>CM035817.1:6847629-7447629 GCA_020458035.1 Magallana ariakensis | reverse complement strand
TAAATTGTGTCGACTGAGGTAAAACACCGATAGAAACAAAACAAACGATGGAGGAAACAGGGAAAAAAAATCAAAACAATTTGAGTTAGTTATCCACAAGTGGCACATTAAGCGATATTTTGATGGAGTATGCGATTGTATCCTCTGACCAAACGGTCAATGCGGCATATTACTCTCAGGTAAACCCAGGACTACGACGTTATAGAAACGTCGTTATAAGTCAACGTCAGACTGGGCCGTGCGGTCTGTATAGGCAATGTATACATAATGATAACTCTAATAAAAAAATGTACATTGCGATGATTTTTATACATTTACATTATTATACACTATATTAAAATAATAACATGACGTTAATTAATTAAACCGCGTTCTTGGTTACCCCGTTCTGGAAAATTCTATTCCATATCAAAACTAAAATCGCGCATTCAAGAAACGAATTACCTTATTTTATTTATTCAGCATTTGTCAAATCTTAACTTCTATGTATAATCCAAGTAAGTTCCTAATAAATATATTCACTGTTTACGTAATCATTTGATATTATTTTATTGCAATAATATATTTTAATGCTAACTCCCATTGACTTGGATCCGCCAAAGCGTGTCCACCACCTTACTCTCATTTTTGTTATTTCGAGCTGGTTTATCGAAAATGAAAGTAGGTTTTTAATTTAATTCTCAATAATTTCTTATCAGGTTAAAATTTATTATAGCTTACGGACATCATATTACACGTGTTGAAATACCAAAGGTATAAGCAGTTACTCTGATGCAGGCGTTTCGTAGTTTATTTACGAAATGTCTTAATTTATAAGTATAAGATTCTCCAGTGTCCGTCTCCCAAACCTATTTATACTGTATTAATTTCATTTTTTTTCTTCAAAATATCTAGCTATCACTTAGATATTGATTTTGTGACTAATGTCATTGATTATTACAAAGTGGGTTTTTTTTTAATTTACTAAATTTTTTTTTCATTTTACAATATTAAAACATTCACACACATTTATAAATGCGTATCTGATACAACTTTGTACAAAAGCCTATTGGTATTAAGTGTTATTTTCCTGGTAACTATGGTGTTCCGATGGGGCCACTTTTACCTCCGCATTTTCGCCTTTAGGGCGAAGATGCGAGGGTGTCTTCCCACTTCGCTAAAATTCCGAATTTTCTATGGGTGACTGATTTTAGCTAAGTGGAAATGGTCCACAGGTAAGGGTGTCAAAGATCAAAGCAACTAAATTACAGGTGAATTATAGTATGTTCAATTATTGACTTTAGGTGAAGTTTTAATTAAATGAAAAAGATAACAGACAACTTTTTAAGATTATGTTTAAAATAAAAAAAATATTTTTGTATTCTTATGAAGCAGAATTTATTCAAAAACTTGTACGTGAAAAAAATAAATCACTCGCTGTGGCCTTCAACTCAACATTTAGGTATATCGACGACGTATTATCAATTAACAATTGTTATTTCCATACTTACGTCGACTCGATATATCCCAGTGAACTTGAAATAAAAGATACCACAGAGCCAGCGTCATCTGTTTCATATTTGGATATTTTACTGGAAATGGACATTGATGGTAACCTAACAACAAAACTTTATGATAAACGCGATGACTTCAATTTTTCTATAGTCAACTTTCCTTACTTATGTAGCAATATACCTTCATCACCTGCATATGGTGTTTTTGTCTCTCAGTTAATTCGATACGGTAAGGCATGCTCTTCGTATGAACAGTTTCTAAGACGAGGCAAGCTACTGACAAACAAGTTGATAAAACAGGACTATCAACAGTCTCGTTTAAGTCATCTTTTCGTAAGTTCTATGGTCGATACGACGACCTTGTCAGCAAATACAATCTTCCACTGAGTCGCATGCTGACTGACGTTTTTCATACTAATTGTTAGACCATAATTAATTACCTAATTGTCTACGGACTTTTGCGGTTTTTATTTTCCCGATTACGACAAAGAGCACACGGCGGGTGTGACCGGTCAGCAAAGGATGCTCACTCCTCCTAGGCACCTGATCCTACCTCTATCTTGGAGGTCCGTGTTGCTCTGCTCCGAATTTGTATTTCGTTTTATGGATTTTTGAGATGGTTGACGGTTTGTTATTGTCATTTTTTCATGTATTAGACGTTAATTTTGATAATTGAAAAGGGTTTGTTTTATGATTGATCTTAGGTAAATTTTATTCTATTTAAAATTACTCAATATTCATTCTTTTGGTTGATGAGAAGGTAAACATACATAGTTGCATTAACATGGTCACGATTTTGGTCAAATTTCATTTTTTCTATTTTTATTGCTTACAATGCTTTGGTAAGGCATTTCTAAAGATCAACCAAACTTTGAGTGTCAGTTGTAGAGTTATAAGCAAGATACAGAACTCACAATTCTTTGATTTGAAAACAAGGCTCATGCCATGTTTTTGTTTATATTGGTTCAATATACCGTAAAAAGTTCTTTTTCATGCTGATTTCTTTTATCTGCCGATTAGCTTTGAACATAAACGAACAGTTACTAGCATTTGTCACATTGATCTTAGGCTAAACCTGGAAAATTCAAAATGTAAACAAAATATAAACTGAGTTTTATTTCTGTAAAAGAGGTTGTAGATGTTATAAATGGTTTAATATGTAGAAAATCACCTGGAAAAGATAATTTGATTAATGAATATTTTAAACATATATGTAATGATTTAAGCCCACTTTTGACAAGAATGTTTAATGTAATTTTTGATACAGGTATTTTTCCTCCCACATGATTGTACCAATATTTAAAAAGGGTGACCCAGACGATACAGATAATTATAGAGGAATCACTCTCATGAGTTGCATGTTAAAAACCTATACAACTCAACTTAACAATAGATTGATAAAATGGTCTGAAGATAAGTCTGTGCTAACTGATGCACAGTTTGGATTTAGGCAACGTGGGAACAGTAGACGCTATTTTTTTTTCACTTCAAAGTATCATTGAGAAGCATCTTTCGAATAATAAAAAAATTATATTGTTTTTTAGACTATCGGAAGGTATTTGATAGTGTTAATAATGAAATATTATTGTCAAATAATATGTTTTATGTCATCATTGTATCACTTATTCTATTTTTAGAAATTCTAAATTAGGTTCGGGTTTTTTATGGTTATTTTTAGCTAATTTGTCCATCTTGTACCTATTTATAAATATCTGTGCTTGTACCTTTTGATTAGCCAATGAGATTCGAGTATTTTTGATCAAATGTATATCACTTTTGTTTTACTCAAGTGTGAGAAGGACGTGTTTCCATAACCTAAGCTATTGATCGCTTTGTAAAGTTTAACCCACCACCATCCCCATCTAACCGTCCAAATTATTTTATACTTTTAAAAAGTCATAATAATCTGTGCCAATATCAGAAATCCATGCTAATGTGTCTATTGTGTGCATCATGGTTGTCAGTATTTATGCAGAACTTTGTATATACAACCTTAATATTTTACATGTTTATATTGCAGAACTTTGTATGACAGAACTTTGTATATGCCACCTTAATTTTTTACATGTTTATATTAAGGGAGATCACACTGCCATTGTTGTTTACTATTTTTTGTATATATTTTACCTGGTGATCTCAATTTTTGTTCAGGTGTTTTTAACTAACAAGGGAGATACCACAGTACCTGTTACATAAGTCAATTTTATAAGTTTAAGTATTGACTTTGTCAGGGATCTCCCTGTTTGTAATGTTGTTGATTTGTACAAGTCTTTTGATTCGTCATTAATAAATGACATTATTTCGTCAATGGCTAGTTAGTTGTTCTTTAAGGTAAAAAATTAACAAGCTGCAGTTCATAGATGGAAAAAGATTTGAGTTTATTAATGGATTAGGCTTTATTGGTAATTGTTAAGATCAATGTATGAGCATAAAAATGTTTTCTTTAAAAAGCTTATAAAACTTGGTGTAAGGGGGAAATGTTTCAGAGTATACTTTCTTTGTATAAGAATGTCAAAAGTTGTGTAAAATATAAAAATAATTTTAGTGAATTTTTTCAATGTAGAACAAGGAGTCCTTCAGGGTGACACTTTAAAGTTAATTCTGAATACAATCATAGTCAACAACAAACTTTGTCTAGCATTCATAACTTATTTTGATTTTCATACACATGTACTAGAGCGTCTTGTTTATTTAGGCAATCGCCTGCCAGGTCTATTGATTTTTATTTTTATTTAATTTATTTATTTCTAATTTTATATATTTACTCAATTTATAATTATTAAACCTTTCAATAATTGATAGTACTTCAATTTAAATTTTTATAACACTGTAAATCCATATTTTCAAGAATATTTAACAACATATCACAGGTGAATTTCACACCTAAAACAGACTATACTCAGTGCTTACTCAGGTGTGAAAATCACAATTTTAGCTAGGTGGGAATAAGAATTTCAGAATTTTACATGTAGCTACGTGAGAATAAACCGATGCGAGAGTGCGAAGTTGCGAAGGCGAAAATGCGATAGCGACGGAGCGAAAGTGCGAAAATGCGACTGCGAAGCGCAAAGATATGAAGGCGAAAGTGCAAAGGTCCGAAGGCGAAGGAGCGATACTGTACTATCGCTTTTTCGAACTCTCGCCTTCGCAACTTCGCATTTTCGCCATCGCCTTTTTTATTGCATTTAGCATGTATCAGTCGATTCCATAGAATTTGATGCAGGCACCGTACTCGCCCGAGGTTTGTCGATCAATTAAGAAACAAACAGCAATTTAAAAAGTTCACCGGGATATGAAGTTGGTTGGTCACGTGATCAAATCCTGTGAAGCCCGAAGGGCTTCTCGGTAGATTTGATCATGTACCAACCAACTTCATATCCCGGTGAACTTTTTAACATTGCTGTTTATTACTTATATTTACGTTTGAAAAAGACAAATCGTTCAGAACTGTTAAAATTATCTAGATTTTATGTTTACATAATCCAAGCGACAAGCGATAAGGGCGTGCTATGGTCATTGTGACGCCACGAAAACGTTCATACAGAATTGAACGTTTTCTTTTATATAAGGAAGCATATTTGCAAATGTAAATATTCTCAGATGTTATTGGTACGCATGCGCTATAAGCCACCGTGTTTACTATGAATGTGTATTAATATTTGACTGTGTTATGTGACATATATGTTAACCTGTGCCCACTATGCCTAATCATTTTATACATGTACTCCAATCGCAGCTTCTCTGGCCTTTCCGGCAGAGCTCGGAAAAACACCTCGAATGTATTGACATCACCGGATGTTAGAACTTTATACAAAACGGAGTCGCTTCCCATTAAAATAAGTATCGGCTAAACAGGCTCGTGTGTCGCTTTTGTGGTATATTTTAGGGTATATCATTGACTTTAATAAAGTCTAGCTCACATCTCAACAGATCGTAAAATGTATTGTATTTATATCAAGTTTTATAAAAAGGGGGGTTGTCATGGACGCCTAGGTAATACATTCGAGGTGTGTTTCCGAGCCTGCCGGAAAGGCCCGAGAAGTTGCGATTGACATGTACTCCTCATAGAATGTAATGTCCGCCATAATGTGTACACATCAGCAGTCTGTTTACCTTAAATCAACATCGTGGTTTAAGGGTCCTCCACACACCTGGGAAAAGTTCTGCATACAAGCCCATTCTTCTAAATTACTTGAAGATATGAATATTTAGCATGTGTTCGACTTGAAAACGACCACAAAAACTATCTATTTTGGGGGGAAATCAACTTTTTAAATTTTACCGCTCTTCATAAAAAAAATTAAAATCCCTGCAGTATTCGAACTCGGGACTTGCGGTTTTGTAGACCAAAGCTGTACCTTATGTAATAATAATAATCAAATAGCCGATGAATGCATTTTATATTTGAATGTTATGCTCTTTCATGCATCAGACAAAAATACTTGGAACCTAGATTTTGTGAAAGACCAAACACCTTTAAGTTGTGTGAATTATTATCTACTTTAAAACTTTAAAAAACTAAAATTTAAAAAAAATGTTTATTTATACATGAAATTTTTT
Organism: Magallana ariakensis; assembly: GCA_020458035.1. Taxonomy (NCBI): domain Eukaryota; kingdom Metazoa; phylum Mollusca; class Bivalvia; order Ostreida; family Ostreidae; genus Magallana; species Magallana ariakensis. Next base: position 7,441,576 of record CM035817.1, on the reverse strand, counting down.
AATCAGTCTGTCTTCCTTGAACATTAATTTTGTACTTTTTCTCATTTTTTCCGTATAATTTGCATTGTACATGTACCTCTGACTCTATATATCTACATTTGTAAATATTTGTATAAATGTAACTCATGTACCGTCACGTTGACAGTTTAACTGAAAATAAATTGAATTGAATTGAGTCACAACAAAGTACGTTGTTTAAATGCTATATGCGACTTTGGTCACAAATTTACGGACTTGTATTATTTTTCTAAAACGTTCAATTTTTGGGATACAAAATGATATTTTTATTGGATTGTTGGTCATCTCTCCACGTTTTTGTTGATCAAAATCGGTTTGTTTTCCATTAGACCTTATTTAGACTATGACAAAAATATGGAGGACAGACCCATGCTATAAAAGAAAAGGCATTGAAGTTCTAAAATGACACTTTTTGGAGGTTTTGATACGCACACTCCAATATATATCAACATATTCCAAATATTAACATATTTAAGGGTTACAGATCGATGTAATATTAAATATACATTGTTTTCAAGGGTTTTTAAAAAAAAATCAGATTTATTGATGTTTTTAATTTTTCAGTATCTTATCTGTCCTTAAATAGTCATTTTACATGACTTTTTTTTTATAGTTCTCAAACCCGTTTACCAGTTTACTAGTTTACACTACGTACCAAGTCAATTTTCGGAATCTTAGGAAATTAAGTTTGTCGTACGTTTGTCTTTAATAATTAAAATGATTAATTTAAATTTATCTTTGAATATTACACAACGTGATTCATATGGGATTCTCCGTCTTTAGCTCAGAATTCTTGTTGGAAATGCCCGATAATTCATATCAGAAAAAATGTGTTTAATCATTGAAATGGAAGAAATAAACTACTTTCCATGCGAAATAACATATTGCTGATATCAAAATAAATAGTAATCAGTAAAATTAACTTAAGTTGCTTAATATAAGGTTTTGGAAGGAAAGATGAGGACCATCTTCCTGTAATTGATGAAATGGTGTACTGGTACTTGACCTGTATCTTTGGTTAACCCCCGTCCCCATCCCCGTTCTCAAAGACGGTAAATTAGATTCACTAGACTAAGTATTAACATATCACCATACTATCAGCACATTAGAAATTCAATTCCAGTGTGATTCATACATATTTTTTTCAAAGTGCGTTAAGTGTTTGATAAGAAAAAATGTTGATGTACCGTCATAACGCACTTTGAAAAAAATGTTCAAAGTGCGTTAACTTGGTCCCAAATTTAACGCACTTTGAAAAAAAAAAATCAAAGTGCGTTGATTTGGTCCCAAAATTAACGCACTTTGAAAAAATTTTGATTTGTGAGTGATTTAGTCCATATAATTACAAATCGGCGACGCTTATTCCACATTTTGACAAGTTATACATAAATAATCATGTGAGTTTTAAAGGGAGATGAGACAGTTGTCGAAAAGACGTGTATGATTCTTTTTAAAGCGCTAAGCATAGCTGCAGCGCTTTTTTGTTGCCAGATTTCTAAACCTACTTCCACTTTCGTTTTTGCGTTTCCGAAATACCGCCACCTACTGGCGAATGCTGGAGAAGTCATACTCTGGAAAACTCATAACTATGCAGTAGGGAGAACTTAATTAATATCTTCAAGTTATCATCCATCCATATGTACATTTATTCTACCAGTATTATATTGGCAATAAGTTTCATTTTAATATCATTATTATATATCGGAAACGGGTGCTCCAAAACATACAATGATAATTTCTTTCGAATTTTGAAGAAAAAAATGGATGTTATATGCATTGAGTTGTGTTTTAGGTGTTAAGTAATAATTGGAATAATTCTACAATATGAATAGGTTTTGAGTGTTTTTAAACGGTATAGTCTTGAAATTTCTCGCCCGCCGTACCAAACGTTTTAAATATATAAACTATGATTATTGCTTATTCTATCCGGACGGAAAAAATTAAGTGTCAGTAGACACTAAATTGCTTTCCGTATTTTATTAAAAGTGTTAATTATTGTAAAAGAAAATGTCGCCTAAGCCCTTTCGAACAATGCAATCACCTATTATTTGGTAATGGTGATTTAATTAAAATTCATTATCGGCATAGGGCACAATACCCACGTTTACCCATAATATTTCGAGCTATATGTAATATGTTTCAGTAATGAACACCATGTTTTATATAAAAATGCAGAATTTTTTATACAAAATTTTTCGATTAACACTTTTTCCACGATAATTTGTGCTGCTTTTTATTTATTTTATTTTGGGCTTCGTTTTCTGTATGCAATATTTCAGGAATATTTTTCTATCAATTTGCATTGATCTGTAATTTGATAATTACCCAAAACCAATTATCTGAATATAATTTATGAAAGGTATAACTGTCGAGTTACTTGAAATACTACAGTAAATATATGTAATAAATCCCGACTCAAATATGATACTTTACATTTTCATATCAATCGATATATTTTTAAGACTTTCTTCCAGGCTTAGCGCTTTCCAGTAATTTCAGTACTTTGATTTCTTTTTACGGTACATATGTATATGTTATACAGAATAATGCGAAAGAACGTGGGGGAATAAGTGATAGGGTTGTGGCCACTCGTGGCATATGCCTCGGCTTATTCCCCCACATTCTTTAAAAAAAAAAGTTTAAAGATGCGATATATTAATGCCACAGACGCTTGTTTCTGTAAAACAATTTAATCTACAGTATATAGTAATGGGTGTAACACAATTTAATCTACAGTATATAGTAATGGGATAAACTTTATCGAGACAAGTGTATATGATGATTGCACATATTAGAAAACACAGACAAGAAAACAGAATGATATGCTCTTGTCAGGCCCCAATTTGTTTGGGTTTTTTTTTTATTATTTTCAAAAAAGGAAGAGGCGAGCGGCCTTCATTCACCAGGGTTAAAGTACGAGTACACTTTTCTCAGAATTCTTTCCCATGATTCTGATCTTGTGTATTTCCAGCAAATTTTATGCATTGCGTGTCTGAAAGTATTGTAAGGGCATTATATTATAAATACGTGTTAATGCAAATCCCTTTTTTATTGCCTGACGTCATGACGTCAGGCATATCTAAGGTTTAAAAGTTACAACATCCGAAACAGTGCAGGCAACAATGGAAGCTAGCAATATCATTTTTCATTGAAAAAGATTTATCAATGCATATTAATAATGTTACGACCTTCAAATTTGCAATAAACGAAAACGTTGTAATGGATGTAACAATTAAGCAATAGTGAGCAAGTGTTTAAAGCAAAAACGAGGTTCACTGTGCACGTGTGTAATTAGTCAGCCCGCGGGCTGGCTATATTAAGTTAGGATGAAACTTCAATTGCGCTTGCGTAATTTGGAATTCTGGGAAGAAATTAGACAGTTCGTGTTAGAAAAATTCGAAGACGTTATGAAACCGGTCAGTTTCTAGGTCAAACTGCGCATCAATGTATTGGAAGACTGTCAATGGGAATCGTCTGCAGCCACAGTCCGGAGTCCGCGTATATCTTCCCAACTCTCTTTGTGAGATTGAAAAGTAAATATATTGGAAGTAGTTTGCCACCAAACGATGAAAATCAGAGAGCTATGTCAACAAAATTACAACTTTAAGTATTACGTAGGTGTGCAGTCATACATTGCATGTACACCGCTACACGCTTATCTCCTCACCTACATGTACAGCCATAAAAAATAAGGCTGCAAACTAAATGTGCACCCGCATATTATATTGTTCTGGAAACTATTTACCTAGTATTTTAATAGATTGTGTATTCACTTTTGCCCTAAAATTAAAATTCCGCTGGCTGACTTTCTTAGCTTCCTTGTCATGCTTAAAAATAGATAGCACTGTTTGAACGGTTGAAGGGGAGGGGGTGTCATCACAACAAGTTATTACCTAACGAAGCAATTAAAGGCCGGCACATTAAACATGCATCGGTTGATATTTATTTTTTTTTTTTTGAAAAGAAAAACAAAAATGTTGAATTGGATGTAAAAAACACCATTGAGCAAGTTTACTGTACACGTGTGCAATCCAATAGAAAGGCCCCTACATTTGAACGGTGAATGGGGGGGGGGGGCATCGCAACAAGTTGTACCTAATGATTATAATATTACATGGTAGAATGTATATTATAATTGTGTTCGGTTATCATTTCTAAACAAAATTGCCAGTTTGTATTAAAGTATTTACTAAGTATTGTTACGTTAGCTTAAATATTCATTAGAGAAACGAAGCAGGCATGGTCGTTTACGCGATTTCATTCATTGTAAAAGGGGTGTAACTTCCGTGTTTTACTCAGTGTCAAACCTGAATGACAGAAGTATATGCTTCAGTGCTTTTAATATTTCAACTGGTCCACTCTGACCAAGCGCCAATGTAAAATAACCTTTTAAAACACAACACGTGACCATGTAGTAGTACATGTATTTGTTGAGTATCTTGATCTAAATTAGTCTCAGTGGACCTTAGTCTTATCTGAAAAATCTCTGAAACAAAGAAACAACCCAGTGTTAAAAACTTTATGGGCATCCAAATGCGCTAAGTTCTAGCGTATTTCGATCCCAAGGCGACCGTCCACTATTTTTGAAACCACCGCATAATGAACTATCTTCATATAATGAAGAAGTATCAGCATCTAATGAAAAATTATGATCATATTAAGACACAGTATCGGCATATAGTGAAGAAGTCTAGCCATGTAACGTTAAAGTATCAGCACGTAATGTGAAAGTGTCAACATGTAATGTTGAAGTATCACGTAATGTTGAAGCATCGTCATATAATGAAGATCATCCACATAAGAAGTTGAAGCGTTCCATACGCCACCATTTTAAATCATTATGTCTTGATGTTGTATAATATACCTTCAGATTGAACTGTAGACCCTAAACCTAAATATTAAAATTTAAATTCATAACTTGCTTAAATTCATAGAACCAAGTTCTTGCAATGAAATAAATATGTTTAGTCAGGCAAGCTTTTTGGAAAGCTATTACTTGTAAAGAATATTACAGTTAAAAGTTCCAGTCTTTAACGTTTTAAAAATTGTACCAGAAGCACACAAACTGGTTTACCAGTGCATGCTGTGTAGTAACAAAGTGCTGGCCGTTACATCAGAACGATAGATCGAGCACTATAACTGTCCATCAGGCTAAAAGTGAGATTTATCGCAAATCTCGCCGACTTAAGATCGTGTATATTGACAGAGGTTGATACCGTTTCCGCACGAGAATTGTAATACTAATTGACAATTAAATGAATGGTAATCGGTTTCCCTCATGGTCATAAAGGAAAACAACGTGACGGATTGTCCCTTATTGTCTGTAGGCCCCTCAGGTCAAAGAAGAGAGCCCCTCAGGTCAAAGAAAAGAGAAATCCGCGTTGTGATAAGAGAGCTACAAGGTTAGCTTTTTAAAAAGCTTAGAAAGTCAGCCAGCGGAATTTTAATTCTTAGGTCAAAAGTGAATACATAATCTATTAAAATACAAGATAAATTTACTTTCCAATCTCACTTAAAGAGTCGCGAAGATATACGCGGACTCCGGACGATTCACATTGACAGTCTTCCGATGCGCAGTTTGACCTAGAAACTGACCAGTTTCATAACTTCTTCGAATTTCTCTACCACGAACTGTCTAATTCCTTCCCAGAAATCCAATTTACGCAAGCGCAATTGAAGTTTCATCCTAACTTAATTAGTCAGCCCGCGGGCTGACTAATAAATGGTGCTACTGTTGGTCAAAGATTAGTCCCTTTCAGCGATCAACTGTAATTTGACTGGTTTTTTTTAATATTGAATAGAAAAATAAAGAATATTCGAGAATTTGGGCATGCAATGCCTTGGTTTATTTGGTATAATATTTAATAAAGACGGTAATAATAGAATAGTGTCAACGATGTGTAATACTAGTATCAATACCAATCAACACCTTTACAATTAGTGTTTTATTTATACAACTGTACAAAACTGGTACTGTTTTTGGTATTTGATATATTACTGAAAGCTTCTGATTATTTGAAAATGTGATATATACATATATATATATATATATATATATATATATATATATATATATATATATATATATATATATATGGGACTGTACATACGTCATTGTACATTTTATTCCCTTCCGATACTCTCAGCGTCTGTTAAAAATTTAAGTCATCATCAGGCTTGGTGCGAATTACATTGTAAAGTAATGCATTACATTACCATTACTTCATGAATTTGGGCAATTACATTACCATTACCATTAATTAATTTTCTTGAAGTAATGCATTACATTACCATTACATGAGTAAAGTAATGCATTACCATTACCATTACTTTTTGAAAAGTCAATTATAATAAGTTTGAAAGAAAAGAAGTAATTCAAAAGCTAAATAAAGAGTTTTTGCAAATGTTTTATATATAGAACATGCACGCTTTGACCGATCTATAGGTTCATGTTAACTATCTGGTTCAATGACTTATACATTGCTGTTGCACTTTATGATCATCAAAGTTTTAAGGTTTCATCTTTTAGCTGGAAGTAATTTTCAAGCTTCCAAAGATCATGGTTGGACAGTGCATTAATATTTGCTTTTAAGGTTACATGTCTGTTTTAATGGAACACAGCCAAGAGAAGGGTGGGGATTGGGATGATTAGCACTTCTTAAAACAATAGATTGTTTCGATACTTAGATTATCCTGGGGGCATTGCGTGTTGTTGACACATTCTTCACAGTAAAGAATTTATTGAATGCACAACTAATTGGATTTAAAATTATTAATAACAACACTCTTAAAATTGTTATATTGACAATTTAAAAATGGATTTTTTTTTAATTACATGTATACAACCAACATATTTTTATCTCAGGAATTATTTCTGTCTTTTTTAAAACAATTTCTAATTAAATATAATTTCAGTTATTCAATTCATCACAATTTTAAAAATGAACATGAATAAAAAAAGCATAGTAATGCAAAGTAATGCCATGCAATGCCAGCATTACACTAGATTTTGGAAAGTAATGCATTACATTACCTTTACTTGTAATGCTATATTTGTGGCATTACACATTACTAGCATTACTTTGAAAACATGTAATGCATTGCCCATGACATTTAGCATTACCCCAAGCCTGGACTCGGCATCAATTGTAGTTATACAGTTTAGATGTAGGCGTATACAGTTCTGTTACATCAAGTTTCTGTGATGGCAAGTTTACAATACTGAGCAGGTACTTAGTTTTGTTACTAAGTTACCAACTTGTTATTGTGTTTACAATAGATCTAATTATAACGTTGTTGTATTTAACACTTTTACCATAAGGTTGATTGATTACATCCATGTTACTCTGTTTGAATGATACTGTCAGTCTATTAAGATATATTTTAACATAATTGTCTCTTACAATTAGAGTCCGTGATACATTTTTAGAATTTTTATAATCAATTTCAGTCGTATCTCAACAGTTGTGAAAAAATCATTTTAAACAGTATGCATAAATTCATTGTCCGTAATATTTTTTTTTCAATAAGTGTCAAAGATATGTTTACAGTTATGTTACAATCAGCGTCAGTGATAAGTTTACAGTTTATTTATCAACGTCAGTGATATGTTTACATTTTATTATATATCAACGTCAGTGATATGTTTACAGTTTATTATGTATCGACGTCAGTGATATGTTTACAGTTTAATTACAATCATTGTCAGTTATATGTATTATCAACGTTTGGTATGTTTACAGTATTGTAAAATCAATCAGTGTCAGTTATATTCTGGTGCTTACATTTTTGTTACGATCAGCGTCAGTGATGTTTACAGTTTTGTTACAATCAGTGTAAGTGATATGTTTACAGTTTTGTTACGATCAGTGTGAGTGGTATGTTTACAGTTTTGTTACATGTACGATCAATTTTGCTACGATCAGTGTGAGTGATATGCTTACAGTTTTGTTACGATCAGTGTAAGTGATATGTTTACAATTTTGTTACGATCAGTGTGAGTGATATGTTTTATTGTCAGTTTTGTTACGATCAGTGTGAATGGTGAATGTATATACATGTAGGAGGAAGATTAGGTAAAGCCAGAGGAGCCTTTGTCAAGCTTAAGAATGTATGGAAATCAAGCAGCATCAGCAGACGCACTAAGATAAGATATATAACAGCTGTGTACTATCTGTCCTAATGCATGGTGCTGAATGCTGGAGGATGACAGAAAGGGACATAAATAAACTATCAAGTTTCCATAATGGCTGCCTCAGAAAGATCTTGAAGGTTTTTTGGCCAGCAAAAATTTCCAACAAAAATCTACATAAAATAACAAAAACAATAGACATGAGGACATTACTTAGAAAATACAGATGAAGATAGATAGGTCATATATTAAGAAAGCCAACAAATGACATCACAAGAGTGGCACTAAGATGGACCCCTGAAGGAAAAAGGAGGAAAGGCCTTCCAAGAACAACATGGAGGCGTACTGTCGAAAAAGAACTAAAGGACATGAACCTTACCTGGGGAGAAGCGGAAAGTGTAGCCAAGAACAGGGAAGAGTGGAAATCCCTAGCTAGTCCTTGCCCTATGTGCCTCCGGGTGCAACAAGGACTAGGTAGGTAGGTACAGTTTTGTTACAATCAGTGTTAGTGATAAGTTTACAGTTTTATTACAAACAGTTTTAGTGATGTGTTTACCGTTTCAGTAATATATATTCACAATATGTTATTAAAATATCACACAATAATCATTAAGTAAAATCAAGCAGCCAGCTTTTACGTAACTTATTTTATCTTTTCAAATGTTTTACTCTGTCTGAAGATATTGCTCTTTCTTTGTTTAATGTACATGCATGTATTGTAATATAAAACGGGGGTGCTGTAGCTATATAGAGATTTTGTTGAGGGAGAATATTCGCCTTGTTGTGTAGACATAAGCTATACATGTTTAATGTATCATAATGACTTGTTTTCCATGACAATTTGCAAGCTTTTTTCTTACATTTACAATAAAATACCGAATTGAGTAGTAAAAATATTAAATAAACGTACTTCAAGTACACAATCAAATAGCCATATTGATAAGGCCGTGTCTTATAATAGCATGTTTAGAATTTCTTTGAGAAAAAAATATCATGTAACAAAAATTGAATGATTGGCTTTGAGAATAGAGTGAACAGGATGGGGAATATCGGTTAATTTGATTTCATTTAGAAATGTATCTTAATTGAAGTCGGCAGTGAGTCTGTGATAGGAACTGATATTTCTTCATAAGTGCCCCTTAAGAGCACTATGTCATCGATCCAATGGAGGAGCCTTTCACACTATAAAAACATTTCGATGTGTTCGTTAGTGTAAATCCAGACATGAGATCCGACCTTCGATCTTTATGTAGCGAAATACAAGTAATTGAATCCACTTTAATATTAAACAGATAGGAGAACGCTTTTTGATAATTTATTTAGATGTACTAAAAAAACATACAGTTATTCTGTGTGAATCTGACATAGATCACAATCCTGAAATTGCTAAAAACAGACATATGATTGCCTGACTACAGTTACACCACGAAGAAAACTTGGAAAAGTTGTTAAATCTATAACTTTGTTCAATTCAAAATAAACCTACGGTCACTATCGTCGTGTGAAATCACGTTGTTTGTTAAAGTGTTTGATGTTAATTTTAGTGGCTATAGTACAACACCTATAATACTGATTTAACTGACACTAACAAGGTTTTTTCCTTTAGTCATAAGATTTCTTCTTTAAGAGGGCTCAATGGTCGTGTCTATTTTTGGGCTATATTTACCTCCTTTAGACGAAGAACTCTGTATAAAGATATAGAAAAATTTTCAAATTTAAAAGCTGAATTATTTTGATTTTTTGTTTTTACTATATGATGGTTTACGACCAAAAATATCATGTTTAAGAATTTAAGGTACATCTGATGCAGGTGGTTTATTAGTTGACCATCCAGCCTCCTTAATCATGACTATATTCTAGAAAATGCATGGCACATTAGCATTGTAAGTTGATTATGAATTACAGTATAATTTATTAAGAAGGATGTGATTCATACGGAACTTATTCATAATTTTATTTTTAAATCAACAAATTAAACATATGGAAGAATCCGTTGGTTTCGCTCCGGTAACATTTTTAGGACTGAGTGGTTTTACTTCGATAACATATCTTAGCTTCCATGTCTATTAGGCAGCACCGGCTCAAAATCAAGATATCATGAGCATTTCCAAAATAACCCCGAAGGGTCAGTAAATATCATATCCCAATGTATGATTCCTTATGGTAGATTTACATGTAAGTTTCAGTTTGTTCAAACCATGACTCCCATGGTCAAAAAGGCCTTCAGTTTGGGATCATAATTTTTAACATAGAAGAAATGTAAGTCTCTCAGAAACTTCCTTTGAAGAACATGAAGGCTTCAACTTTTGTAATTTACATATGACAGCAAGGTTGTTCATCAAAGAATTTAGTTTTATTTATACCATAACGCTGGATGCCAAGAAGTAATTGTAGATTGAAGTGGGGTCCAATTATACCAAATTTCAGTCATACTTTAATTCCAGTGGGATTATTTAAATACATAAATAATAACAACCAAACAAATAATTAAATATGCATGGATGGGGTGTTTTCGTTGAAATATAAAAAATGAAGACATTCTTCTAAAAAAAATATTTTGTGACATTTATAATATAGAATCAAGCTAGTTTACTTCAGGCCTTGTGTAACATTTTTGTCATTAGGTCCAGAACATCATACCCACCCACCCACCCACACACTGAGTCAATAACTGTATAGTATTGGGTGGGAAAAGTGGGTGTGTGCCGCGTCATCGGCTGGCCACGTGGTGCTCTATACGTGCACATAAACCTACATGTATATATGCAATATATCACTGATCGGGCAATGGCATTGCTAGTTCAGCAAAGTGTTATTTAAAATTCATAGAAGCAAACAGTCAATCGATGATTAGGTTATGTCTGTAGCCCCCGGTCTAAAAATTGGATGGACAATCTGGGAGCCACAGTTCCTTGCGTGTTGAAAAGTTGCAATTTACGTCGAACAAAAAAAACTTATGCTAGTTTTGGACTAATCTTGTTGCATGCAGACCGGGAGCTACAAACATGCACATAGGTCTTAATTTATCTCTCTCCCTCACGTGCTTCTTCCTGATCTCATAAAATCCTCATTTGATCACAAAGCGGTTTCTCCGAATCGGCAAAAATTGGGTGTCTCAAAACATTGCGTGTACATCACTATAGTTTTTCGACGACGAACGAATAAAATAGCTTTAGAAGGATAATTAAGTAGGATACTAAAAATACAACAACAAAAAAGCCACAAATATGTATCAAATATTTTTTTCTTCTTCAAAATTCCTTCTCAGCGACGGATAGTTTAATATCGCTTTGATATGATCAGTACTTTAAATTAAGTTGATAGAAACTTTAGTACAGATGTACATGTATATGTAAACCAAAATTTTTAAACAATGTCAATTTTATCTCTTCAATGCTAAAATTTATCATTTTATAGAATGGGTCTGTACTCCATATTTTTGTCATGGTATATTATATAAATAGTGCCTCCCAGTTAGCGTCGGTTGACAATGGTTTTCTCGGGGTGTCAATTTCAACTGTTACCCTCCCAAACAGGCACTATTTATTTTATTATACTGAATGTCTTAATTTTAGAGAAAAATTTTACTGCTGTTATATAGAAATGACGTGAATGCTACGGCGAACCGTACTCGCATAATTTACGCGCATGTAACAATTCGTTGTGTTACCCGTTGCCAAGAGTGTTGCTAACGTTGAGGGTAATTTATCAACTGCGCCTAAACCAATCCGATTTCAGTATTTAACATGAAAGTATAATAATAGTAACTATAATGTTAATAGAGCATATATCTCAATAAATAAAAGTTCGGAGATGACCCACCATACTCCATATCATTTTGTAACGCAATTTATGAACGTTTCGATAAAAAGTCCGTAAACACTCGTGAACTTTGCAAAATTCATAGAGACTGAAAATTTTTAACATAGTATTGCCTAGCATTTTCATTCCCTCAATTGTGACTTAAATTGCTTTGTGGTTAGAACACCGGGATTGGTATTTTATCTTTTTCTCCGTTTCTGTTCAAATATTCGATATTTTGCTGTTGCATGATTTCGTCACGCTTATAATAAAAAAAAACATCCGGAATTCCAAAATGTATTTTACATTAAAATATGTTTTACGGTGCGACCGTTGGCGCGAGCGCAGCATGTGATCAAATAATGAATTATGATAAATCAATAAAAATACAATTAGCAACGTAAATGAATTTGAATGCAAAATAAAACAAAACATACCTATTTTTTTCAGTAAATTTTCATTATTCATAATTAATAATATTTTTTATTTTTTTATAAGTAGAACAATAGTTTAATCTCAGATACAATGTTGTTGAATAATAAAGATTTTAACATAATATTCATTGCAGTGTATTTCTTCTTTTAAAGTGATGGTAATGTCAGTTCACCCCCGCCCCTTTTTTTGTAGCAGACATTTTTCTTAAACACACATATACAAATTGACTCATCATAGAGTCCCCCCCCCCCCATGTTAAAAAAAATAATTTTTAATTTTTTTAATTAACACATAAAAAATCGACTTATTATGGAGTTGCCCCCCTCCACTTTAAAAAAAAAATAATTTTTAATTTTTTTTAGGGACCTAGACACGATTTCAGATGAAAATTTTATTTTTGATTTTTATGTATAAAATAGTTGACTTGTGTATTTTGAGTGATTTACCAAAATCTGAATGTTAGAAGTCATGTTACAAGCGGGACACAGAGGAAAGAAGTCGTTGTTATGTAAACAAAGCTCGAGTCTTATATTTGTTTACAAATAATATAAAGTAAAGAAATTACCATTTTTTGACAAAATGACTTGTGGAAACAAAATAAACTGATTCAATGTGTTCATAAATAATTTTATCAACATCAAAAATCAACATTAGATTGAAACTTTTACCAATACAAGACATATGTAAACAATAACAGGACTCGAGCTTTGTTTACAAAACAAAGAATTTTAACCTCTGTAACTTACTTGTGCCTGGATATTTGACTTCCAAATTTTGACGAAGCATTAAAAACATCCATATTGACCATTCTAGACATTAAAAATGAAAAAATAAATTTTCAAAAAATTGAGCTCAAATCGTGTCCAAGTCCCTTTTAAAAAATTTGCTTATCATATTAAAGGATCATATGGAGCCCCCCCCCCCCCCCCCCATCATGGGAGCATGTAATAACAAACAAAACCATTGAACAGCTAAAGAGCTAAAGGGGTATACTACGCACTCCCCATCACCCCCCCCCCCCCCCCCGGATTAGAATTTTCGTGATTTTGAGAATGGCAAAGAAAACTCAAACAAAGTATGGGTTATGAGAATTATTTATCAGTTGCTAAAAATGTTGATAACAGGGAATCTTTAAATAAAGATTTATTGAGAATTTCCTGTCACATGTTGCAAATTCAAGTGGTCAGGTTTACCAACATCTCTAAAGATTGAGTATGTAATATCTAACAATATAGATTCATGATGAAACTTATTTTTTTATAACTTATTTTGTGAAAAATTTGATCACCAAAGAAAAAGGATATTTCAATCAATTAATGGATAATGAACAGATACATTTTATGTCACTCAATACTGAAGACAATGAAATTCTATTGTGGGCAAAATTATTATTATAACATGTTATATTAGTCATAAACCTTTTATACATTGTATTAATCTCAGTGAGATTCGCCGAGACTGAAAAATTTTGACTGACGTTATGTCCGAATTTAGCAAAAGTTGAAGCGGACAGTTGATTCAATTCAATTTATTCAATTTCTATCGTATCAACGCAGGCACGTAGCACCAAGGAGGCCCAGAGGACCTGCCCCCACCCCCACTTTTGTCGCAGCAGACATTTTTCATAAATTTACATATAAAAAAGTTAATTATCATGGAGTTGCCCCCCCCCCCCCCCCACACACACACTTTTTGGGGACCATGTTAAAAAGAAATGATCAGCGAAATTGAAGTTGTAGGTATACTAAACTATGATCCAAGATTTTTTGGATGAGTCCCCCCCCCTTTTAAAACGATGCTAGTTGGCTGCATTCCGACCGCATTTCCCGAATCACTTCGTGTGGCACTGGTCTGATTTTCGGAAGAGACGTCTATCAAAAATTTTAGTCTCGACGAATCTCGCTGATATTAACATTGTATTTTTATTTTTTGTCTGTTGTGTTCTGGGCTCTAACGTTAAATTTAAAAAAAAATAAATTTTCTGTTCTATCGCGAAATACCGTAGTATAATAATATTCCGGAATTCTCTATTTTATCCGTTCTTATGATCCACTTTTACCCCGTTCATTGATCTTGTGACGGGCCTGAGACTGTAAACACACAGCTGTGAACAGCTCGGTGATCAACTATACACGAAACAGAGATACACTGAGGGATATTTATTGACAACGCCGTTTACGTTGATTTGGATTCTTCATTAATCATAAGAGACGTAAGTCGTTGTGTAACATAATAAATGCAATGACCTGTTGACTGTTATAATAGTGTTGCTATCTGTTCAACACTAGGGACTGATTAGTTATTACTCATTGTCATGTGATAAGGACCATAGAATCAAAACTTTTATTTTATTCGTTTTTGTTTATTCGTTACAACCAGCACACATATTGAACATGCACTCGCACTATACCTTGCATTTTACATCAATGATCAATACACATGCAAGCTTTACAGAATTTGCACGTGTACAGTACATGTATTTGCAGTAACTCATACATGCCAGGGACAGGTTGTATTAAATACTCTCAGTCTGAATAACATATACATGTAATTGTATATACCTTATTATGCATATACACTGTACCTAAGTGGTTAGTAGACCACAGATATATGTACATTTGACTTATAATGTGAGTCAGATTGTACATGTACATGTATGTTAAATGTACATGTACATGTATGTTAAAAAACTTGTTTCAAATTACCGTGGTAAAACCTGATTTATAATTTTGTAATTATAAATATGATACAATTTTTACGGTAATTGTAATAATCTGGGTCACATATCGGATGCTGACATTGTGTTCTTTAAAAAGGAACTGCTGTTTTGTTATTTAAAAGAGTGTTAAAAATTACCGTGAAACTGTTATAGATTGAACATTGTTCGATCTTCCTTTTTAGTTGGCCTTAAATCTTCGACAGGCTTATCTTCAAGCAAAATAGGTAGCTATAAATAAATACTGAGGACCTTAATATTATAGTTCGCTTAATATAATAGTTTTTCATAACACAAAACCATTTCTTAATAAATCATTGTACTTTACATCAGTTATTATAATAGCTTAATAAATAGTGGACCCCACTTAATATAATAGAAAGATCACGCCTGTCAAATGAGTTTCACACCTTTTTCATGTGCTAGCCCCTCATGAGTACATGTAGCTTGTATAAACACTATATGTTTCTTGTTTTGAAGTGGTAAGTGGAATAAAACATCTCAATCTGATACTTATAAAAAGTGTTTCAAAACGCACTAATGGTTTTCTTTTTAATATATTTAGATTGGAATAAAACAGAAGTAAATTCATGGCATCACAGAACAAGGATGCACCTCCTGCTTATCAAGAAATAGCAGGTCAACAGGGGGGTAAGTGGCATGCAAAGTAGACCAGCTAATACACGTCTTATATTAACAATGATGTTATAGTCATCTTTGAATATAAATAATATAACCTTTAATTGCACATCCATGTGATACAAGAAACAAGGAACTAGATTTGCTGAGCCCTTTAGATATTTTGAAACCTAGACAATGATTTTATAATGATATTTGTGGATTTAAATTTGTGTAATACATGAACAGGAGAAAAAAGAAAAAAGAAAAAAGATCTATTTGCATAAAGTCAATTGATGCTCTAAGTTGTGATTATACTTTCAGTAAAGGCAGTTTATTAAGGTGTAAACTTTCACCCAACTTTCATGTCTAGTCTATAACTTAACTTTTATAGTGTATTTATTAAGAAGAAAAATCAGTGGCTTGTACTTGGCACCAAGGTTGTTTGTATGTCATGGCCCTGATCTAAGGTCATTAGCTAAGGTCAAGAACATGTCAAAGTAAATATGTCACTTATCCATAAAAGGCCTGCAGGTGATATTAGTCATTCTTTGACAGTTTTAGCGTTATTTTATCCAATAAATCTGTAATCTGAAATGCACAAAATTTGATATCTATAAATATGAGAATATATGTATTTTCACAATGCAATAGAGAATGTTAATTTCCTTTGACAGGTGGAGGTTATGGAGCAGTCCCTCCAAATGCCCCCTACCAGGGTGGCTATCCCCCAGCTGGGGCGTACCACCAGGGTTATGACCCATCCAAGGAACACACTGGATACAATCAGCCAGGGTACGCCCAGGGAGGACAACCAGGGTACCCTGGGCAGCCAGGGTACCAGCAACAGTATGGGGTCATAGTTCAACAACAGCCAGCCACTCAAGTGGTTCTTGTTGGAGGATGTCCTGCATGCAGGGTAAATGTTGTAATAGTCAATGTACAGTCAAACCTTGTTTTCTAGAAATTGTCAGAACAGAATTTTTTTTTTTAAGATATGCAAGGTCAGTGAGGATTTGAGGTACAAGCATTAACTTAAGGTTAAAATGCTTTAAAACCATTGGTTGGGACTTCATACTAGCTCACTTTAACATATCCATGGTAAAAGAAATAATAATGAAATTTATGTTGAAGATGCTGAAGTTTGACTATATATTACCGGTATATCCACCTGTTCCATGTTAACTTTGGAAGCAAGTGATTGCCTGATAATAAGAAAAAGATATTGCACATTATCCTTTTATTATAATTACACATGTTTTGTTTAGTTAAAAAGTTTTGACATTTTTACTTACCGTACATCTTCATTCATCAAGATATGCTTTATAGAATAGATTATTACAGGTAATTAAAGAATTGTTATCTGCTCAAAAATTGTCTACTGCTATTCAAACAGGAAGTTGATACATATGACAAAGCTTTGTTTCCGTGGTTACAGGCAGGAGTGTTGGAGGAGGACTACACTTGTCTAGGCGTGCTCTGTGCTATCCTGTTCTTTCCGATCGGAATCCTGTGTTGCTTAGCGATGAGGCAGCGTCGATGTCCCAACTGTGGGGCCATCTTCGATTAAACAACTAATTCATGGACTGCACAACAACAGATGATAAAAACCAGAAATTGGAAATGCCAAGAACTGAAAATTTTCATAAAAACACTTTATTAGATCAATTAATTACCTATGATCTTTTGATTTCCTACTCAAGAGAAAATGTACATAGCAAAGGTTATTAGAATCATTCATATAGAATATATAAGGTACATGTACATTTGCTTGCAAAATTGCTTCAATGCCTTCTGTAACAAAGTACCGGTAAATCAGTCAGGGGCTGGCTGGAAACTTTCAAAATATCAGCCATCAATACAGTTGGTGTTACTAAGCTACGGAAGACTATAAGTCACTTTTATTAAGCTAGGTCTTATTTCCCCTTATAAAAAAGTGAGTCTGATGCTAAAAAAGGGACTTGTAGAACTTTAAAAGCCCCTAAGATTTGTACATATGAACTGTGTATTTACCAATAGGTGACTTTTTTCCTTACCTGCATCCATTTGAAGGGCTTATGTTATGTGTTAACAATTTTCATTGTACATACACCAGTATAAATGATTAGCTGGTGAACACCATATAAAAATTTATCCTTTCATTTCAAAAATCAAAAGGAAAAGATGTTATACAGTTTAACTTTTCCGTTCAATTATCATATACAACAGTTGCTGAGTATTTTTGCATATTGCATTAAGATTAAAAGTTGAATCATTGTTACTACATAACATAATATTGTTCAAGTTTATTAAGTTGAATTCTGATGTCTAGGTATATGTAAGGGGTGGTTACAATTTGTTTCTTTAAAAAAAAAATGGCAGAATGATTATTTGGGGGACAAATTGAATGCATGTGATATTAAGCAAAATTATTTTTAGATATTTAATCGTAAATTAGAACCATTTTAACAAGACCTTGGACTTTCGGTAGGATGTAAATATCTTTTTCTTGCGTCAAAACAAGTAAAAAAATGATGCTTGTTTCAAGTGAAATATACACAGATTTTGTAGTCTTAGCTCAAGAGCCAGACAAATCTTGTTGATTTCAAAGAGCCATGGCTGAGTGGCCCGCAATGAAATAGGCAGGCCTACAACACAATTCTGTTTGACACAACTACCGGTACCCAAAGTCCAAACTCCTGTTAAAATGGTTCTATTACCTTTTATTCATGCATAGATCTAGTACATGTAGTTTTATACACTAGTCTATTTCTGTGATTATATCGGGCTGTGTTTTCTCCATTCAATTTTATGACTAGCTCCATTTATTAAAATGTATTAGACCAAAACATTTGATGAAAAATAGTCTGTAGTTTGAATGAATACAGATAGTTATACAATTATTTGTTTTTTCTAAATATTGCTGCAATATGAAATAGTCTTTCCTAATTTTGACATACATGCAATCTGCATTTCTCAAGAAAATGTGTGGCTATAATTTTTTTTTTATTAAACCTATCCTTTACTGACTTTTTGGTACCATATACATCAATTTTTTGATTATCATTTTACATGCTCATGATAAACATGCTGTATTCATATTAATTATATCTCGTCAGGTATGTCACTTTATCATTTGTGTACTGTGTACCAGTACACATTTTTTTTCCTTTGTTTTTGGTGTATTGTTCATCAGTTTATATACACATATATCAGTGGTTGTAAATAAAAATTTAATTTACTTTGAAAAAGATGAATTTTTGTTTCTTTGCAGCAGTAAAGTCACAGGTAGGAAACTTCCTTTCATGGAAGAACAAAATGCCAATGAAATGTTATTTAAATAAATTGTAGAGTTAAAAGGAATTGCTAACAAATACAATGTATACTGCTAGTCATATTTGTACAATTTCATGTAATTCAAATGCTCTGCTATAGGAAAATCTGGTTTTCCTATGGCCGATTCTGATTTATGGTCTAGACTATTTCAAGTTGACTTCTTCACAATCTTGGTTGGACCTAAAAAAAAAAAAGTTTGCTTACAGTTATCTTAATACCAACTCAAATTGTTTGCTCCATTGCTAATTTTAAATTTTAATTTTTTTTTGGGGGGGGGGATGGGGCTTAATTTATAAACAAACATTTTTTTTTTGTTTGGCCTTGTATCAATTATTTTCATAATTAATATGATCAAAATTTTGTGTGAAATTCATAGAAATTGATGAATTTAGAGCATCCTGCAACTCCCTAACAAACATCTGAATCAACAGGATGTATTATCGATAAATGTGATTCTTCCTCATGAAATGTTACATTAAACAAAGCAACGCGTAAAATACATGTACTCTATCATTTTTATTAGCAAGATATAACAAAAGACCACACATAACATTCTCTCAACAAAATTCATCCAACAAGCATTCAACAACAAGGAGGCCGTACATCTACAGTATCTGTGCCTATCCAACCTGATATACTTGGACACCCAAATCGTGTCGGACAAGCGGTACATATATATATCAGAGTCCAGTTGCCTGTTATTGGCCATCATTGCACAAACTCGTCCCTGAAGGCCAGACAGACTACTGCCTTTTGATGGCCGCTGTACTCTTTCTTCACATCCCCAGTCTCCACAGACCACAGGCGGGCCATGTTATCTGATGAAGCTGAAAAATATAACCAAGATATTGTTGACTGTATCATTGACAGTTAATATTAATCCTATCTGCCATTGAGGTGAGCATAAAAAATGGCTAAACAAGATATCTGTGAGCCAATGCTCACTAGTGATACCCCCACTCTGATGTGAATATGCAAAATAAGCAAAGTCGACATTTAACAGAAAGTTAACATCCGATTGGTACAAACATACCGGTATATCCCACTTTATGGCATGCCTATACAAATACTGTGTAAAAATTTCAAGCATATGCTATAAACAGTTGCTGAGAAATCTTTGACGGAAATTTGTTTGAAAATTTTGGCTAAAAATAAACAAAGTCGTCATTAACAGGAAGTTGACGTCCGATTGGTACAAAAATATATCCCACGATATGGCATGCCTATACAAATACTGTGTAAAAATTTCTAGCATCTGCGATAAATATTTGACGAAAATTTGTTTGAAAATTTTGGTTAAAAAATAAGCAAAGTCGTCATTTAACAGGAAGTTGACGTCCGATTGGTACAAAAATATATCCCACGATATGGTTATAGCATTGAATCATGATTTTTTAAAGTATACACCCTCATAACTGCAGCGGTGTGTGCATACAAATTGAGTAACGCGCGTTAGTGCGTTATGAAAATTTGTATGCACACACCACTGCAGTTATGAGAGTGTATACTTCAAAAAATCATGATTTAATGCTTATATTTACATTTTTTAACTTCTTGCCTTGTCTGCAAATGTGATTCATACCTTAAAATTCCTATCTTATCCTAAGGGTAAGTTAATATTAATGGAAGAGCCACAGGAACAGCCACAAGCGTGAACTTTGATTTTCGCTTGTGACGTTGCAGTTTACAGCGTTCAACGTTTGTGACGTCATAATAAAACTTGTCATTTTAACCTTTGACTACTTGTTGCATTTAGAGGCATTTGAAGATCACAGAATTTAATGGAAAAACACAGTAGAATGTAAATATATGCCTATACAAATAGTGTGTTAAAATTTCAAGCATCTGCGATAAATAGTTGCTGAGATAAATGCGACAGAAATTTTTGTTACGGACGGACAGACGGACAGACAGACACACAAGGGTAAAACAGTATACCCCCTTCTCCTTCGGAGCGGGGGTATAAAAATCTTTAGTCCTACGATCCGTGTGCCAATCTGATGAGCAGTGGCTCAGTGGTCATATGCATCTGGCCTGTAACTGAATCGTTGCTGGCTCAAATTCCAAAGTGGCCACTTACAGTTGTAACAAGTGTGTTGTGTAATGTGTACATAGTTCTGATATGTTTCTCATGCTCATTCTGTAACAACAACTCTGACAGAATTGACATAGTATGTATCTTATATATACCTGTATGTATGTACATACTACCTGACATATGTGAATTATTACAGCCAATTGTGTCTCACATGAGAAGAGAAATTCACATGAATTTCATTTCAAACAAAAACTACAATGAATCTCTTTAACAACATTTTATCCTATATACCGGGGGCAAAAGTCACAAAATAATAAACTCTTTACATCAAATTCAATTCATGGAGACAAAATTATTTGTGTACCTGTACTGACACGTGTCTGTGACCTGTTTTACCTGTGATGATCTAGCTGTACTGACACATTTCTGTGACCTGCTTTACCTGTGATGATGTACAGTGTACTGGCATATTTCTGTGACCTGTTTTACCTGTAATGATGTACTGGGAGTCCCCACTGAAGGCACAGTCCCACACCCATCTCTGTGTGTTCTCCTTCAGCTCCGTCATCAGCGTGTGGTCAGCCGTCCGCCAGATCTTACAGGTCTGGTCCGCTGACGTGGTGGCCAGTAACCTACAAATTAGCCAATCAGAAATTAGTCAGATCCAAAACCAACTACCATAAAGAAGGCCATCCCCATTCATAACTTTATGATATTTTCACTCTGAATATGATATTTTCTGTGGAATGTCAATGCATTTATGGTGTCTTTACATGAAAGAAACAATGACAATCTGATGCTAATTTTCAATGATTATCTCTAACAATGAGCTACTTAGAAAAGTAATCTGAAAGAAATGTCAATACAGTGATACATGTACATGTAAGTCATGTAAAGAGAACATTGCTTATACTGGTACATGTACATGTATCTATTTATAAACTTTAAAACTGATAATAGCTAGGAATGAATGACCATTTTACTTTTCTTTTGGATGAAAATGTGCAAATGAGGTAAGAAGAGAAAGCGATGCATAAAATTCCTAAAAAAAAAAAAATGGTCTAAAAATTGATTAACTTAATGCATAGATGAACTATAAAAGTAAAACACATACGTGGAGTCTGGACTGAACAGACATTTAATGCCATATTTGGAATGCGCCTCAAAGGTCTTCTTTAAGTGGACTTTAACAGGATCTGTTCCTCGTCCTCCAGAGAGAGTCCATATGTAACAAGTTCCCTGGTAAAAAAAAACCAACCACCACCCATCAGAAAAAACATGTCAACAAATTACACATCCATTTACTTTAATCCTCAAGGAAAAGGAATATCACAGAGATAATGAAACTATTTTGTTTGCCATGATTCTGATCATCGGATGAGTTACTCCCCCTGACCTTGTTGTTAATGGCAGACATCATCGTTCCCATCGGGTCGATGCTGATGGACTGGATGGAGGCATCTTCCTCTGGGGTCTGACAACAGAACATATAAATCTACATTGATGTAAGACAATAGAAAGATACATGTACCATGATTAATCAGATAGATTATAAAAATAAAAATTTACTCTTACTGCATAACTTGAATAATTCATTTCTGTATACAAATATTTAAAATATTGCAAAAAAATTTTCTTTGAATAATTTTTAATTTGAATGTGTGCCATTATCTGCTCCCTATTTAATTTTGATAATGGTTAATCAATATCACATGTGCCTTGAACTCCATATATACAAACTGATATATTGAAAACAAACTGGTTCAACGGAATCAAATCCCAGATTTTCTCTTTAAAAACATCCTTTTTGTAATATTCAGAGTTGAAAAAGAAATATATGTACATGTAGAATCAAATTTAACAGTAACAAGACCCTGGAAATTATCGCCGCAGTACAAAATGTGTGATATTTGTCTAAAGGGTTCCATTTCCATGATCATCTCAGACTACATGAAATAACATCCAATTTCTCTCAAAAGATATTAATTAATTTTATCTTCTTCAGTTCAATACCAGTTTTTCCTACCCATTAATTAAACTCATTAAAAGTTTACAATGGCCACGTCATGGCCAAAAATTCAAGTCTTTTAAAACTACATGTACAATCATAATGTTTGGTTTACTATTTTACTTATTCTAATTACCAAATGTTCACTGCTGTCTTTCTTTAGGTCCCATATGTGAATTTTTCCATTTTGATCACCAACAAATATTTCTCCCTGAAAGATAAGCAAAATATCAACATACTGTCAATACATGTAAGATTAACCAGGACATGTCTCAAAATGATATACCTGGTAAATAATCAATATTGATAAATCTATTTCAAACACTCTTAAAGACTATTTGAAATAGAGATTATAATTTAATTTTGTATAAGTAGCTCTTACAAGTTTTTTATAAAATTACTTTACCTGATTTGGATGTAAACACACACAGTTGACAGGGGCATTAGCTTGAAATATTCTTTGGCATTGTAAACTCCTTGTTCTGTAAAAAAATACATCCAGCATATCACTATATGGGTACTGCTTGTTTACTAAATTTGACTGGCTGATTTAAGGCAAATTAAATATAACAAGTCAATATTGTGTTCAACTCTACTTTTTTTTAAAATCAGTCTAAAATAACTGTCAAAATTTTACTACATGATATCATTTTTCATCCAAGTCAGAGAAGACTTTTGTGCTAAACACCATGGATGGGAATTACCTTCTGGGAGTAAGTTCAAGTTAACAAATTAAAACAGTACTGAGTAGCAGGCCTACATATTGTTTATCTCAATAGTTACACTTGTCTGTCAACAAGGTAAGGTGTGAGAGGGTCTGACCTGAGGTAAGGTAAGGTGTGAGAGGGTCTGACCTGAGGTAAGGTAAGGTGTGTGAGGGTCTGACCTGAGGTCCCAGATTCTCACTGTGTTGTCCTCTCCCCCAGTGTACATCCATTTCCCCTCTTCATGGAAACCAACACTGGTCACATTTTTCTGGATTCCGTCATAATTTACAACAGGGTTGGGATTATCAGAGTTCAAGTCATACATACGGATATGCTGATACCCTATAGGAAAATGAAACATTTGTTTTACAGTCAAGATTACTGGAAAGCGATACTTGCAAATTGTATTATTTTAACATTGGTGACATCTTAAAACATTGAACAATATCAAAATTTAAGAAAGAAGATGAAGTGACCATCTAATACCGTCACTATAAATTAGTATATCTTCTCTTTATTGGGAAATTGTAAAGCAATCTATAGCTCACATGTCTGTACATGCTACAACTGTTTTGTTCATTACCTGCAGCTGCTATCATTTGCTTGTCAGGGGTGATCTCCAAAGCATTTACCTGCTATGAATTGTTAAGGATATAATTAAATGCAATCATGATCGACAACCGTTATCAACTAAACTAAACTGTCTTTGGCACAATACAATTGTACAGTTATGGTCTGATATTGAACATGTTGAAGAGGATACAGAGTCTGGATGCTGCACGGTCCTGTAACATATCCCTGTGTGGGCCTGCCAGAACCGTATCGTGTGATCATACCCCGCTGTCGCCAATATAACAGGGTCGTTACCGCCCTTGGATCCACTCATTTTGTGTCTGTAGAGTTGAAAATCACATCATCATAACCAAATCACCCCGTGCTAACATGCACTGTTTACAGCGGAAGTTCAAATTATAGTTTTCGAATCGGTCCGGTAAATTGTGGAATATCCATTATTATTTTTTTTTTAATCATACTCATATACAGATTGATAGGTAATTTATAAGTAAAACAACCTATTACATAGTTCTGGAACAGATTAAGTGGACATAATGTTTTGTCAATACAACGCAAATGCCTTAGAATTCAATATTCCTCGATTCTAGAATTACACAGATCTTTTGAAGATGTAATTTGATTGGTCAATTTAATAAGATGGCCTCCAACTTCAGTGGTGCACTACAACTTACGGATTTAAATGATTTTATCACCCCTTCCCAGGTTGATTATGCTATTGATTGCTTATATTTGTAGTGTCAAATTCATCGCGGTCTTATTTTGTTAGAATTATTCTAATGAAAAGATAGATTTTAATTGTTAATCAGCAAGTTTTATCTATTTATTTACGAGAACTCCGAACCCGATGTAAATTTTAAACTTGTATCTCAAATAATGTTTTTATATTTTATTTTATTTTTGTCATATGAAACGTTTTTTAATAATTGTGTGTGCTTACATTTGACAAATAAGCTTATACCTCAAAGCCAATATCTATTTTTCGTGTTAACCAAATATGACAACAGACACAGGAGTCGGCGATTTTATCAATTTGTTGTAAATAAATGAGAAACAGGCAAAATACTACCAGTGAGCTTCGCGAGCGTAGCGAGCGAATCGCGAGCGGAAGCTCACTGGTAGGATTTTGCCTGTTTCTCATTTATTTACAACAAATTGATATAATCACCGACTCCTGTGCAACAGATGTTTAAAAAAAAACTCTAATAATGATTTTATTTATTGTTTCTATGAACGAAATGTGCTGCGATTTATTGGAACTTATAATATAATTTGACATCATATATTAGATAGTGTGTTAACCTCAGTCTAAAGCCCAAAATTTCTATATTTATATATCATGGCACTATATATTGACCTATAGCTTAATGTGGTGAAGAGTGCATCCCCATTGAAAAGAGGTCAATTGAAATTTTCCTACACCATGCAGCTGGTGATGCTAATATATCCATCAGTAATGACATTTAATATCATTATTCCACATTCTAGTGATCATTGATTATAGTGTCTCTTAAATGATCGTCAAAAACTTCTCATTACTTCATCAACTTTAATTAGTTGATGGAGGTTTATGAGGGGATATTGCCATTACAATGATAAATAACATACACAGATTAATAACTACCAATAGGTGGATAAATGTTTTTGATCACATCATTGGATCACAAAATTATATTCCGACTTTTCTTTATGGTGTGCACTCTGAGCGTAAAAAGTTGAATTTTAAGTATTGTGTTTAGCGCAGGTAATTATAATGAACAGCACAACAGTATACTTTGGTTAACTTCATACAGAGTTCAATAACATCTGTATTTTTTTTAAAATATAGCCTTAAAAAACAGCATGTCTTTATATATAGTCCATGATCACATAAAGCAAAATCTACAGACTTGGTACTTCTGTTTAAGGTAGTAAATTAAAGTACCAGAATATATTATTATAATTTTGTAAAGAGAATTCTTCAGTGAATAATATTTGTACAGTAAAAGATGTAATCCCATATACCGTTACTCAGCTATTCATGGTGGACATGGTAGATTTTTTTTTTCATGGTGGTAGATTGAACAGTATGTAAAATCACTAAATGTAAATAATGTAAAATTTTTGTTCTTATTTTTCAGGAATGTGTAAAGCCAGTAAAGATAGACAGAAAACCGGGAAAAGTAGCTAAGATAAGAATTGAAGATGATGGTTCTTACATGGAAGTTGCAGAGGTGAATTTCTATCTGAGTATATACATGTGCTAGCCACATTGATACAACTAACACAATTGAATTATCAGACTTCATACATACATTTGTTTACTGTAACATATTCTATACATAAGAGCAATTTTCTTTACATTATTTATTTACTGTGTTTATATTTTAATGACACTAGCAATACTCATTACACAGAGCGGTGAAGAGAAGAAGCTACAGAAAGCGCAGATCACGCTGAATGACTGTTTGGCCTGTAGTGGGTGCATCACCTCAGCAGAGAGTGTCCTTATCACTCAACAGAGCCAGGAGGAGCTGTACAATGTCCTACAGGAAAACCTCAGGCTTCAACAGGCAAGTGATAGATAAGGGAGGTAACTCATTAGATAAAGGGAGGACTAGGAAGTAAGGTAACTTACTGGGTGAAAGGAACTCATAGGTAAAAATGCCAACCCCTAGAATAGAGCATCAATTCTGCAAATGCCCTATTCAATTCTGCAAAATACAGACAAATAAATACATGTATAACACAAATATATCTGACCAAGGGAGAGAACTCCATAGCATATCTATATGCATGTTTTGTGAGAATGTTCTTTATTTATATAATTTTCTAGCAATGATTTATCATTTGAAACACCTTGTCAAAAGCTGAGATAGCCTGTTTGAATTGAATTTTTAAAAAAATAACAAATATTTGTATCACTTCTAACACTGAATGTATTTTCTTTGAAACACATACAGACAGGTGAAGCAGACAAGCAAAGAGTAGTTGTTGTCTCCCTTTCACCACAGTCCAGAGCTTCCTTAGCAACCAAATACCAAATGTCATCAGAAGAAGCCCACCATAAACTATCAGGATTTTTCAAAAAGCTAGGTTAGTAACTAGATTTAACTTTTTTCTTTCAATTTTTAGTACCTTTAACCCACAAAAAATGCCTGGGAATACAATTTCTTACAGGGTCACCCATTTTCAGAAGTCACCTTTCTTTTCTTTTCAGGTGTTCATCATGTATTTGATACGACCTTCTCCAGGAACTTTAGCCTGTTGGAGAGTTGTCGGGAGTTTGTGCGGCGGTACCACGAATCAGAAACCAATAAGACGGCTCTTCCAATGCTGGCCTCCTCGTGTCCTGGTATGTGTAACAGTTCACTCCAGATATTCTAGTGATTATAACAGTACAGTAACTGTATATGATAGTCTCCTTGTAGATCTATCATCATGCATGTAACAATCAAGGGGTAACAAACAATGCCTTGAATTATTTTTAAAACATTCAGAAAAGAAAATTGTGCATTAGTTTTTTCAATAATTTTAAGATATAAAGAGGCAAAAATGTATTTTATTTTAACATTTTAATTGATTATAAAAGGGGAATCAGTCAAATTAATTTTTTCTTTACTCAAAATTGAAAAATTAAGTTATTCCCCTTTTTAAAATCATGGTTTTAGAATTGTGCAGCATTTGCCACGGTGTTATCATGCCTGAGAAACTTACTATTTTCATTTTATGTTATGGTATTTACATGCAGTTTTTATCCAAGTTATCTATCTTTCATATCTTCATAGATAAATGAATATAATAAAGAGATTTTAAGTATTATTCACTATTTTGAAGCCGATAATAGTTTCTCCAGGTGATCATTCTTTGTTTTAGGTTGGATCTGCTATGCAGAGAAGACCCATGGATCCTACATTCTCCCGTACATAAGTTCCACCAAGTCCCCCCAGCAGATCATGGGTACCCTGGTCAAGGATTACTTTGCCGCCAAGCAAGGCCTGACTCCGAATCAGATATACCATGTGACCGTGATGCCGTGCTATGATAAGAAACTGGAGGCCTCGCGTCAGGACTTCTACAGTGACCTCTACAGAACGAGAGACGTGGACTGTGTCATTACTACAGGTAAACTGGAACATGCTGTTTCCAAAACAATCTTTCTTTTTAGCTCACTTGAGCCAAAGACATGAAAATACTTCGGACAAAAAGCTGTTGTATCTCATGTGAGTGATGTGGCCTGTTGGCCTCTTGTTTACCATTATCATAGCTAGACAAAAAAATACAATTACAGTATTACAGTATCGTTCTTTTTTAAATAAAACATATATACACATGTACATGTACATGTATAACACATTTCAAATTTCCACAAGATTTTTTTTTTGCAAATGGATGAACTTGACTGAAAACATCTTTGGTAGCTAAGTGTATTTGTTAAATGTACAAACACATCATTTTTGTAGGTGAAGTAGAGAAAATGCTGGAGAAAGAGAATGTTACTTTAGGGCAAATGGAAGGAGACTCCTTATATTCTGTGTAAGTCTATTCATCATAAAGAACACTAAACAGTGGCTGGCCTCATAATTCTGTGCAAGTCTATCCATGTATATAGGTGTATTAGATTACTAATAATATCAGAAGTTCATAGTTGAAGCTGTTTGCTGAGACCAACTTTTAATTAAGAAAAGAAATTATATTGAACTACCAGTACATGTTGATGTTAATGGAATTTCCGCCAGGGCTTTAATATCTGTTGTTTTAGAATTTATTCTAAGCAGAACCATAGTGCATGCAGAGACAAAACCAAAGATGATGTTTATGTGGGTGAAAAGGAAATGTTTATATATGAGCAACATTTGATGTATTTTTATGGGCTTCCATACAGGTGATGTTAATGTCATCATATTTGCTTTTGTAAAAGCAGGAAGGAATGATATTTCCACCTTTTGAAAGTAAATATTTGATTTACTAATTCTTCAGTCAATCACAGGATGAGGGGATATAATCCTTGAACAGGAAATTAATACTCAGTACCTTTATGCTAATCTCTTGGAGTAATTTCAAATTCCCATCAGTTAATAACGAGGTGTGTAAATTGTTTGTTTTTGTGGGAAGTCATTTAGAAGTCATTTTATGGCAGTATTGGAAGAAACTAAGCAAATTTGTACTTTACCTGGTTACATGGATTAATGGTAGATTGACTGTCCCATGTTCTCCGTCACCAAACTTAATGAATCTCCATCTATGAATCTTTTGAATTTGATGTCAATTGTTCAATGATATCAATAATGATATCCTTATTTTAATAGGAAGTATTCAGTAGCATTTTGGCAAACCTCCTTCTGATTTTCAAACTTTATCAACGATTTTCTACATAGCAAATGATAATGAATGAAAATCAAAAGATTTTGAATTATTATAAAATTGGAAAGCACTAGCTCTGGTAAATATATCTTTACAATTAAAAAAGCATGCAGAGTCGATATTATTTTTGAATTGCTATACCGGTAATTATCCCTTGTCAGACTGTCTGGATTAGTGAGTCCAGATGGAGGGCTGGGGAGTCACCTTGGAGGAGGATCTGGAGGTTATCTGGAACACATCATGAGGTACGCAGTGTCGCAGATCCATGGATGCTCAGTTGACAGCCTCCAGTATAAAACTCTTAGGTAAAGATCAAAGTTCATTGGTTACACAACCTTTAACTACTAAATGTATTGACAGTTTCAGAATCAATCTTTACAGCTCTGCAATGGTTTTATGTTACGTGTCCTTCATGGAGTCACATTATTTTCAGAAATCAGGATTTCCAGGAGGTGACAGTGGAGATTGAAGGGAAGAGGCCACTCAAAATGGCACTGGCTTACGGCTTCAGAAACATCCAGAACATCGTCCAGAAAATAAAGAGAGGGAAAATGACCTACGACTTTGTGGAGATCATGGCCTGTCCCTCAGGCTGTGTAAATGGGGGTGGTCAGATTCGGCCCACGGAGGGACAGACTAACAATGAACTGCTACAGAGGGTGAAGGAGAGCTATGACTCTGTTCCTTGTATTCAGCCCGACCTGTGGAGTGGGGTCAAAGAAATGTACGAGGATTGGTTGGGGGGTGTGGATACAGAGAAAGCCAGAGCCATGCTGCATACACAGTATCATGGAGTAGAGAAGGTAGCCAGCGCTCTAAACATACAGTGGTGAAACATAGTACCGGTAATAATTCAACATGCAGTGGTAATACAGGTATAATACAGGAGCATACAGAGAGGATTCATGCATAAACATACAGGTAACATACGATGGTGATCCACAGATAGATACAATGACATAATAACGTGGTGTGTGGAATATCATCAGCTGGACTGTGATAACCTTAGTCGGACAGAAGATTCTGGAATTTTATCATGCAATCTAAGAAATAAATCCACTAATCCATTTTGTGTTGTGTTGACTATTTACTTTTTCAGTTATAAATGATCACAACAATGATTAAGTTGCATTTCAACATCACAAATCGTACAGCAGTGATCAGAAAGTTTTGGAGCATTTTTTTTATTTTATTTCATTCCTTAGAAGTACTCTCCTTTACACAAATATATACACTGTCAAATACACTTTTTCAGATGTAAAATCATATCCTGAAACATTTTTCTGTAATTCTTGTCACTCGACTCCTTAAAGGGGCACAACTCATTTCATATTTTGCAATGTGGATTGGAGGAAATAAAATAAAGATTTTTTCTTTGTTTTGCCAGAATTTAGAAATACCTAGAGGCTTTCCATTAAATTTTCTTTGCAACTGAAAAATTCAGTTGCCACATGGGGAAAAATAAAGTCAAACTTGTTTGGTCAAAGGTTAAGGTCACAGTTAAATCATCACTTTTTTATACAAACAGAAGATGGCTATAAAATAATGTAAGGCTATTTGTATATAGCTTTATAAAATTAAAGATAGGTAGAGACTAAACAGTTTTTTTTCTTTTTATGGTTTTATATATGGTATGTTATTCAAGAATACAGAATTCCTGTCTGATATGAACAGATCTTAAATTTACAAACACCATTTTATAGCACAATATGTAATAGTCTGAAAGATTATGTCTGAAAGACATTCATGTATTATCAAGACATAAAATGTAAAGATGGGCTGTGTTAACATTTGTACATTATTAAGGGAAGAAGAATTTTATATTGTAATATAAAAAAGAGGTAGAAAACGCAGAGAAGAGATCTTTTTCTTGTTTATTATTGATGATCTCCACAAACAAAATCATAATAGTCATGTAACAACATGTATAATGACTTCCTAAAATCAACAAAACAATGGCATGGACAATTTAGAAAGTTTTAGAAAAGGGACACATTTGAATTTGACTAGTCAGTACATAGAATGTAAGACATAAAGTGTCTATTATTTTTTATTTGCAAGACATCAAAAACCAAACTGCATCATACAAAATTGCTATTGCATTTCTGCCTCAAACACAGCAGTAAATATGAAACAATGATCTTAATAAATTTTTATGTTAAAACAATTGATATATTCACAGAGCAAATTTAAAAAATGAAAGATTCTTTAACAAGTAAAATTTGATTCATTAACAAGAAAGATTCTCAAAAACAATACACTGTAAAACAGAAGTATGATCCACCACAGGATTATTCACATCCCTTGAGCATTACACTGAACATTGATTATATAAATCAAAAGTTGTTTGGAAAATTTTAAATACTGACTCCTCTCTCCCTCTGTCGCTGTTGCTGAGGACCAGCTTTCACACACTGATCGTCCTAAACACATTGAATCCACTGTGTGCGGTGCTGATAATGACCCCCGGGAGCTGAGGGTGCCAGTGTAACTCCTTAATGTCTGTCTGTCCCTGGTGTATAAACAACAGCTGAGGGGGCACATTAGGTTCCTCCTCTCCCTCAGCTGTATTGGCCTCCGTACTGTCTTTTTCTACGGCCAGGTCCCAGATAGAGATCTGGTCGTCGGACCCCGAGGCCGCTAACACAGAGCTGTCATTAGGGTTCCACTCTATAGACGTGATCGGGGCTGTGTGGTGTTTGAAGGAGGCCACTGGCTTTCCATTCTGTTGATAAAATCCAAACAAAGAATTATGTATTTTGAGCTACAGTACTAAAATGAGGAACATGCATTTTCAACAAAATCTCTTTCCACCCCCTCCCCCACCCCCCAAAAAGAATTAATTTTTGACAATTATTTCAAATCCATCAAACATTTCAACATCTAATCACACAACATAAGTGTCAAATTAATATTTGATTTCTGAATCTTCTATCCCATCATTGTATCACTGAGCTGCCTAACCTTGAATTGCCGGAGGTCCCAGATCTTTATTAGACCATCATCTCCTCCTGACGCGATGAACGGTTCCTTCCTGTTCCAGTGGATGACGTTGATGTCTCGGTCGTGGGCGTCTTTAGCCGTGATCATACAGGCCTTGGAGGGGGCCGCCCGAGCATCCCACACACGGATTGTCCTGTCCACAGAACAGGAGGCAAACACCTGGAGCATAGACAGCCACAGATCATCATCAATATCAGACAAGTTTGTTCAGAAAAATCAAAGATTACTTTTCAAACAATGGTCATTGTATAATGTGGAATTTTGTTTTATTTCAGGGGAAATTTTAATTTTATCTTTAAATTTCTCAGGTTTATGGGGATGAAAATTGGGGATTTGCTTGTGCATATAATGCATGAAGACTGTATTTCATAACTTGTAGAGGATGTTATATTTGGGGGTGAGAGGAATCCACAAAAATTGAGCACCATGAAGTCTAACGATTCCAGTTAAAATGTAGTGTGAGAGATGGGATACTAATCAGATGATGCTTACATTGGCCTCATTGGGTGACCACTGAATGTCCTCTACAGAGGAAGTGTGGGTGTTGTAAGGTCGCTGGTCAACATGCCAGGTGCCCCCTTCCTTCATAGTCCATAGATGGATATTTTTGTTACAATCTCCTGTAGCTAAGCGGCCTAAATACACAGCAATTGAATATAATTATTATATGCAATATTACATTAAATTTAAGTTGTATTAATTTGATTTAAGGTGGAATGTTGTACCAAAACTTTGTTTTGTGGATCTTATGGATCGTTAAAGCATCATTATTTTCTGAATCATGATTTCATTGACTTAATGATGATATATACTTTCATTTATTTTATATGAATTCTTTTAATTTTGAATTTGGTTTGGTAGCCAAAAAAGCCACTTAAAAAAAGTTAATGAATGCATAATATGATATCAATATCTAATCAAAGCATTTTTTTTTCACTTCACAGATACAACACTGTATTGTAATAGAAGAGGCTCGAACCCAAGACCCTTTGGTTTTAACACCAACACTCTACCTACTGAGCTAAAGAGTTAACTTACTAGCTAGTGCTAGTAGGAGCGTGGCAGTACTGAGCCTATATACACACCCATCACTATACAATATGGTGATATACAAATATATATACACAATGTACAATAATGAGTCTCTGCAGTGTTTTTCTAAGATCTCGTGTGTTAACCTGGTGTTGTGGGGGACCAATCAATGGCAAATCCTTCCACCTGATGTCCCTTGAAGGTAAACATGGGAGAAGGTGATTCCTCATTTCTGACATATGTAGACATAATATTCGAATCATTCACTGCATTGAGTGGGCGTGTCAAATCCCAGATGTGTACTTTGCCTTTTTCCGACCATGTTGCTGCTACATGCTTCTCACCAATAGTTGTTGCCTACACACACACAAAAAAACCAACATAAAACTAAAGACTAAAAAATGACAAAGAAATCTTATAAATTTATTTCTTTTGAAGAAGATTTTCAGGAAAACCTGTCTTACCCTGATTCTATTGACACAGCCTGCATGCTTGACAAGGGCAGTCTCCAGCTCTGGTTTGCTGTCTTCATCCTCATCACTTTCTGAATCACTTTCTTCTGCATCTTCTGATTTGGGTTTTGATGTTCGGTGAAGATTGCTCATTTTGATGACAATTACATGGTTCTGTTGTCCTTTGGCACTCTGTGAGCCAGAGACTGCATAGCAGGTAAGGGGGTACTCCTCTCTTTTATCACCCAATGAATCGGACAGAGTATCAAAACTCAAACAAGGTGCTCCTATAATACAAAGAGAATCAATGAAGTAATAAAATATAACTAGAAAAATACAAGATATCTGTGAGCCAATACTCGCTTGTGATACGTGATCTGAATATATACAAATTAAGGAAAGTCAACCAAATTATGATCATATTTGTTCAAGAATGAATCGCACCATATGGTATGCCTAAACAAAGAATGTGTTAAAATTTCACTATCTGCAATTTATTAATATTGTTGATAAAAATGTGACAAAAACTTATTATGAACAGACGGACAGATCGACAGACACACAAGGGTAAAACAATATACCCCCTCTCTTTCGGAGTGGGAGTTTAATAACATGTCACTGCAAGAGAAAAACTGTTGCGCTTAAATATAATAATTAAACTGTGCATAACACTACTCCATGTGCAATGTACTTGTATGTTTTCCTTCAATGTATAGGTAACTTATTTAGACAATTTCATATACAAAACCTTTCAAAATGTGTATTAAAAACGTAATAAAAATGTAAGAAACACGTTCATAAAAATGTAAACTACCAGTTTGAGCCTGATGATACATTGTGTATGCAGACTCATCGAAAACTAATTCTTCTCCCTCGGCTATCGGATCCCCTGGAAGATACACCTTTTTATCTTCAGACTCCTCATCCATTTCTTCGTCATCTTCATCCTCGTTTACCTCTTCGATGTCTTCCATTTCGTCGTCATCATCCATAATATCATCGTCCACATGGTCCTCCTTGTTATTGTCAGCCATTTCTTAAAACGTGCTTCCGGCCAATTGACCAATCAAAAGAGGCGATAGATAACGAGACTCCTTCGATACCCATAAACAACATGGCGGAACAGGTCTGGAATGATAGGTAAACAAATTTAAACATCAATTATATACGCTTTTGAAGCATATTTTTGCATTATTATCATGCTACGTAAACCATAAAGGCTTCAATTATCAATTACCACATCAAAGACTTTAGAATTTAAAGAAATGGAGATGAAATGAAGTATTTTTTTGCGTGTTGTTTACAGTGCGTATGGAAGTTTCTATCCTTACTTGTGGAGAGATATACAGTAAATATGTGCTTAATTGTGACGTTTAGGGTCATGTAGTGAGATTATCAAGACTTATAGCAAGTTATATGATTGTCTATGCTTAGCACTAATCGAATAAGTTGTTTGCTATATGTCAAACGTCGCCTCATTCTATTAAAATCATACTCGTAGTTGCAGTATATATATGCGTAAAGTGAAAACAAATGTTTATGAGGACTTTAAAAAAAATTATTATTTGAAGATGTAGTGACACAGTATTATCACTAACAATTGTGTGATTATGAAACTTAATGACACTCGTAGTTTATGTTCACAATTAAGTGTTTAATGTATGTGTGCTTGAGTAACATAGAGAACAAAAATGATGTGTGTGAGTGTTTGAGATTTTCACATTTGTTGTTTTTATTAGAGATTTACCCTTTTTTGACACTTTTCCAACGTTATTATCTTTTTAAGTTTATTTACAATGTCAGCAAACTTTTAAATTCTTTCACTTGATGTTACAGATTATTAAAAACTATATGTTGGCATTTAATTTAGGCCTATCAATAATTGCCATGGTTAAACCTTCCATTATTAAACTGGATGTTTTAAATGTAAAACTCTGCAATTTCAATATTGATAACTTTGTAGACTTCAAACAGTCTTTGTCACTTTTAAGATTCAATTTAATTGCTCTTAAAGCTTGATCAAAACATATAATTTCTATTTGGCTTAAAATTGTAAATTTTAATTTATGAAAATACTGTATAACTTTTTTGAATTGAGCAAATTTCATCAGCAGATACGATTCTAGCTTAATTGGAAAGTCCTCATCATTGGCTGTAAACATAAAAAATTATACAGAATGCCTCAGATGATCAGATGTAACTTGAATGTTAATTAAGACACAATTTGATGTGCTCATGCATGCAAGTATAGTCATAGAATCAATGCAAAATGTGAATGTATTGTTTAAAATAACTAATAGTATAAGCTTCAAACACAGCAAAAATGTAATGTATAAAGCATAGAAAATAGACACTTAAATTTCTTAAAGTGAATTTTAAATTTCAGAAATTCATGTTTAATTTGTAAACTTCTAGGTAAATGATACTGCAATGTGCTATCATTAATTAACACATAGAACAATTGAATTAAGAAACTATATTCTGTTTGCTTATATATTTCACCTACTACCCTCCTGGTCCATTGATGACATACTGTATATTCATTTTTCATATATCACAAATTTTGTGAAAATATCGGTAAATTAAAATATAACCATTTTTTGTATCAGTCAATTTTTGCTATTTAAAATATTTTTTATAGCAAACAATACTGGATATAAATTCTGAATATTATGTATTTTTCTGATGATATTTAAGTGATCATAAAAAAAAACAAAAAATTATATCATTACAAATATAAGGTATTTCTGCAGGCCACTGTTGTGTACCATGAGAAGTAAACCTCCAGTTCATTTCTATACATATGAATCTTGATACTTGCTGGGCTTTTTCGTTTTCCTTGGGGTTAGCATACATGTTGGTTCAAATTTCAGGCTTGAATATATAGGCACCTACATTGGATCTGCTAACAGTATCAGAGACTTCAGTATTTCATCATCCAATGGCATCTGGGATTTTTGGGCAAATCAAATTTTCATATTAACATTTGGGATTGTAAAAAAAAGTTTGAGAGATATATGACTGTAAGTTCAAAGTTATTTTTACATTCAAGTTTCATAGGATTTATAGTTTAATATAGTCTTAGCTATATGTATAGAGGCTCAGGCTTCAGTTTGTTGATATACATGTACATAAATGAGGCCTTTTGTATCTAGAGAGAACCTCCCATTTTGGAATAAACAGTAAAAGCCAATTGACATTTTAGAATCCTACATTCGAACATTAAGGAACATGTATTTGCACTATGGATCTACTTCTGTGATTTTAATATGGTTAACTTAAATATTGCATGGGGCCTGTACCTCATAGAAGGATGTATCTTAATTAGCTGCAAAAATGTATATATAACTCTCTGTTTTTATTTGTTCAGAGTCATTTCCCATTCCAACCCCCAAAACCTCTCCAAAATAAAATATAGGAAGGCAACACTATTGTAGTTAAAAATATATCTATTTGTTTTCCCTCAGACTGAAATGTCACATACACTTTCATTGGTTTAAACATGACACGTGACTGCCGGATATATCTCTATGTCCATCTGGTGAGAATTAATATTCGGCAATATGGCCGATGCTTCACCTGTTCATCTCGACATTTAGTAATATTTAATACAAAAACCTATTCCATAAGTTCTTTAACATATTTGGGGTAGTTGCCCTTTGAAATTACTTTTAAATTAGAGTAGTTGCCCTTTGAGTTGACGTTACATTGTTGTATCTGGAGCAGAATAAAATATGGCAGCATCAAGATTTCATTTTGCTCAAACCTGACTGTGAAGGAAAGAGAGAAAATGTTTAAAACTAAACAGCAACAAAACGTTATGAAAGAACAAGGGTGCAGTGAAGACTTTCATAGACTCAGTATTTTAAAGGTGAGAATGAGATTTTGAAGAGATTGAATGTGTTAAATTGGACGAGATGTAAGCCACTTTTATACATGGATTTTTGAAGATCATTGCTTTTTGTGAAATACATGTAAATGTCTCACTTGATAGTCCTTGCGAAAACAAAACACTTATTAGCTTTGCCTTGCCATCTATGAGATTGATCAACCTGATATATTTCTGTAGTCAGTCAGTAACAAACCTAATATAAAGTAATAATATGCATTTTTAAGTTTAAAGAATAATTAGGGGGAAAATATTTATATATAACTTAGTATGCATCAATATTTAAAGGTTTTTGAATGTAAAAAAAAGAACATTCAGTATTTTATTCTATAGGTGCAAAGAAGTATAAATAATAGCTTTGTCCTTGCTGACCAGAGTAAAAAAAATCCCAGAGAGCTAGCTAATCTATCTTCTATTGTCCCTTGTTTTCTGTCTTCCTATTGCAGAGTAATGATTTCCACTATTTCATTCAAAATACTTTTATAGATTTTTCTTCATTTCCGTTTCTAAGAACAACAGTCAACAAACTTTGTGCAATTTCTCGTGTGACATTTTTACACAGGATGGAGTTTTGCATAATGTTGTCTGTGACAGTAATTGATTTTCAACTAACACTTAAGCTGGGATGCACAATATGGTAAAAATCAATCCGTTTGTGGTAACGGCTTACATGGAGGTTTTCTCTCCGAGATTTCCTGACACAGGGATCTCTCTGTATTGACTGGATTGTTTGGGATTTAAATTTGCAAATTTTTATCTTCCTTGTTTTGTCGGAGAACTCTTTGATCCTCTTCCAATCAGAGTTAAGTGCTTTCCTCATCAGGTGTGGAGGAGTCAGGGGGGTTGATATTTGTATCTGAATAATTGGAGGAGGAGTTAACAGATTTCTATGAGGAGGTAAAATTGGGACCACTGATTGGATTTCATATCAAATGAAATCTTCATTATAAACGTGATATCTAAATTGAGAAGTCAGAGAAAAAAATATCATGGAAGCTGTAACTATTAGATGATTTTAAACCATCAAACTTTCAAATGTGAATGAGTACTTGCCAGAAAAATAACTAGCCAGTAGATTTTATTTTTGTTTTTCTTGAAGTTCAGCTGGCACAGCTTTGAAATTTAAAATTTTGGATTAACCTCTTTCACTGATTTTAAAAGAGATTGTTGATCTTTTTAAGCATTTGTTTAAACCAAGCACTTAGTGTGTGACATTTGTGCTATGCTCTGTATGAACACACCACCATATAAAAAGGAATTTCAAAACTTTATCATTATTAACATCAGAAGAGAAAAAATATACAATCCACAACTTACCTAATGTGTCATCTCCAGAGTTGAAATTACGAGGACAATATTGATTCAGTTTTCGAGTGAAATATTCATGATAAGACCCAAGGTCTTTATCTATGAAATCATTATGGATGTCTATATTTTTACCAACTTGAAGGTGAATTTTACCTAGCGAGAAAACTTTATGTGCAAAAGGGATGACAGCATATTAAAAAAGAATGCAAAACAGTGTGCTCTGGAAAAAGCTGTATCATAACCCTGCCCAATATGTTAAACCAAAGACGGAGCCGACATTGCCCATTTCTGCTCGCCTGGCAAGGGAGACAACCCCTGAGGACTACCGGCGAGGGAGGGGGTCACAGACAGACAGGTAATTGTAATGTAGGAGAAACAGAGATCACAGACGGAAATGTAATTGTTGGAGGAAATTTCAGGGATAACCATCAGAGACGGGAAGGTTATTGTTCATCAGAGACGGGAAGGTTATTGTTCATCAGAGACGGGAAGGTTATTGTTCATCAGAGACGGGAAGGTTATTGTTCAAGGGTGTTAGGGGTGATAACTTCCTCAGATACAGCTAAAAAGGCAATTGTTCAGGAGAGAAGGATATGCATCAAAGATGGAAAGGTAATTATTGGAGAGAAGGGGTAACTGTTTTAGATGGAAAGGTAAATATTG
The DNA here is from genome assembly GCA_020458035.1 of Magallana ariakensis. Taxonomy (NCBI): domain Eukaryota; kingdom Metazoa; phylum Mollusca; class Bivalvia; order Ostreida; family Ostreidae; genus Magallana; species Magallana ariakensis. The sequence continues at coordinate 7,401,526 of CM035817.1, read as the reverse complement.
TAAGAGAGAAGGGATTTTGTCTTGCTATGGACTAGAATATGTGCTCTGTCTTTAGTTAGAATGCATCATGTGGTTGCTGTCTAAATTTCAATAGATGGTGAGTAACAAAAGTTAGACTGCACATATTGTAGATGGAATGTTTTTTTCATTGCATTTCTGTATTATTCAAAAGGTTTTGGTCCTTGATAATACACTTTTTAGGTTTATTACTGTTTCTTGGGCTGTTGAAGGAAAAGGTTGCATTTTAAGCATCTTCTCTATCCAAGGGGTTTTGATACACAATGTTCGAAAATTCTTGGCTATAGTCTGTCCCAAGATATTTATGCAGCACATTTGGCCGATTTTTACTAAAAATACACATACCTGTGAAAGAAGTGCAATTGAAATCAATGAAAGGGGAAATTTCCAAGATATCTTCATTGACACATTATCATTTTTCACTCGAAAAATTCCCAGGAACGAAAACAGATTTCTTTTGGAGATTTATAATGGGGAATGTTTACATCTTTTCTCCATTCGGAAGTACTCGGAATACCTCGCGCAATTTTTCAACGTTATCATAAGGGCTTACTGCAATACAAAATCTCCGTAGACATCACATTTTTTAGCTATGTATTGAAACCTGATAAGCTAACGGGTGCGTTTTAACTGAGAAATCATGGAAATTTTTCATACTTTTGAATGAACATCGTTTGAACCCTGAGGTATTTATAAATATTAATTAATTAAGCAAACTTTGAATCTAGGATATCTTGGGACAGAGTATAGCAAAAATGCCTTTTAAGAAAACTTGTGTAAGTGAAGGGGATCACAGACAGACAATTTTGTATTCATAAGAGAAGGTATTCAAAAAATGCAGCAAAGTTTAATAGTGTATGGTCAATTTGAAACATATAGCATGATGGTGGTCTCTTCTGGGAAATCAATGCAATGGTCTGTTATTGCATTGAATAAAATTGGTCTTTGAGAAAGTGAAACACTGATTTCATGTAGGTATTTGATTGTGAGGGAGCATTGTATTTGTTGCTATTGGAGGTTGTATCAATATATTTTCATTGAAAATTATTGGTTACCTCTGCAAAAATGATTGTAGTGGAACAATATGATTCTGTAAGAAGACTGTCAGCTACCGTGACTACAGTTGAGAACCGTTTTGGATTGAACTTGGAGAAATGTTGCATGGGTTTACTGGTATATTAATTTTTAAGATCCTGTGTAAAAGTAAAAGATCATAATGGGGAACTCTGTGTATATAGTTATTATAAATTTATGAAAATTAAACAAATGTTCTCTCTATGACATTCTACCTTTGACAGCCTGGTATATTTATAATGCCAATCAGTTCATAAATATTTCAGAGTTTCCCCCCTAGCCCAAACAAAAGTCCTGACAGTCACTATTCATTCCACAAAAACCAACAGAACATGAAGTTTGCTATCAGTTATAAGATTGAAGTCCATAAAGCTTGAGAGAGATTGCTACATCAGGGAAAGAGATATCAAAGGAAATCTTCTGAATTGATAATGAGATAGATTCCTGCTTTAAATGTCCAATATGTCAATTTCTTCAGGGCAACACTGTGAAGCATTTGTGCTTTGTCGGCCATAGCTATGTTATCCTGGATGCTTTTTCCTCTCTGTTATATTGCCCCAGAGCCATTAATTATTTCCTTGCAAATTTTAAAAGGTTATGCATGAAGTTCAAATAAATTATTTAGTTTTCATTAGAACACTATGAATAATTTGATACATTTATGCTTTAAATCATGTCAATATCTTTGTACATGTACCATTTATATATGAAATCCTTATGATTACAGTAAAACTCATTTAGTACAAACACGGATATAGCGAAATCTTGGATATAGTAAAATTTTAAGTAGTCCCCAGCAGAAATCTTCGCACAATTTTACGGTTATAACAAACTTGGATATAACGAATTTATGAATATAGCGAACTGATTTTGAGTCCCATAGAGGTTATAAAAAATGATGCAATGTAAGACTTTTATAACATATTTCTTTTATAGCATGAAAAGTTAGCACTGCCATTTGACATAATAGAATGAAAGAATTTATTTACACATAAATTCTTCAATTAACAATCTGATTATTATAGGTTTTAAAAGAATCTATTTTCATTCCAAGCATCAATTAGCAAATAATATAGTCTGATGGAAGAATACATCTATATAACGAATTCACTATACTTATATTATTACGAATTTGTTATACGATTATAAAGAATTACAGATATAACTGAGTAAATCCATTGGTCCCTAGGAGTTCGCTATAACGGAGTTTTACTGTATACATGTACAACCAATTACTACCACGGTATATCTTTACTATATATTATGTAGCTGCAGGTCTGTAGCTCCCAGTCTGAAAAAATTCGGATAGATGACCTGGGACCTGGGAGCTACAGACCTGCAGCTTCTATATATGTGTCTTTTACAATATCAAAAACTGAATTTTAAATTTAATGTCTATCAGTAAATTGAATTGAACAGCTGCCCTTCCCTATGGATTATGGTTCAATATCTTAATTGAAGATCCTTAATACCTGAATGGTAGCTATATGATATATATTGATTAAAGTCTACAGATTAACTTGTGAAAATTTTGCTAAGTTATAAAAACATTTTGTGAAAGGTTTGTGGAGTTAGATACAAAAGATTAATCCTTTCGTCAATAAATTGGAGACCCAAGTTTTCGAGAACACAGTCCTGGTATACAATAAAATGGATCAATTTGTCTCCATTTTATATTCTTTTAGTTCCTGCATTGCTGAAGCTATATGGGTTTCCTATATTTGATTTCAAACTTTGATTGTGGCAACTTGGTGATTTCACCGCTGGGTATATGCATTGTAGTTTAACATTTGGGCTTTAACACAAGGTTTTCAGAGAACTGATATAAGGTTATAATGTCTCCTAACTCCTTGTGATCATGCATGCAACAAGAACAATAATGTCTGATAAAAATGGTTACTAATGGTATTTGATTTTCACTTCTCTAGTAGCAATTCCCCTAAGCTTGTCAGTACTGGTACAGTTCCTTATATTTTACACTGTGTATATCTTTGACCCTTGAAGCATTTAACTGTTGCAATGTTGAAGTCTCAAACAATGGCTCTTTTATTCAACTTTGAACCCAAACCCAATCTGAGTTGTGAAAAAATCTATTTACCACTTCCTATGGGAATTTTTTTAGTATAATATTTTACGTAGGTTTAATTTTTTATTTTCAAACTTCAACTTAGTGGATACAATTAACGACATTACTTTTTAAATGTGATGGATAACTCTGTTTATTTTTCACCCAGACAACAGACTATCACCTCCAGCAGGTAAGGGTCAAAGTTCAAGGTCATAAGTACATGTAATAATTCTCTGTATGACTTAGTTACCTATCATGATTTCTCCTCTCTGAGTGGATGACAATGAAAATCTGGATGACACGTACGTTTCCTCACAGCTATTTCAGACATCATGCAACCTGTTACATGTATGTCAGTCTGGATTTCAATGGCACTGTCAAACACAACTAAAGCACATTAATCAATAAACCATTTTATAACAAATAAATTTTTTAAAGTATTTCATTTATACATATAGACTGAATAAAAGCATACTTTTTGTTAATTTTCTGTAATTTACTGATACATCCTTCAATTTAAAATAATTAATTAATTGATCTAATGTTAACAGGAAATGCCTAGTGAGTCCTTTTCAATTTTGATGATTAAAAGTTTTTAAAGAATTAAATAACTGTTCAATGTAGTCCATACCTATCATTAGGTAAAAGTTAACCATGTGTCAAGAACTACAGCATACCTCTGGATAAAATTAATGAGTCTCTTCAAATGTCGGGTTAAAAGATCCAATCTTGCATATTAAAATATGTAATAAAGAGTCCACAGTAGTCTTTATAAGTAAGTTCAATCTTTTATTATAAACATATGCTATTTTCCCATGTGATATTCCAAACCCCATGTTACAATTCTTGACTTCTCAATTATGGCTATGGTCCATTTCCTTTTGTATCCTTATTAGATATAGCTATATAGACTATATGCTCAATCAAACTGCTTTGTAATATTCTTATAATAGAATCCAATATTTAACCATTATATTATGCTGGAGGGTTCATTATTTGTTTCTTATGCTTAGTCGATAGAGTCTTTTGAATTTTGAATAATTCTCTCCTGTCGAAGAACAAAAAGTAACTTGGAAAAAATTGATTATTGCTCTACAGAGTTTGTTCACCAATTAAGCTTTTGGCTTTGAGTTTGCTAAGAAAACAGAATAATGCATTGAAACTTTAAAATATCAATACAGGTAAATAATTAATAAGTCCCTTCCTAACTGGTTTGGGTATCGTCACCATAGCGAATCTGAGTCCAGTAACTCCACTTAATTTGATGGTGACTTGTGGAAGAATTAGTCAGAAAAATGTGACAACAGTGTAAAACCACTGGGACTGTTAGATTAAACTGATGTCGCAGTTACTGCAGTGTAGTAATTAGTTTAATTAGTGTGTCGGGTGGCAAGGCGATGAAGCGTAGGCCTAGCATAAGTCAGTATTCGGAGGAATACCATAGCGATGGAGAACCCACCGCCAGGAAGGAATACGCCAGCCCACCTCCCCCTTACAGGTCTGATATCATACGTGGTTCAATAATCACAGCTTCTAGCTGTCGATCAAACACAAAACTGTTGGTTTGCATGGTTATCTTCTTTAAAGATCAAACAATATTTCCAAAGTAATGACTTGTAGTCTGGTATTATTTATTTGCAATTTCTGTGTTGGAATTTTTTTCAATGTATTGTTGTAAATATTGATCTTTATCTGATATTCTGTTTTATGGTAATGAATTATAAATTTTTTGAAATTTTAGTAGGAAGTGCCTGTTTTACCTGAGTATTACCCACCTAATACAGGCAATTGCCAATTTTCAAATTTTTGTGCTTTAATTCATAAATTATGACATTGATTTTTGTATTGAAAGTTAGATTAATTTTATTTAGAACTGTATGGTATCTATAATTCAACCGTGAGTTTCTAATATATTATTTAAATGATGAACACATATGATAAGATAATTTATACGGAACTGACTAATAATTATGACAGTGTTCATTTACTTTATACTGTACTTAACAAACTTTGTCATGTTCTGTCCTGAGTTGTTACACTAACAATTAATAACTCTGTTTAATTAAATCATTAAACGGTATTTTTAAGTCACACAGTAATTTACTTTCAGCACAGTAAATGCTAGTTTACCTTACTTTAAAAAACTATAAAAGTTGATTTATGATTTAACCATTCACAACTGTATTAAAAATTGGTTTGGAGACATTTGTGAATATGAAGAAAACTAAAATTAATAAAGACTAAAAAATCAAAAAATGAAAATATTTAAAATTGAGTTTTCCATTCAAAGGATTTTTTTTATCAAGAATATCAATTAATATTATAATTTTCATTTAATTCAAAGCATGCACATTGTGATAATGGGGTCCATTTTTTAGGCCGCCTGTTGCCACACAGTTTCCGTCCAAATATGCCTATCTTCCTGACATCAACTCGCCGCGACCTCCTGATAGAAGTCTAGTTCCAGTAAATGGACGGAAACAGAGTCCAGCAGGTTATAATCCAAACCTGGACTTCGATGCTGATGAGCGAATTCGACAACTAGAGGTCAGACTTAATGTCGCAGAAAAATCAAACCGAGCCCTCCTGGAGGAGGTGCTACGATTACAGAGTGATATTAAAACTGCAAATCGCAGAAATGACGAAGTGTTACGGGAGGAGAAGGGCTCGCGACACAATCTTGAATCTGCCATGAAAATAAACAACGAACTTATCACACAGTTAAGTGCTCGAATCAAAGAAGCAGAAGACAAGTTGTCTGAAGAGAAGTCTGCCTTAAGCTCACTTGTCAATCACACAAAAGGGGTGGAGCAAGCTGTCAAAAGTAGTCAGAATGAACTGATAGCCAAGAAAGATGTCCAATCACAAAAGTAAGGAATTCAGTCAATCGATTGAATATACACTGTTTCTTGTCCTATCAAGAATGTTTCAAATCATTATAGCTTCACTATATAGCCAAGGGTTTATGATCCGCTCCTCTCCTCTACAACATATTAGCGAGGTGAATTGTAAACTCTTGGCTAGCAAAGATGGTAATATACATGGATACTGAGTACAATTCATTCAAATTTCTACAGGCAATTGATATAATAAGTAATTTTTAGATTGGTAGAAATGAGGGCAGAGATGGAGGAGTTACAGGGAGCTAAAAATCAACTGGAGCGCATCTGTTTCTCTATGGCTGATGACATCAGAACTCTGAAGATGAAGGTAGACCAACAGTCCTCTGACATAGGAACTGTGTCATCAGACCTAAGGAACAGGTCCAAAAAACTAGAGGATGACAACCGAAATCAGGTATTTAGATCGAAAGTGGTTCTGAAGGATGCAAACTGCATACACAATGTATAACTATAATGTTTGTGTTGTAAAGATGATAAGTTATAATAATGAGATTTACTATTAGATCTTAACCAATTTCTTTAATGAAAACTGTGTAAAATATCTAAACTTTCTTTTTAATCTATCAGAAATTTACTTCTAACTATATAATTAATAGAAGTGAAATTGCTGTTGTAACATTTACTGAAAAACCACAGTTTTTAGTAAATAGGAACCCGATGTGTTTCCCCTATATTCACATCTACACATCGCCATCAATTGAAAATTTCACAGATAATAGCACAGTTATCACTACATAGCACTTTGAATATATATATATGCACATTCTTTGTTGTAAAATCATGTCAAAACATAATTTGATAATTCTCATTTTTTTAACAATTAAATTATTTTAACGATAATGTTGCATAAAAGCAATAAATATGGGGTACGATGTCTAAATAGTGTACATGTGTATCCATGTATAATCTTTATTTTATGAAATGTGTATGGACTTTTAATCATTTTAGATTTAAAAAGTACTTGCATCTCTAATTATCTAGATATTTAGTTCCCCTATATTGAACTTAATTTAACATAATAAATTTACTAGGTTAACTATATTCAATTTATATAGTTGATGATAAAAAGTTTCTTTTACAATGTAATAGACAAAATTTTATGCACAATAGAGCAATAACTGGGTTTTATCAATTTTCACGGCGTCTGAATTTTTAACAACTTTATGAATCAATACTTGGTGTCATTCCTATGTTTAAATGGTGACAGTCATATTTCTTAATTTGTTAAACGTTTGATTTAGTGTACAGAAATACATGGTTATAGCGAACACGCTTATAATATATTGATCCTTACAGCGAAGGGATTTTCATTCCCAGTGACTTTATTACATGTTGTAAACTTGACGGAATATAACAAATTACGCTTATAATGAGGTAAAATTGCTCGTCCCTGGGACTTAATACGTTCAAAGCGTGTTTTACTGTATCAAAACCCAGTACATTTACCTAACATCAATTGTTTACTGCTTCGCAAAATTTACGAAAATTTATAACCTTTTTATTTGCACCAGTCATTTTTTGCAATTTAAAAAAAAATCAAAAACTTTCTTATAGATAGCAAACAATTCCGGACCTAAATTACCCATATTTCTTTGCAATGAAGTGACCATGAAAACAGTGAAAATTAGATCATCATGAAAATAACCTACATGTAGCTAATATGTGGTAGAATTTGATAATTGATTTTTACATACATGTGTATGCATTAATCAGTTCTTGATTACAGTGAGCACAAATTATTAATTAACAGTACCAGTACATACTTACGATGAATGCACACTTCATTTCTTATTTCACATCAATTCTTCTCTACATTTAGCCAACAAAATATAGATTTGTTGTTATCAATGTATACATGTGATCAGATTTTGAAAGATTGAACAATGTTGTTGTTTTTCATTTCCTTTGTCTTTATATAATGTTTCTGTATCTGATAATATTAACTGCAATCAGGCTGAAGAGGTAAAGAATTCTGTAGTGTAACGAGTCCAACAACAAAGATTTATGTCCCCTCTGTGCTTCATTGTTTGGGAGCAGATTGTCATAAATTACATCTTTAGCTCAAATGAAAAAAATTAAAGGATAAACCCCTCAAATTGTTCAGTTTTATATGGCTTGAGCCATGTTGCAGAGCACTTTGCAACTTAATTCTCTGGCTCAATTCCCCATTTGATTTAAAGGTTTTTTCTGGAGTTATATTGAAATTTAGTGCTTGAATAGATCTTGATTTTGCAAATCATAGATAAAGTATGTAGCCTAGTACATATAGAAATTATATCATCATGCTGACATTCTCAAATCATATATGTATATATACTCTTTTTTTTCCTTTTTTTTGGAGGAATGCAAACCTCAATCCTTTATCATTTGAAGTCTTTTTAGGCACTGCTGAATTATATTTTAAACAATTTTTTTTTACATTGAATTATATTTTATTTTCAACAGAAAGTGAGTTCAGTGCTGTACGGTATAAATGATTCTTTTAATTGATAGTATTATATATTATAATTATAGAGATACTGTGTATAAGAATTTGCAAGCACTTAATGCTTATTGAAAAATTCAGGGGATTTTAATGTAAGAAACTTGGAATCATGTTTTTTTCTCAATCTCTTTTTTCTTCCATATATGTAAATATATCCATCATGTATTTAGTAAAGGCAGTACAGTGATTCCCACAGCTTTCATTGTGTGTCTCCATAATGTACTGTGAAAGTGGTTATTTACAGCCTGGTGGTTAAGTACGCGTTTTCTATGGTCAAACAACACGCGTGGATATTAAATACCAGTACACGGATACGTGATTTCCTACTTTTAAGAGTTTAATATTTAACCATACGCGCAGGGATAATTTACGCGGTTTTCAGCTTACTGCGTAACTAGCGTAAATTTCCCCCACGCGTAAATAACCACTTTTACAGTATTGTGACACAAGCTTTCTGGAGTCCTGTGTTTTTTGGTCACTTTCATGTAATATGTTTTGACTTTTAGGTACCACAAAAATATTAATAACATTACATGTATTTTAGATATCAGTTGTGCTTTAGCTTTGAATTTTCATTCACTTTTATTTAATAATTTGGTTTAATTTTGGAAAGTTTGATAGAAAAGCTCCTTTTTTAATTGTGAATATTCAAATATGTTTGATTTGAATTTCTCAAAAAGTTATATTATCAGAATTTCAGATTATAAAACTTAGTTCCCAATTTTATTGAAATTATTTTTAACAATTATGCATAAAGATTTGTTTTTTAATATAGCAAAGTAACATAAAATATCAGTTATTAGTTGTAATGTATACTTGATTGTAGTTGGAGTCACTGCGGAAGACATCAACGATTCAATCCCAGACAGAGCAACAAACTACACAACTCAGAGGCCAGGTCGAAACCAGGTAAATGAAGTTCAAGTAAAAACAGAACCAGGTAAAAAAAGAAAGAACAAGAAAAAATACCAATGAGAACTGTTGACACAGATTGATGGAAAATGCTTAATTAAAATGAAATACGTGCATAAGAGATGGATGTACATTTATGTTACAATTATATAATTATTGTTGGTGTTTCTTTCATCAGATTATCAGAACTTCGAGATGTCTTGGTGGATGTACGAGCAAAACAGGAGTCTGAGCTCAACGAGAGGAGAACCCTAGAGCAGCAAATGTCCAAAAAGTAGGTCGAATAGGAGATTTTATTCTTCAATGAAAGATGTTTCAATTCAAAATAGTAAATGGAACTTATAAAATTTCTCTGACCAATATGTTGATGTTTTGTTTTTCACAGAATTTATGAATTACAACAAGCATTAAGTGAAGCCAACAGGCGGAGGGATGAGGGAATGCACACGATGGACATCATACTGCGGGAGAAGGACCACGCCAATCAAGCGGACAAGCTCAATCTGACATCTAAAGTGGCTGACACTGTGGAGGATGTCAACAAAAGGCTCCTCTCTAAGGAAATCAAAATGAGGGAAGAGATGCAGGAACGATACCTGCAGCTGGAAAGGGTACATTTCAAAAGTAGTTTTATCCTAGAAATGCTCTATATTAACTGGGCTTTTCTCTATTCTGTGGTTTACTAGATTCGAGTCAGCTCTGAATTTTTGTGTGTTATCTAAGACATTGATGCCTTCATTCAAGCTCCATCTATAGAAACTTTAAATCAACATGAAATCAGTTGCACAGATCTGACCTTTGTGTCAAAACCATACATAAGAATTAAAATCTTGATGAGACCTGATACACAGAGGCCCTTTAAGCAGTATGAGTTTAAAAGAGTGAATGATCTATCCTTCGTCAATGACAAAAAGTAAAAGTTTATTGTAGAGATGCCAGGATGATAAAATGTGCATTTTTTAATGTGTTCATTTACGTTTCTGAATTGATTTTCTTCTACAGTTGATTCAGCAAGAGCAACAGAACCGTCGTGATGCAGAGAGAGCTATGCGAGAAGACATCGATAGAAAATTCCTCACCCTGAAACATGCCACAGAAGAACTTAACCTTGACATCAAAGAGCAACTCAAGGTACATATTAATAAAAAGAAATGACAAGCTGTGCGGATATTCTTTGTGAATAAAGTCTTTTCAAATTTTCTCCATGATGATGAAATAATTAATGTGTTTGTAACAATGTGTTTACAGAATGAAAAAGTCAAAACAAAGGAGACTGTAGCAAAACTAGACGAGTCCATTTCAATAGTTGAGAAACAAGCAGCCGAGAATAAAAAGCAGTTTGAGAAAGTGATGGGTGCTGAAATTAGTCAACGGTATAAACTATGTCATTTTGCTCAAAATGTGTGGGAAAATCAACAGATACACTGTGCATGATCTTGTGCAATTTCTTATAGTTAAAGCATTAGATTGCATATATGAGCTGTATGAATTTTATCATTGTAGAAAAATGCATGAAGCAAGCACAGTTGAGAAATTGGCCAGTGTCAACGAGAAATTACAAATAGCCACCTCCTCCCTCCAGCAGTCAATAGGGGGGATAACTCAAGTCATGAACAGTCAAAACGAAAAGGTACATCATAGTTTAATTATAGAGTAGTTATGGCTATACCAACTGAGGACACTGGACTTAGATAGCACAGTAAAAGGACCGGACCAGAAATGGGTGGTTCCAGAGTTGGACCCTCTCAATATTTTTTTGTTCATTCCTCATTTTATGAAACAAATGTGACTGTAAACTTCCTTGTTTGGCAATTCTTTGATATGGCTACCAAACTTAACAAGGTGAACTTGCATATGTATGTTTTACATATCTGTGGGAACAATGAATACTTGAAAAGGAGGAATATAGTAGTTTGGACAGTCACCATAGAAATATGCCTGTTTGGCTCAGTGGTAGAGGTTCTGACTGGTTCCAGGCTTGATTCATAGTTTTAAAAGCCATTTATTTAATTTCGATGTAAAGTTTTCTAATTCCTTCATTCTTACAAAATACAGTAAACTTGATTAAACTTAAGATGAAACTTTTTTTGATATGTAGAGTTTGGGATATCTTGAACAGTGATTTTGTACAAGAATATCCCAATATGCATATAACCTCTGTAATTTCCTTGCTTCAGATGAAGAGAGAAATCCGTGGAATGATGAGTGAACAGAAGGAGGCCAGTACTCGAGCTATGACAGATCTTGATGCTAGAATGGGATACATGAAGACACGCATGAATGAATTTGAGGATAAACTGGAGGCCCGAGTAGCCACTGTATGTATTCAGTATACACGCACAGTACATATCAGATATGCGTAATTTAATCTGTTGTTGCATATACTATTCATATTCACTTAATAATGTCTTAATTTATTCCATATAAATGTTCGGTCAATCTTTATTTGAGAATTTAGGATTGTACTGTAATTGGAATTTTTTTCCAGAGAAAATCTTTCCAAACTTATTTTCTAAGCTTCTAATTACTATTGCCATCCATCTCTAATTACCATATGACAGAAAATTAATAATACTAACTCTACATACTTATCTCCTTTGTTTGGTTATGTGAACAGCAAAAAGATAATCCGGTAACTTTAATCTCTTGCCATTGTTGTTCTATATGTCCTAACTCATCAGAAAATTACTAATATTCACCAAACGCTTTTTCCATTTTAAAAATAGAATTATCGTTATCACCAATCATATGTTGTATGTAGTTGAAACTTTTCAAATTTTATCCAAATTTCGTAGAAAACTATATAGTTTTGTCAATTTTGAAGTACTCCAGAAAAGGTTACCGTAGTTTTTTTAAATCCTTATGGCTGGTTTGAATTTTCATAGAAACTTTTTGATGAGTGTAATTTAAAAGATTTTTTATATCTTAATGAAGTACATGTATATTTGTATCTTGGTCCATGCTTGATGCTTTTACTGTTGAAGATGGATGTTTGTAAAGAATGAGGTACAGTTTCAGTCATATTTGGCCCTGTTTTATGGTGATTTTTTAAAGTATTACAGGAAATTGAAATGTACCATTTATTTACACAAGAATAACCATAAATTAAGAATCTATGTATAGCTACCTGATTAGACTTTCACAAGGTTAATTGTGACATCACAAACAGTGCATTTTCCCATAATTTTCATAAAAAATGAGGAGAAGACACCAATTCCTTAGTAGTTTTTTTAATAGAAAAATATGTCCGCAGCCATCGCCCACGATGAAACTCACATGATAACTTTTATCATGTGATAACACATAAAATATATTAATTTCGTTGTGGGCGACGGCTGCGGACACATTTTCCTCTTCAAAAAACTATGAGAAAATGTGCCATTTTTCATCAATTTAAACCAAATCTTAGAAATATGCCAAAGTATTGAAGTCATAATTATTTTTTGAAACAAGATAAAAGTGTATAATTTGGTACTTAATATACACACATGTTCAAGATGGCATATGTGTATTTTATGAGATTTAAACAACTTGAATTTTAGGGCAAATATTAAAGGAAACTGTACCTTCTTCTTAGTAAATGGGATAGGATTTAGTTCTTGCAGTCATTCCATAATTACTTTATATTACTTTAAAACATTTCATGTCTTCAATCAAATTTCAACAGATGGTTAAAAAATTCGAAAACAAAGAGGTAAAAAAGGGGTGAAAAAATGTAGAAGGAGTTAAGTTGTGCTATTCTATCCTTGAAAATCTGGCCTTTTGGTTTTTTAAATTTAATTTTTGTTTCATATTGAATTTGAAAGGGTGAAAATATGATACATTAATTTTTGCATTATTTGTTTTCATTACTCTTGAAATTATATTCCTTCTTCATGCTTTAATATGAAAAAAAATGCATTACTTTTAGAGGATATAGAAATGAAAAAATATAAAGATTGAGTTGCTTGATTGCAGTTTTCTCCATTACTGGTAGTTTATATCAAATTAAGAAAGTTCTCCTCTTTTTGACTTGAATTCTATATATATACATGTAGAACTGTAGTATTAAATTTTATAGTTTTGTTTTGAAACATTAAAAGAGATATTTAAAATTGATATTTAAATTCTAATTTGTCTTCTTTTTTCAGCAATATGCAATACATGTATTTGAGTTATATTTTTTAGCAAAGAAGGTTACAACAAATATATACAATGTATACTTGTCAGTTTATCATATGTCAAAGAAACCCCCTCATTGTAGCAAACGTGATGAATATTTTCAAATAATTCAAGTGTTTGTAGCAACAAAGAGTATCATTCATATAAGATATATCATTTAAAAAGTTAAGTGTAACTTATGTATACACCTGAAAATCTTTATTTTGTAAACAGAGTAGGACTGGCTCTCCAGAGGTATTGAAATGCAATATAGACTTACATGTATAGTTTTATAGATGTGACAGTCAGTCAACAGTATATGCCTCTTACTAACATTTTATATCACCATTTTTTATGCTGCAAGGAAAAGGAACAGGCTGAGGTATGCTGGGATATGTGATAGCACTGTTGATTAAGATGTTTGCAAAAACATTAGTGTCGTATTTGTTTTGATGTCCCAACAAAAACCATTCCAAAATAGCTATTTTTTGACATAACACTTTAGATAGGTTCAGCATATGTTAGATTATGAATTTTGAAATGATGACATTTGCACACACAAAACCAAATGTACAAAATGCTTTTTGCACCTCAAGGTGAAAAGTTACATGTAAATTGCTGCTTTAGATTAACTTTAGTATTACACGCATATGTGCATCAATTAAGTGAGATTTTTTAAAATTTCCACACAGCTGGTAAAGAAATATTGCACCTCATGAAAATATAATTCTTAATGGGTTTTTTTTTTTCAATGTGAAATAAGACTAAAGTCTAGTAGTTTAGACCATCACTGAAACCAGTACAAAACTAACTGTGAAACTAATAAAAGAATACAAACTAAGGCTTGAGTTGACATAGTTATTTGTTTTGAATTATTATGTCACATATTTGGTTATATTTCTCTTATTTTATGAATACAGTTAACGGAAACTTGTAGAAAAGCTTACAGTCTACGTAATTGACTTTTGGTCTAAATGACATGTACTTTCAAATTCTGACTTGCAGGCAACCGCTGTTCTGTCACAGAACCTCAGAGAGAAAGTGGACGCCATTTCTATCTGGCAAGACACCACTCAGCAAACCATTAAAGAACTGTCCACAAACCTCACCAAGCTACCAGAGGAGGTTAGTATGATACCCTATCTGGTACCATTAATGCTATAATTGCATTATGGGTAATGTAATGGTCCATGCATGAAGACGAGTTGGAAGACCAATTTCTATAAGTTTCAAGATGTTTGAGTTGAAAAACATATACTTGTTTGTTTGAAGATACATTTACATGTATATGAAGTGAATACTTTTATTCTTGAAATTAGTGAAGAAAAAAATGTTAATGCCTAATGGCATAGAAATTCCTTGATGTATGTTTCTGACTGATGTTTACAATTTTATCATACAGCTTTATGCCTTACAAGAGAAGCAGACTCTAATGAAAACAGACATGGACAGCAGATTTACCTCAGAGTCTGAGGCTAGGTATGTAGACAGTAGTTCATCAACACATGAATTACGATCATGTTTAAAAAGAATATTTACACTTTAAATTACAGCTGATAATTTGCCGTCAGACTTTTTAAGTAAATGATCCTTATCAAAATCTTTCTGATTACCGGAATATACATGTACATTAATTATTCTCTTATATTTGATGCATTTAATTTTTGACTGACAGGTCTAAGGAGATTGAGCTTTTGAAGGCGGAGCTAGAGACAATGAAGGAGCGGCACTCTCCTCTCCCTGCCACCAAGTCTGATTTGGATAATGTGAGTACAATAAACCAAACTCATAGATTTAACATTCAGAATGTTGTCTACCAAGTTCTTTGTTGTGAGACAACACAGAATTGTGAAATGTTGTTGATAACCCAAATTAATGTTGTATTTTACTTTTTGATGTTATATGATAAGGATATAATGTTGTTCATGTTGTTATGTTGTTAATTTGTCTAGTGTTTTGTATAGTTCTGATGTTGATATAGTTGAAATTGAGTATTTACCTTCTGGGGGGGGGGGGGGGGGTTGACAAAAAAGTCTTCTGTCATTAAGGAGTATATGGGAGCTAGACTTTGATATGTCAATGTTGCTGAAAATATACATCATCTTAAAAAAAATCATACTTTTGCATTTTAAAAACTCTTTATAGAAAGGAAAAATAAGTGAAAGCCAAAGGACCTTTCTAACTTTTAACTTGCAGATCAGTAGCTGACACTTTAACCTATTGCCCTACATTGTTAGACCTCAAAATGGTGACCAACAAATATAAAATTAATTTCATTGCATATTTCAAAAGAACTTTCATCTCATTATGGAGGTGTCCAATACCTCCGTAAATCAAAACTTGGTTGTTATACATTGATAAGATTCTGGTTTTAGCAAATAAAACATTAAAAAACTATATGATATTGCTTGATAATATAGCTTGCAGCAGAAGTATCCAATGATCCACAGGTTTGACTCACATTGTGAAATTAAGTAGAACAAAAGAATTGATTTCTTGTTAAGCACAAACTCACTTTGGTTGTCTATTGAAATTTTTATTTTGGAAGTGAGAAGATATTTCATTTTTGATGTAGAATCTAGATATGAGTTTTTTGTTTGATACACATTCTATATAGATATTAAGTTACCGCTAATGTCTTTATAGTTTCATACATTGTATTTTTTCAATAAGGTTAAACTTAAAATTTTATCATTTGTTTAATTTCCTCTTATACATAATTAAAGTATTTTTTAAGAATACATTGCATTTAGAGTATGTGTTAATTTGTTGGAAGTTGAGTGTGTATTAGTGAAGTGTTAATTGGTGATTGTTAAAGTGCATGACGAAATTAAAAATCTCAATTTACAAAATATTTATTAAAACGATTTTTTGAAATTTTTCTTCTGTACCATTTTTACCCTTAAAAATGTCAATTTCTTTAATACTATAATTGTTAAATGTATATTCACTTGATAATTTATGTATATGTTAAGTTCAAAAATAAAATTTTACCTTAATAAAAATCCATATTTAATATGCTTTTCAAAATAATGTAAACAGATCAAATTTCACAATAAATTATGCATGGATGTTCTGCATTAAGAGTGCTAATGAATTCAATTTCACTGTTTGTATGACCCAGGTACAAGGCAGCGTTCGTAAGCTGGCAGACTCCATACAGACCGTGAAGACAGTACTGGGAATGAAGATTCAGTCCGAACAGAAACTGGTAGGTTATACTCACCATGTCAAGTTATCACTGTAATCACATTCAAACCAATGTTAATGACATTTATTATTAGAAAATTACATATAAGGTCATGTTTTAAAATGATTTTAAAGTAAAAATTATACCTATGATTATGACGTTATTGTACCTTTGATTATGATGTTATTGTACCTATGATTATGACGTTATTATACTTTATTATTGTATTGTCCTTCACTTATCATTTCAAAGTACATGAATATTATGAATAAAACAGTAGATTTGTTGACAAAAAAAGATAAAGAATAATGTGATGATTTTTTTTTTAATTCAGATGTGGTGTGAAATTTATCAATTAAAAAACCCCCAAAAAATACATTTTTCAAAATATTAAAAAACACATAATCAATAAAGAAATAGACTGATCAATCTGTCTCAAGTTTATAATGGTTATCATTTTACTGAAACTGGAAAAAAATTTCATTACAAATTATAAAAGAAGTACAAAAAAAAGTTGTTTGTTTCCCCTCTCCCGACACATTGTTTAAACTTTGGATCGTAGGTAGAATTTTTTTTTTTTAAAGTTGTGAGAAATTATAGATCTACAAACAACTGGATTAAAAAAAATTATAATCAGATTTTTTTGTTGAGTCATATACTGTTCCAACATTTGACCAGAAGAGGGCAAGGAAACAATTTTTAAAGATGTCAAACAATATAAGTAATAGCAATTTATCACATCTAAAAATTTAAAAGTGTATAAAAGTATCAAAATTTCCTGTGGAACAATCAATGTGGTAGTTTACCAGGATGGTCACCAATGAAACTAGAACTTATTTTCTAAAAAAAAAAACAAACAAAAAAAACAAACTTAACTTACTCCTCAGCAGATGTTTTATTGTAAAAATTATTGTTATCTAATTGAAAATATTCTGTAATCACGAAGTTAATTTTCAAATCTTTATAAAAAATGCATAACTTTATTATTATATATGCCAAAGAATTTATTTGGATTATCTTGTGAAAAATTCTTGTTGTGGTTAATGTTGTAATAAGTTGTCCTCCCACATTTGCATTAGGATTTATCTAAATATTTTATTTTACAAGCTTTTTTATGGTTTTATTTGCACACAACAATGCACTTCATACATATTGATAAGTATATATAAAAGCAACACATTGTTAGAGCAAACTAAAAGAAACATTATTATTCTGCTTATAGTGCATAGTCAGTGTTTTGCACAAATCTAGTCAAACCAAATTTTGGCTCAACAGCAAAACTATTTCATATCGCAGAAAAATTTAGATTATCAGAAAACGGTACGTTGTTCACTGTTTGTTACCATTGGATAGGGGACATAATGCAAGACATAGTCATTGGAAATACTATTGATGGATAAGAGATGAATATACACTATATATGTAAAATATAATTAGTATTTATATTAGAAACAGATGCCATATTATTTACTATGTTAAGCGTCAAAGGATATTTTTAAAGTATGATGATATAGAGATTATGAAGCACCTGTTATTTTATGTTTGAGCACTTTAGATAGAATCGATGTCACAGCTTTTGTATGTTGTGCTTTACAGAGAGTTTCCGGATTAGAGAACCTTCAGGTTCAAGTGAACCAACTTAAAGCAAATGTTGGCATGGGCAACATCTATAGTGGTCAGCCAGATTATCGTAATGACAACGGCCTTGACACAGGCTTGGGGTCATGGGATGACCCTACACCTCACACTAGTTCTAGCAAAAACCCTAACTCAAGTGCAGACCAACATCCATCTCCATCTAGAAACGATGGCAAAGACACCAACACTCAAATGGGAACTATTCCCGAGAGTGGAGATACAAGTAGAAAGACCCCTGTCTCTCCTAGCAAAGGGGGTAAGACGAAATCTCCGGCTAATAGCCGAACAGTAACACCTTCTAAGAGTAGAAATGTCACTCCTTCTCAGTCACGCAATAACACACCCACACAACCTTCTAGAAACGTAACACCTAACACTGGTCGAAATAAAAAGAGCCCAACTCCATCTACCGGCAAAACCGGTAATAATACTGCAAGGGATGGGGACCAGACAAATCGCCAAGATGGGAACAAAACCCCTAAAGGTGGAAACGACACCGCCAGAGATGGAAACCAAACCGATCGAGATGGAAACCAAACCATTAATAGTTTGGCAGATGTGTAGACATTCGTAGTGGTATGTTTACAGCATGTAGTGATGGGTTTAGACCGGAGGAGGCTTCCCAAATATGCTCGCTAACCCCTTTTTCTAGCCTTTCAATTCTCGCCACGTATTAACCTAAATAGTGCTAGATCCTACTAAACTGTTGGTGCTGCGCATGCTAACTGCTTCATACCAGAAGTAAAATTCTTTCTAAGAAATTTACTTTTAAATCAAATGAATGACTTGTAAATAACTTTTTTATCAACAGTAAAACTGATATAATAAATGCAAATTTTGAAGAGTTAGTATAAATAAAGTGTATTTTAAAAGGCTATTAACGTCTTACAATACAGAGTCATTCATTGGATATTGCTTCTCTAATATCTAACTACGAATTTCAATTGCAGATTCTAACAGGAGAGCTGTGTCATTATCACAATTTCTAACAATTCTTACTTTCTGTTACATGTTTATCATAATATTTGGTGGTGTTTTCTAATCCAATCTTGTCTTCACTTGTTTCCCCATGTTTAGCGCCAGGAGGAAATTCAAAAATTACAAGATGAAATTGCAATATTAAGAACCGCACTTGAACCTTTAGTGAAAAAACCAATTGGGAAAAATTTCGTGAAAGGTCGAGGGAATGCGGAAGATGTTAATAAGTGGAACGTAGCAAATGCCTACAGGTAGGTCTGTCCACCATGATTCAAGACCCAGTAAGCTTTATTTCCAAACAATGATTCTAAATTACCATATGTCTGTTTAAACTTACAGAATAAATTCATTATTTATCAAATAAAAAAATAGTTAAATGAAATGAATCAACAATACACTACAAAGCATTTTCAAATTCACGAAAAAATTGTAAAGATTTGAAATATTTCGCTTCCCAACAAAAGTGATTATATATATATATATGTCTGATTTTAATTGTTACAAGCAATGCAAATTCTAAAAGGAGCAACACGATGAATAGTTAAAGGGGTAGATTGTAACTTCTTCACTATATAGATGTTTGAAATTGGTTCACGTCATTTAAATCTTGGTTTCCTTCAAAAGTGGATAAATATTTCAAAGAATACACCTGCATAAAAAATACAACAAAGGGCTCATATAATAAAAAAAATAACGTTTCTTTTTTTCTTTACTTGTCACAGCGATGGTATATGAGTTGCATGTTTATCAAACTATTTGCTGTTGTATTAGTAAACGTACTGTAAATTTTTAATTGATGTTTAAAGATGCCGATGAATTGTTTGTTTAAACATATGTTTTCCCCCTTTCTGGACACAGTCTTCGGTGTTTCATTGTCAATACCAGTAGCTAACCCCAACACCATTCACCTTTTCCTCAAATCTACCCAGCATGGCTGTTGTGATCACCTTATTTGTATCTTCACATGAAGAACAAACATATTAGAAAATATCAGTTCTTGTTGTTCAAGGTTGACTATTGCATGAATCCACTTTTGACCATACTCATTCCGTTTAGATTTTTGTTGTAGTAATTCTCTTATTCTTCTTTAAGATATGCTCTCTTTAGAAGTAGATTGTTTAATTTCATTCATTGCATTCGAATTACGACATAAAATGTTATCCTTTTCTTGGTACTTTTTGCATGAAAATCTTTGTTTTTATACTAAATTTCTCCCTTGCTCTGATTCTTATTCTTAAATAAATGTTTCCATCTCGTTTTTATTGTAAATTTGAAATCAATTATTGGAATATTTAAGAGATCCATAGAAAATAAATAATTAAATTATTATATAAGTTGATACTTATAGTTATAATGGTTCAGTATCTTGCTACCTAAAGTAGTCTGATTGCTACGTTTGCTGTAGATGCTTTTTTGTTGTTGCTGTTTTTGTTATGTTAACATTACTGTAACACTTCATTCTGTTGTCGTAAAAAGGATGAGTGGCTGCAGTAACTGTGATATTTTGTTTGTTTTCTTTTAATGTATGATTATGTATAAGTAATTTGAATATGTAAATTAAAAATTTGAAAAGCTTCAATGATATATCAGCATGCATAAAGTAAGTACTTAAAAAAGTGAATCTGTTGCATTGATATAACAAATAAAATATGTTATCAAGCTAGAATACAAATATAATGATTTTTTTTATGTGCATTATTGAATTGATTTTTCAATACGTTCTCTGCTTCATCTAAATGAAATTCAAACCTGAAATTTAAGCCTCTCAGTTCTGAAACATTACATTGGCGCATGCGTGTATTGTGTTTCAAGAGCTGTTCTGGCTCAGGTTTTGATATCTATTGTCTGTCGTTTAGGTGAAGCAGAGAAATTGTTTTCTTTCAAAGTGTGCATTCTTCTATTCCTTTGTTTTATAGATGGTCAAAGTGGAAATCCAGATTAACATATATTCTTTGGAAAGTCAGACAGCAAAAGGAAAATTCAAACACACATGGACAAACTTCATCCTCTGTGAATCCGTCGGAAAGTGATCAGTTTAGAACTACGTGGTAGAAAAAAAATTATGGTCAATTTCTGGTGCAAACATTTCATGAGCAGACTAATTGTTTTTACAAATGACTTTATTCCCAGAAGTTTTTGTAAATCCCTGCTCCCTCATTAGCATGTTTATCTTGGCTATCCGAATTCTTTGACCGAATTGCTCGTATTTATTCACTTAAAGAGGCTTGTGTATCAAAAATGGATGCAACGAATTTTTTCTGTTCTTCCATCTGAGAAGAAAAAAGAACAAATAACATTTGATAATCTTTGTTTCGATTTTAAATGTTTTTTCATTGTATTCAAAGATTACTTTCTAGAATATGAATGAATGATCATGGCATATTTTTGATCTAATAATAGATGCTACTTTTACACGTTAAAATCACTCGTACATCTTGATTCTCAAATTGATTTTTTTTTAATTCTAATGAGACATTGATATAATTTGAAAACAGTCCGTATTATCCTTAAAATTGTTTTATAGAAATTAATATACTGTATGTTTATTCTATTTAAACTTTCAATGACACATTCGAACATTTGTTTAATATTTTACATATAGTTAACACTTGATAGTGTTTGAATAACTAAAGGCAATTCTCTGCTTAAGATGAAATAGTCAGACACGGTAGTTTCATATTTTCATTCATTGGACTAATGTCCATATATGTAGATAATTCAGAGGAACGTTAACCCTATGGATTGTTGAAAAGGGCTTAAATTTCAACACCTTATATGTAATGTTAGCTTCGCTGTGATATTATTACCATAGAATTGTTATACTTAATTTAACGATTATTTCGGAAATAAATATATTTATATTAAATAAATTTTGTATTTACTTCTCTTAAAAGTTTCTTAAGTTACATTTTCACACTTATGGTAGTTGAGTGACCTTTAAGTATCTTGGGCCTCTTAGAATTTAAAGTAATACTTTATTTCTAAGGGTATATATCAAAAACGATTTATAACCATAAGTGGGTATAGAAATTGGAGCAAAATGAACTGCAATTTTCATGTCAGAATTTTTTAATTGTAAAATAGGATGAGCTATAAAACTCCTATTAGTTTTTTGACGGGAAAGCTATTAGCACAGCCAGTTGTGCCTCACGTGAAAAGAGCTTCACGTGAAATTCGTGTGAAATGAAAATCGTGTGAAATTTTTCATGTGAATTTCAGGTGAAATAAATCGCATGAAATTCATGTGAAAGTTCACACAATTTTAACGTGAAAAAATCTTTACGTAAAATGATTCATGTCAATTTCACGCCAGGCTCCATTGCCTGTGTAGAGGTCCTTATTAAAGCAAAATTACATTACAGTCGTCCTTTACAAAAATTGGTTTGCTGTTTATTAACTGAAAAATATTTCTTGTGATAAAATTTATTGGATTATTGTAATTCAAAATAATTATCATAAAGTTTTGGTTACATGCAGTATTATTAGCAGTTTTTTTTTCAGCAAAAAATTTTTCTAAAGAATACAGCTCATATTGCATTACATATAACTACAATGTATAGAACGAAACCAGTTCTAGTTATCAAAGTCAGTATATTGAAGGCACATGTAATTAAAACAAAACATAAATAATATGTTATTTTTGTCTTAATTTTGAGCATTTATAAAGGTATTTGCCCAAATCACACAACTCTATGATAAAATTCTTTGTTGACAGTAATTGAACAAGTTTGAAGACAGAAGGATTTTCATGATGATATTTTTTACATACATCCTTCTTATTTCTTTGTCAAATAGACAGATTAGAATGAAATGAAACTTATCTTCAATCTGTGATGGTGAACATAGTTTACAAACTCTCTCGTTTCTGAGGATATTATAAAATCTGTCACGCTCAATCTCAAGTTTATCAGAAGATAAACGATATTTACTTAAAAACTGTATATGTACATTTGGTATTGGGGTTTTTTTTTCAAATATTCTTGTAATTCAAAATTATCACATAAGTGCTTATACATTATGCATTTGGAGGAACTTTTAAAAAAGCTATGACCTTCTTGTATAAACATCGGTTAACCTCTGTTTCACTTCAAGTAACACAGATGTTTATTAAATTGTTCCTTACAGTTCCATATGTATCCAAAACCTATATTGTCAATCAACTGTTTTATGTAAGACAGCAAGCAATTAGAGGCTAACTCTGTTTCACATACATTTACCATATCTTGTTATATATTGCTTAAAATACAATTTTCATTATTCTTTAATATTACCCAATATTTCAACATACTGTATTTTTGGTTCAACTGCAATGGTTTTAAGCTCCAATTCAAATCATACCATTGTAGATTTTACACTTTTCATTATACACTTTTTAAACATATATTTTCTTACAAAAATCTAAATGTATACCCTCTATATCATTTGCTGCGTGTTGTCCCGATAATTCATTACCATAATGTACTACACTACCAATATATATATATATATATATATATATATATATATATATATATATATATATATATATATATATATATATATATATATATATATATATACACACACACACACACACACCAGGATTGTCCCAAAAAGCATAGACAAGTGGCGTTATTCAATTTATCAAAGACACAGGATAATGAAAATTGTGCCACAAACGGTTCAAGTAATTTGCATTCAAATTATCTTTTGAATTTAAATATTGTTTGAGATTAAATAAGTGAAATGAAAGCATGCTATATCATAAATTCGACATGCGGCGCAATGTCAAAAACGAAAAGTTAAAATCAGCATAATGAAATGAAAGTTGCAAGTAAAAGTACTTTTCGAATGAAAAATTACAAAGAAAAAATACATTTAAATTTGTTGATAGCGCGTTTTCTGACAAGTTGAAGTGTTAACTCATGATAAAATGACGACGGCGGCGCAGCGGTAACTAATCAAATTCGGGAAAGACCTTGAAAAATTCTAAAAGGCTTTCGAAGTAAATATAATTAACGAAATCGCTTCTGAAGAAATGTATTTTGTGAGTTAGCAGTCTTACAAAATTGAAAATATCAGACGAGATGATGACAATAGGTGAAACAAGAAACCGCGACAAATAGAAATGGACGTCAAAATGCTGAACGACACATTACGGTAAGACGAACGTTAGACAACAAGAAGGACAAGTTTGGAGTCGGCAGATCGTTTGTACTTAGAAAAAAATTTAAAAAACGAAACTTAAAACATGTATATTGAATGTGCACTCAGGGTACTTGTGCAAAGAAAATATTTTTTCCAAGACATTTTCGGAAATAAAACGTAAATGTTATCGTGAATAATGTGGAGGGTTTAGCAACAACGTAAAGACTGGAAAGTTTCGACGTCGCACATTGTGCCGCATGGCGAAACTTGTTACGAATTATTCATTTTCTCAAGAAATAAATAAAGTACAGATTTGAATTTTTCAGGTCTGTTTGCCAAAAGGACATTAAAGAAAATATATAAGACTAATGAAATTGCAGGAAACAGATTTTAAGTTACGAGTTCTGTCTACGCTATTTTGGGACAACCCACGTGTGTGTGTGTGTGTGTATATATATATATATATATATATATATATATATATATATATATATATATATATATAATCGGCTTTCTGTTATTTTTAATTATTTATTACTTGTGTGGATTAACTTTACTCATTTTGGATTTTTATATATATATATATATATATATATATATATATATATATATATATATATATATATATATATATATATATATATTAGGGATGTCAACGAGTACTCGAGTACTCGACTATCGCTCGGTCACACCGATCATCGACTAAAATTTTCTTAGTCGATTACTCGTAATAAAGTGAATAGAATTTAAAAATATTTTTATTTTTTCTTAACGCGACAGTTTCTGTTCTACGAATATTATCAGTTTTCTTTGCTCGACATGTTTGATCCGTAAGTAACATTCTTTTCCATCGGTGTCCCGGGTGTATTTTTGAAGCGGCTGATAATTGATTTCTTAATTTACTTAGGCAGATATGTACTTTTCTTTCTGTTTTTTTTTTTTGAAGCGGCTGATAATTGATCTCTTGATTTTATCGGCAGACATGTACTTGAGAATAATTTGTGTTTCTTCTAATCAGTTATTTTTTTGGATTAGATGTTTGTATAATCAAAAATTTAATCATATCAATAACTATCTCTAGACGTTTGTTTTTATAATCATTAATCTTTGATTGTTGATAAGGCACGGACAATGACTTACCGTGAACAGGTCTTATTTGATTTGCCTGAAATGATACGGAGCTAAATTATAGATACATGTAAGCGGCACGTTAAAAAAAGAAGAGGAAAAGCCAGGACTTTTTCTAACGGATATTTAGATAAAATACTTTTCAATTCATTTTAAATTAAATACATTTGGTATATTATGTTATTATAAGTTTTAAATGTTCTTTAGTTTAAGATAAGATGTATGTGGCAGTAACATTATTCGATTAAAAAAGGACTCACAGTTTCAAAAAATCATCGAGTACTCGACTATCGCTCGACTAAAGCCTCCGATTAATCGACTAAGCCAACCGAGTAAAATTGACATCCCTAATATATATTTATTTCGATGTTGTGATATATATATATATATATATATATATATATATATATATATATATATATATATATATATATATACTGAGAGAAAATACAGTTTATCGATTTATGTTATGGTTTTTGTTTGGGTTTTTTTTTTGGGGGGGGGGTGGATTGGGGTGGGCATCTTCAATTTTTGTTAAAACACCTGAATTTATCCTTAAAAATTTAAATAGTTAGATTCCATGATTATAATTTAGATTTCTAACAAGTATATCAAGTAGGGGTGAACAAAAATTGTCAATGCTAGTCAAAAGCCTGGGCCCAAAATCGATTTAAAAACATGATAAGTAAAAGACGCCAGTCGGAAATATATATGTCAAACGAACAAAAAATAACATACACCACATGGCTACATCAATAACAATATTATTTTAGTTTATGATAATGCGCAAGAAATTCCTGAAATGAAGTTAGTTCCGTGTTTTTATCAAAAATGTACAAAGACCCTATTTTATTTTAAAAGTCCTTTAATACATTCAAATATTCACACCATAAGAATTTTTTTTTAAATGAAGAGATTATCATCATATTTGCAGTAAACCGGAACCAGGATTTAACCGGAATAAAACCAGAGATAGTGGTTTGGAAGAGGACATTCAAGATAGTTCTGACGACTCCGGTGGAGGGCTCCTGGGGAAGTTTAAACCTAAGGCACCCAAAACGTACGAATCAACAGATTCGGATGCCCCACCTGCAAAACCAGCAGCAAAACAAAATGACAGTGACTCGGATGATGATTCCGACAAACCAGCTGCCAAAAAGACGAAGAAGAAGGTAACCGAAGAGTCCGACTCTGATTCGGATGCCTCAGAAAAGAAAAAAGCACCAACTGCAAAAAAGAAGAAGAAAAAGAAAAAGAAACCAATGAGTGAAGACACTGACGACGAATCTGAAGATGAAAGTTCCCCAACACCACCACCGAAGAAAAACAAAAAGAAACCTAAGGACAAGAAGAGTTCAAATAAGAAAAGAGATTCAAGCAGAAGTAGGTCAAGTGGACGTTCACGAAGCAGAGGAAGATCCCGGACAAGGTCTAGAAGTAGATCAAGAAGTCCTCGGAGATCCTCGAGAAGACGGAGCAGATCAAGGCGATCGCCTTCCAGGAGAAGAAGTAAATCACGTGATAGATCTAGAAGACGTAGTAGAACGCCCAGCAGATCACGTAGTAGATCGCCAAGTCGTCGTAGAGACAGAACGCCTAATCGATCACGCGGCAGGTCCCGGGGAAGAAGCAGAACCCCTAGACGGTCTCCGTCACGCGGAAGATCACGAGATAGAAGCAGAACACCTAAACGATCTCAGTCACGTAGAAGGAGCAGAACTCCCAAACGGTCTCGGTCACGTGGAAGAAGCAGGACACCAAAACGGTCTCGTGATAGAAGCAGGTCACCAAGTCCAAAAAGGAGTAAATCGCGAAAAAGAAGCAAGTCACCAAAACGTTCTAAAAGCCGACGCAGATCTCCATCAGAATCGCCGAAGCGCAAGAAGACGCCAAAAAAGAAAAAGAAAAAAGGAAAAGAAAAAGAACCTTCTACTGAGGAAGAAGAAGAAGAAGAAGAAGAAGAAAAGCCAAAGAAAAAGAAGAAAAAGAAAAAGGAAACGCCGAAAGAGAAGAAGAAAAAAGACAAGGAAGACCCTTGGAAGGCCGACGAATATGATGAGAAAGAAAAAGAAAAAAAGCAAAAGGAAAAGGAGCAAAGAATGCCAACTGAGTCAGAACCGGATTCGGAGGATAGTGTTGAGTTCCGGAAAAAGTCGCGAGCGGCTAGAAACAAGCCATACGATGAGATCTAAAATGTGCTTTTATCGTTCCGTTGTACACTGCATGTTTTAAACGTTTACTGTTGTGATTATTATTTGGAATTAGAAAATCTTCATTGCAAATGAGATTTTAACGATTTCAACTTTGTCGTTGCAAAATGTTTCCGAAATTTCTTTTAAGTATTACAATGTTCTAAAGCAATACATAATCAGAGCGACCTTTCTTAATAGAGAGCTATAATTGTTATTTGTTCCTCAATTGTGTGTTTTGCATGTTAAACGTTTTATCGTATAGTTTTGAGCACAAGTATTTTTTATTTAACTTATTACAATTTTTTTCAATTCCAACCTTATTTCTATTAGGTTTTTTGTCAAATATAATACTTTTTGCAACATATATATAGCAAATGATATTCTTAATTGTCTTCGACGATA
This sequence comes from Magallana ariakensis, assembly GCA_020458035.1. Classification (NCBI taxonomy): domain Eukaryota; kingdom Metazoa; phylum Mollusca; class Bivalvia; order Ostreida; family Ostreidae; genus Magallana; species Magallana ariakensis. The sequence goes on along the minus strand of CM035817.1, from coordinate 7,373,271 downwards.
TTTAATAAAAATGATTGAACTTTTAAGATGATTTTTGCCATTGTGTAATTTTTCAGTCGACGATTATGAGATATGAACTTAGTTTTCGTAAGAATGCTTGAAAGAATTGAAAGATCGACAACTATGTATGTAAAGCCAAAATCTGAAAAGAATTATAAACGTCAATAAATACAATCATGCAAGTGTACGTTTACGCTTTAACGTCTAGCAAACCAACAAAAAAGTTAAGATCCAACATATTTACCCATTTTTAAATCTTTTTGTCAAGCTTTCTTATAAATATCACAAAATATTATTTGTGTTAAGTTGTCCTAGTGGGAAAGTGAGCCGTCCATTCCAATTTAAAAGTCGGTGGTTTTTTTTTAATCTTTGGCATTCCAATTAAGTACCCCTAACACCCCCCCCCCCCTTTAACCGAACATCTTTTGTATGTCAGTTGTAGATGAATGGCACATGGTTAAATTGATTTTAGAAATTCATTAATTCAGTTCGAATTCATTTTTTTTTTTTTTAAATATTAAGCCAATAATGGGTAACTGTACTCCTTTCATGGATGTGTAATGGTAATTATTACCAACCTAGAAAATTCTAGGCTTGATGTGAAATTATTGCGAAATTGCTGTTACTTTTTCCTATTTCCCGGAAACATCCTCGTACTTTTAACTAATATTGTATATCGATAAAATGTATTGTTCATATTTATCTAAAGAACAACTGACGTACACATTATTTGAATTTAATTTAAAAAATTCAAATACCCCGCATAACGGTTTATTTTGAGGGGTGTGATACTTGTATTTTGCGACCTTAAGAAATAAAAACAAATTAACTTTACTATGCAAATAAATAAACCATATTATCCACTTATTGTGTCAATCTTAACGAGATTATGAACAATATTTCTGATATTTTATTATAGGAATTGACTTATCTATTAATAACAGTCTCCAAAAAACAGTGAATTACTTGACAGTGATATTTTCATTCAGTAGAAAGAACAACAAATGACGTTTCGAACATTACTAGCCATTACAAATAATTCTGATCGAGGGCCCAAAACACAAAATTATGCAAATAGCGAGAAAACTTGTATCACAAACGTCTGAAGTCTTTCATAAAACATTTAATATTAAAATCTTACCTAATCGATGCAATGCCAGTTAACACTACAATGTTGTTTCTGAGCGATTGGAAAAAGACTCGAGTTTCCAAGGTTTATTTTAATTCATCGATTCCTTTCACCAATACACCCTTATTAAAAAAGAGAGCCGTGGCCCACAGGTTATTTAACATCCATATTATAATCAAGATGAAGAACTATGACTTTCTAAATTGACTTTGTACCACCCAGACTTAACGTTGATTATTGACAATGGTCTTCGTCAGAGTAGTTGTCATTTTATAAGTTTGTGTTTGATGAGGGGAAGGGTCTTACTTACTTGAAGGGATGTTTCTAGTACATTGTTGTAAATATTTGTATTAAGTCTCATAACAGTTAGCTTAACATTTATGCTCCCATATATCTACTTTTCGTAGTTTTAAAAAAAAACCTCTTCAACGCTCTCTAACGTTTGATGGTTAATATGTATATCTACATAACAACTTGTATAAAATGAAATTTATAATTTTATTTCTGCAAAATATTAGAATTGTGAGACAGTAGTAGTTCTGCAAGTGACTTGCAATTGTATATAGGAAAAAAGGATAAATTATAAATGATTTGCGAGCCAGTAAACATAAAAACTATATAAAATTGGCCTTTGGTTAGATCAAATTTTACAATATTTTTCTGTTATTGAAAACTCACGCCCAAGATTGAAATTCAAAATTATAACAATGACGCTCTAATTCAACTATTAAACATAAAATATTGCTGAATGTTTTTTTTTATCTAACACGGAGCATCAAAAGAAAGAACATTAAGACTAATGGATGTACATGTACCTTACCCATACACACCTTAAAAAGGCTGTTTTAGTATTGATCGACACCCCCATTACGTAAAAAAAAAATCTGGATCGACGAATGAACGCAATTTAAAAGGAAAAAAGTGCTATTATATTTGTCCTTTAGCTGTATAAAGAGTAATAAATAAAGAAATAAGGCTCGATCTCCATTATTGTTATCAATCTTAGCAAGATAAGGAATACTTTAACGATATTCTATTTACGAGGTATTCGCATCTTTATCAATAAATGTCACAACAAATATTTTTCCCGTTTACTTTGCATTGATATTTTCATTCATTTCATAAAGTGCAAAATCTACTCACAATAGATTTTTGGCGATCACTAGACATTGTAGATGATTAAGAGGACCCAGTAGACACGATTATGCAAATAGCGAGGAAACTTTTATCACTTAAGTCTGAAGCCATTCATATATTTCAAATATTGTCCTACAAAGCCCTTCAATGCCTGTTAAAAGTGCAAGGTTTTTTATATGCAGTGACAGCATTTAAACTTAAACGAGGCCGGGTCTAATTTGTTCTGCCCTAGATTTTTTAATGAATTTTTTTAAAATGAATTTCTACTGATATAATTATCGTTGTAAGATAAAAAAAAAAACCCAGACATTTACCACATCTTTTGTTTTAGGGTTCATCTCAAAGTTTGTTAATTTTTAACATAGGACCCTAAGGGATTTTGCTTGAAATGTATCAATTTTGCAAAAATATTTTAAACTTATGCCCTAGGAATTTTTTTTTTCTGTTCCACATATGAAAATTATTTCTAAAAGGCATCAAATGATCAAATTAAAAAAAATCCTTTTACCTTCTGGTTTGTTCCAGTGGTCTTATCAAATATTTTTTGTATGCCCAATTTCCCGGGTTTCGTTTTCAGATAATGGCAATTTTATATTTGACAAAGACGGAAATTGTGATCTTTATAAATATCGTTATAACATTCAGACATATTTAAGTAATAAAAATAACATCACATATTAAGGGTCATATATATAAAATACGTGGTTGCTGTCTTGAAATATATTATGTATTTAGTATATTTTGGTGGGGGTAAGAAAACGTGACAGAGGCTAGGCTTTCTGAACCCTCTTCACGTTTTCGACCCGACCCCAAATACAGCTTATACTTGAAGACATTTATGTTTATTCTACAATATCAATTTTACGCCTCAAATGAGCTATTTTCGACAAATGTCGCTGAAAATCTGCAGTTGAAACCATAACGACATGGCGTCAACCAAGCAAAAAGATGACGTCACAATGCAAATGAAATGCTGCGCGAAAGCGTGCGTACTCGAACTGTACTCGGCCTCGATAAAACCAAAAGTTCTCATTGTATGTGTTATTTATCGTTTGTCGTTCGATATCATCCATATACCAATAATAAGTGTATGGTGACTCATATAATAAAAAAATTAAAATGAAATCAAATGCAATCTGATGCTGCACTGAAATCGAAATAAACTCTGTGTCACCAAGTTATGTAGGTAGTGGTGTGTAGGAGCGATGAAAGGGAGGATATGGGGTCCTTGGTGCAGTAGTTAACTCACAGTTCATGGTGCAGTAGTTAACTCACAGTTTTTGGTGCAGTAGTTAACTCACAGTTCTTGGTGCAGTAGTTAACTCACAGTTCTTGATGCATTAGTTAATTCACAGTTCTAGGTGAAGTCGTTGTTAAGTACAGTGGCTTAGATCTTTTGTAAAAGAAAATGTGATATTAAAAGTTTTCCATGTCTCTTAGTTGTTCACTAACAAGGTATACCCAATTTATCTTCCATAAATGTGAAACATAAGATGTTCTTTCTAGCTTTTTTCTTTACTGGTAGACCGATATCATTTCTCTGTACTCACATATAAGAGTTTGGGTGATAAGGATTATCACTGCAAATAAAATACAAATTTTCTGCACACTTTTTAAAACACAAATCTTGGCAGAAATGGCGATTTAAAATGAAATTTATAATGAAATGGTTTGAGGCAACCGAGTCTTGCGGTTTCAGGTTTATGATCAAAATTAAAACATACTCGGATAAGTATTCGAGGATTTGGTTTAATTTAAATGCTATTGCATCGTAAAAGTAATTTCAATCATTTGAAAGCTTTAACCGATTTTATTGAAGTTTCATCATACATCTCTTTTAAAAATATTGTTTTTCATATTCCAATTTAACATTTCTATTAAACATTTTATTAAGGTTTGTAACATTTTTATATTTTTCTGTTGCATGGTTCGTTTATCTTTACAATGTGCATTGAAACAACAGATGTCTACCAAACCTTACAATATTGCACAATACTATACATGACTATCAACAATTATAGCTTACACAACGTTTGTGTTTGTCATTGATATTTTCATTCATTTCACAAAGGACAAAACGTTTAACAATACAATTTGAAGGTAGAACCATTTTAACAAGAGCTTGGACTTTTGGTAGTTGTGTCAAACGGCAATGTGACGTAGGCCTGTCTATTTCATTGTATGGCTCTTTGAAATCAACAAGATTTGTATGGCTTTTGAGCAAAGACGACGCAATCGGTGCATTTTCGCTTGAAACCAGCGTCATTTTAACATATTCTTTACGCAAGAAATAGTTCGGTATTAACCTTTTCTGATTATTTAGAGACTTCAAGACCAGAGACAAGAACATGCAAATTTTGGAGAATATTGTAAGGCAAACGTCACTATTTATTCATAAAAGATTTCATTTCAAATCTAACCTAATCAATGTTATGTCAGCTAAGAGTACAATCTTGTTCTCTGGGCTTTTTGAAAATAATTGCAGCATTTACACTGATTTTGAATCCTCAAGTTATCAAGGTTAGTATTACTCATCGTTTCCTTCCACCAGTACCCCATGTAAAAAGTACATTGACCCACATAGTTATAACCAATCAGATTTCAGATCGAAATAAAGTCTTGGCTATAACAAAACTGACGTATACCAATTTTTTTTTTCACGAAAAACAATACTTTATTACACAAATAATTAAAACTTGATTTCCTGTGCACTATTTTGTCAATTTGTTTTGTTTGGGTATAAATAAACATTGTCGGCATTTCAGAAATAGTACATACGTCTGTTGTAAAGTATTCGTTAACTAGACGAAAAATAAACACTAATATTCAACGATCAGTATTCTGCATACTTATTAGATTTAGGAGTTGACCTGTAATTACTAGCTTAGCTCTTTCAAATTTAGAAGTTTCTTGAATATTCGAGTGTCTTTTATTCTGTGATTTCAACTTAGCGCTTCGAGTAAAAGTAAATTTGAAACGGTTAACTATAAAATAATTTTACTTTTTTACATGTACGTTTTAAAATTATATAATCTAGATTTTTTTAACACTTAACAATAATGTAAAAATTTTATTGAATACACATTTCTATTAAATCCATAATCTTAACAATTTGAACATTATAGAGAAGAATGTGGATGTAGATATAATACAACTTATGCAAGGTGCATTTTTATTCATATATAATGCAACATCTGACAACATTTTATTCATACAGAATCAATTTGACAAAAACTATATTAGCCCTGAATGATGTATCGTTCGAGACTTGTGTGCCCCCTGAGGAATCATTATCTATGATGGTCATATATTTATTTTATGTATGGCCATCCGCCTCTCACCAACTCGCATCAGCCAGAGATGAAAGGGTTCTTTTCAAGTTGAGGATATGCACGGGATTTCTTAATGTAATGGCGAACTCTAAATCAAAGGCTTAGATCAAAACAAACAGTGTTCAATACAAATATAAACAACATCTATTGACTTATGCGACCGATAATCTGGCCAATTTGATTTATTGTGACTTCCCCCTATAAGAGGATTCGGTAAATCTTGATTTTGATGTAACGTTGATTTTACTCGAGAGAGGCTTTATATGACAACAGAATCTATTAGATTAGCGATGCTTCTGAATTTGTTCGAAAAACGAAAACAACCATATAATATGAGAGACGAGAAAGTGGCGTTAATTACACTGTCGTGTTCTTATCATTGTTCGTTTAAAAGCACATGAGCTACGACCATAAAAATTATAATTTATCACAGAAAAATTCAATTTTTTATGATAAAAATGTGTATGTTTCAATGTTATTTTTTGAAATTTGTATTTTTTTCTCCCCTACTCACCTACTTTTTTCACATTGTTTAATGTAATCAATTGGTAAAGAAGCAAGATCTTGAATTGTTGATAAATTTATTTGGCCTCATTGACATGGTCACCAATGTTGAATCGAGATGGAAAAAATACATCATATTATGCTAAAATTAAGGCATATTAAATTGAAATATATACTAGAAGGACAAGACACTCCTATAGAAAAAAAGGAAACATCAAATTGAATTTAGACCAAATCAATTTAAAAAAAAATATATTAATTATGGAATTTAACAATTACATGTAAAGTATGAATAACTTAGACATTCTAGCAAACATTATGATACGAAATACTATACGTGTACAGACAATTGACCCACATTTTTTACTAAATACATCTGACCCCTCCTTAATTACAAATTCAAGTTATGTTTTCCACTTTTTACGAGATCAGTAAACATACGTGGCTGATAAGGCTGGCCCCTCTTGAGGGGAGACCTCGGCTGAGAGTTATGGATGAGATCGGGGGCTTCCGTAACCGTGGATCTGCCATGCTGTTATCTCGCCGAACATCTCCTCGACGACACGAAATGATCCTCACATTTCAAAATATGACCTCTGTTTTCTCTGATTAAAAATTGTACACACAACGACTTCCTTCCGGAGGAGTGAGATTCAAGTAGATATGGGGCTCACTTTCAAATTAGCAAAGAGGCTTAAAGGAGGGAAAAGCATATGTTGAAAAAATTTACGTGGTATCGAATTTAATTGAATACGTGTAAAACTAGAAGTATTACACACAAACAGTTTATAACGGTTTGATGTAGTGTTGCAAAATAGCCTGCATTATATGTGGGATATTTAAACAGAGTAAACAATTCCTTGCCCCCTTATATCCTCGGAACCCCCAGCTATTGTTTACCTTTCAGTAAGGCCCATCGTGTTGAATGATATTTACATATAATTCGCTTTGTACTAATTTCATGCTCTTAGCTGGCTATTTGATCATTTACTTATGAAATCTAGACCTAAACCAAGTCAATTTTACAAATCCAAACAATAGCATGGCAGGCAAGAATCTTTACTGTGAAATATTGACATTGCTTAAATTTGTTTAGAGAACCATCGATCGAGGGAGAGAAAAATGAGGAGAGATAGAGAGAGAGAGAAGGAAAAGTGAAATAGCCAGGAGAAAAATCGTGGATATATTGGCTTGACGCTAATGACATTATATTATAACGATAATGGAAACCTCTCTTGCTTGGACACGGAAAAAGGATTCCAAAGACAGAAGGGAAAACTAAGCCCATTGACAGGTAGGTGAGAAAATCACCATTAATTTTACTTTCAGGGGGTTTCATTTGGTTTAATGCTAAAATGCTGAACTGATATTTCTAAATGTCATAGAATGAAGATGATTGTTTAGTATGTTTTAGATGCAACAATGAATTTCGAGCCTCGGTTAAAAATATTGTTTTAAAATAGAAAACAGAGATTACTAGTATGTTAATATTCGTCATTATTGCAACGTAGTAACTCAAATTCAAATTCTTATTCATACAGAAGATGCCAATTATCTGAAATTATTTGATGAAAAGAAAGACGCGAAACGAATCTGTAATAAATTGAAAGAAGATTTCACTTGGTAGGACAGGTAGCCATAATAAACCAACGTTTTTCGCCAAACGGCAAGTTATTTACAAATGAAGTCAGACCACAGGTGTAATATTTTTATTTCACTGTAGACGCTTTTTGAAGTATTTTGTATACTGATCTGGAATATATCTTGCCAATTTTTTCTACATTCAAGCGTACAAATTTATATTTGTGTATATAAATCATTAGCATTTTTGCAAATAAAAGAGTAGAACTATACATTGAATTGTACTTTGATTGAATGATTTGCCGCAAATAAATTATTTGTTCGTCCTTGACAAATATTGATGAATGGCGTGCTTATGCTAGATGTTTGATTCCTAATATTTTTAAAAAAAAAAGAAAACCCTTTCCTTCGCCTTGATGCTTAGATGGAACTAATTTTAAAGCCCTTTGAGGGTTTTAGTATAATTACCTAATACAAACGCATTATTCTTGAGGGAAGGCAGGTATGTTGAAGACGTTGAGATTATTATGCCTGTCTTGTTTCGCCAGTGAACACATGTGGTTGTCCATCACCACATAGATGGAGTGACGCACATAGCTGTAATGGTTGATTACTGTAAGCCTAATTTAAAAAAAAAATAGTTTCATTTGTAAGAAATGTTGCCTTGCGATATTGCACCAGCAAATGAAGTCATGATGTTATATAAACACGAAAAACATTATTATGATAATGCAATGTTTGAAGCAGATTTTAGTGCATATGAAAATTAAGATCTGTGCATTTTCCTAAACGTCTTGAATTTGAGACGTAAATTAAAAGGAAACCATTTGTCGTTACGATTAATGATTTTTTTTGTGGTAGACTTTTCCGGCAGAATTCAGTCCATTTGTCGTTACGATTAATGATTTTTTTGTGGTAGATTTTTCCGGCAGAATTCAGTCCACTACTTAAACAGAATTTTAGCCATCAGGATTTGAACCAAGTTATGGTTAACCCCAACCCTAACAAAAGAACATTGAACTGATCTCTTAAAAGTTCGGTAAATTCATATTTTATAAGAACATATCAAGCATATTTTCGTTAAATATAATTCTTCTTCGTTAAATAAAATGACAGATGATATTTTTAGTGCTGATGTATGCAGTCAAACGTCACTGAAAGATACATGATAGTGGTATTTGTAGTATTTTTCACATAATGGTAAATATATGTGCGCATATTCCCTTGTTAATGAAATGACATAACAAACTGTAACTGTATGTAGTGCGATAACTGGCTTTTTTTTCTGGTCCTGCCTGTATTATTACTGTTTATTATAGAAAGGAATAGAACACACTTATTATATAACTTCATCGATATGCACGGAACCCTCGAGCTGTGTTAATATCGCATCTTTCCTACAGAAAAAATAAATTGAATGTAAACACTACAATCCAATGAAGCCAATAGGGTTTTGTCAATCTATCAGTCTGTTTACGGGGCCTTGATTGGTAATTTCTGCTGCAACAGGTTTTCTCTTTTTTTTCAATATTGACTTTATACAATGATTTATACAATGATTATCATGTAACAGTATTTAGCAAAATTCATGTTATATAGATATGAGTGTGGATAGACCCTATGGGTGAAGAATTATTTAGTAATTATCATCAAGGGGGGATAAACAAGAGACTTGATAATTAGGCAGATGTCATTAGCTCGCGGTGTAGGCCTTTAATCCAATCACTGGGTTCTCCCATGCCTCAGCTCTGACATCTGTCTGCTACCAGTCTCCCAGCTAGTGGATTCGGATCTTACGCACGTCAAGCGCATTATACTCATTAAACAACTCTTTCAAGAAAATCACATTTTTTGTCTTCACATGTACATGTATGTGTTGTATTTAATTCGATAATTTACAAATTTTCCCTATAACACAATGCGATTAAAGTGCAAGAAAATTTCTTATTTTGACAAACATTCAAAAGTACTGATTTTAATTATATTTTCTACATTTAACTGTATGTTCTATTTGTTTCTTTTGAACATTTCAGTGTTGAAAATTCGTCGCTCCTCTCCCTCCTCCGGCATCGCCGACATCCCTTTTATTCATCAAGTTCAATTTAGGTCATTACCCGTATTAGTAAGAACTTAACAAACGTGGGTTTCCCAAATGTTACACATAACCCGCAATGAAGTCGAATTAAATGATTAATGATGTCAAATCTGCCGAAAGCTACCTTTTGTGGATTGATGCATCGGCATCGGCATTGCAGAGAAAACCAAAAAATGCTGCAAAAAACTGGAAATTGCTTCAGTATAGTGTCTTTTCTACTGCAAGGTTTTTTATTCATTGAAGTTGTCTTAAGGTCGGACGACACGTTCCTCGGTTTTATATAACTTTTTCCAGGAATTTGCTTTTGATTTACTACTACTTTGACACGCTTTTTTGCAAAATATTAGGGTACCTTACCAGGCATTTGTGCAAGATACTAGAGTATGCAATTTCCTATATGATTTTATTGAAAATACACTTGAATTGCTGATATAAAAATGTTAAGCATAAATATATGTTTTAAAATGTTTAATCATTTTAAATATGATGATAAATAATAACAAAGTGATTTGGTAAACTATCAGGCCGTTGAAAATTTGAAAAATAATTATTTTTCAAGGAACGTGTCGTCTGACCTTAAGATCGTCCAGAGCGACAAGGGACCACAATAATAGAACCATTTTGACAAGAACTCGAACTTTCCGTAGGACGTAAATATCTATTTCTTGTATCAAAACAGGTTAAAAATGACGCTCGTTTCGAGTGAAATATGCACAGATTTCGTAGTCTTAGCTCGAAAGCCTTGTTGATTTCAAAGAGCCATGGCCATAAATGAAATGGACAATAGTCACTATGCTGTTTGACACAACAACCCAAAGTCCAAGCTCTTGTTGTTAAAATGGTTCTAATTTTCTGTGTCTCTGAGAAGAATGAGAGGTATTAGCTCTGTGGAAAAGAAATTGTCTGCAAAGAAATAGAGTGAGATGATATAAAAGAAACTTACGTGTAGATATGTAGAAATGTAGTCAAGGAAACAAATCTACAATTAAAGAGATTGTAGTGAAATTGATAAACATTATGTAGCTTTATACACAAACAGTCGCCTGAAAATAAAAGATAATTTGAAGTCAAAAGGCAATGAAACTCAAAGCAGACTTTCAAAACACCAATCTATTTATTTATATATTTATGTAGTTACGTAGTTGTAAAATATATACTATTTCTTAATATGATAAATCATTTGGGAGTGAAAACTGACCTTTGCTCTGCTTTTAGTAAACAACTATAACGGCTTAATTAGTTATTACGATGTAATGCAGTTCACTCCTAAATTGTTTTTCTCTTTTGTCATGTTTTAAAATAATTTTTATCCTTTGGACAACAAAAAGTTTGAAAACTGGCGTAATAATGAGACAATAAACATACAACGTGTGTTGATAAATGTTGTACGTTCAAAGGAGCTAGGGCTGCATGTTGCACGTGTCTTGAAAACTCATAGATATACACACAAACAATTAATAGGACCTCTGCAGGCATTAAGGTTTAAAGGTAACTGCGAATAATAACAATCATAACGTTGATAGCTGCCGTATTACTTGGCTTTGGTTTCCTTGGCTTATCATCTATTCTCATTTCCCATGTTGATGACCAAAGATTAAAGATCCCTTTGAAAATAGGCAATCTTAATGTACCAATATTGTTCAAATGGGTTTAATTATTTCAAATCGTTAAATAGTTGATCCCTAGTACATTTTGTATCAAAAGAGAAAGTTCTTTGAAAGGGAGCTATAGGATGCAAATGAGCTTCACTCGGTGACATTCCATCTTCAAAGGGGAATCATTACTGATGCTTAATTTCATTTATTTTAGAATAAAGGAATTTAGTTTCAAAGATATGCAATGTAATAACAATAAGCATTTGAATGTAAAAATCTACGAAGGTAAATCACCAAAACCGTTACTTCTAACTGTGTCTTTTTTCTAGCTTTTTCTTTGAAATGTCAAATTGTCATCAGCAACAGCATTGGCATTGACAGTTACTAGTATTGCGTTTAAGACATACATTTATTTTAATGCTTATACACCAAAATACCCCCTGAAGATTTCACTTCAAATTGATTATTATTATTTCTTTCAACACTGGACTAGAAGCAGCAGACAGATTTAGAAACCAATGAATAGGCGACGCATAGCAATTATGTGCTTTCTGAATGGAAACGCCAAGGGAGGAAGAGTATTGATCCATCCAGGTCTCAATTTTACATACTTTTTCAAACTTCCGGTCTCAATGGCCATTTAAGGGTTTCGACGAGAGAGAGAGAGAGAGAGAGAGAGAGAGAGAGAGAGAGAGAGAGAGAGAGAGAGAGAGAGAGAGAGAGAAAGAGAGAGAGAAAGAGAGAGAGAGTATAATAAAGAGATAAGTCCTAAACCAAAATCTATAGTGACATATAATCTTCTTAAAGTCAAAATCTGCCTGGTCGCCAACATAGGATACCGTTTATCCTGAATACTAAATGTGTTTATCTTTAAAGATTAATGTGTCTTTCAACATGGTCCAAGGGGCTCACTTCATACAAGATAAACACTTATATGAAAAATAATCCTAAATTATTTTCTCACATTGAAAGCTTTAAGGAAATTGGAAAGGCCAAAATTTAATCAAACGGGCAATGCAAAATAATGGCACTTCTTATCTTCATTGGCTTCTACCGGACCAATACATCTATCATTTTTTTTCACGGAGGAAGATTTCGAACCGTCTCTGAGAGGTTTTTGTAAATGATTCCAGGGGATTTAATTAACCTGTGTCTCGTTTGCTTTCTAAATAATGCCAAGCCTGTTATTCATCTCATCGGCACCATTCATTTATCGGAGAGAAACCACTTTTAGACTGACAATAAACTTATTACCCTAACTCGCTAGAATTCACGCTCTACCATAGAAAGAGTCATCTAGTTTCATGGACACTGCGCACAATGAGATATTGAGAGGTGTCTGGCTTTATATGGTGTCACGTAAGAGACGAAGAAAAAGACCTTCAACGGTCCCTCTGCATTAGAATTACGGTAGCAGTCGTGTGCAGAGAAATTTGTGTCTCTTGTTTCTGATCCCGCAGATATACAATACTCTTAACAAGATGCGCTCTCCAGACTATCCAGACCGATCTAAGCTATTGTCTTGGGTAAGGTTTTGCATAATTGCTGAAACAGTGGCGAGGAGCTAATTCTCCGCCATTGTGTGGGAAACCAAAGAGTCATTTGCCAAATTGAATTACTCTTTAACGACCGCGAGATGGTGCAAGTCCATTTTGTAGGTCATATTTTGGGGTGGTTTGCATGCTGAATATAGCAATCTTTCTCACTATCGTCTTCCTGGATGTTTAGAATCACAGAAATTGCTTCAACTATTGGAATCCAATCAGCATGCATGTACATAATAACGCTACTGATGTATTCCGTGGCGCTTTTAATGGGTCCATACTACTGTTTTGATGAAAAGGTTAACGCTCTTTGAATTTTTATTAAAATGTGAGTTGTCTGACAAATTCAGCTTGGTGTCGTATAAGTTTCCTCTTTTAATTATTATGCGCTAACTTCATTGCAGACGTCGATTGCAAAATGTTTTACTGACATGCGCAGTCAAAGCAGATTTTTGATAAAAGTGAAAGAAGTTATTTTTGGGATAATAGTTCCAAAAAGGGTTCTTTTTAATCGTCTTTGTTTGATACATCATATATGTCCTGATCTCAACGGTTGACTTTTGAAGCTAACATATACAGGGAAAATTGAACCATTATTGTCATGAACATATTTAATATGTACTATATAGTCTTCATTGCTAACTTATCGTACAGTGTACCGCAAAGTAGAGCTTGTCTTGTACGGTAGAACACTAGTTATAGCAATCATCATATCGGATGTATGGCTTGTTTTGTTTTGTTTGATTTTTTTGTTTTGTCTGTTTGTTTTTCCTTTGCTTGTTAGCTTACCTGAATTGAGAGCTCAAGTGAGCTTTTCTGATCACATCTTGTCTGTCGTCCGTCTCTCCGTAAACTTTTCACATTTTTGACATCTTCTCCAGAACCACTGAGCCAATTTCAACCAAACTTGGCACAAAGCACCCTTAGGCAAAGAGGATTTAAATTTTTAAAAATTAAGGACCACGCCCTTTTTAAAGGGGAGATAATTAGGAATTATTGAAAAACTTTGAGAATTTAAAAAAAATATTTTCCTCAAGAACTATTTGGCCGGGAAAGCTGAAACTTAAGTAGAAGCATCTTAAGATAGTGTAGATTCAAAGTTGTGAAAACCATGACCCCTGAGGGTAGGGTGGGGCCACAATGGGGGTCGAATTTTTTACCTAGGAATATATAGAATAAATCTTTAAAAATCTTCTTCTCAGAAACTAATCAGCCAGAAAAGCTGAATCTTGTGTAGAAGCATTCTCAGGTAGTGTAGATTCCAAGTTGTGAAAATCATGACCCCTGGAGGTAGGGTGGGGTCACAATGGGTATCAAATTTTTACATAGGAATAAATAGAGTAAATCGTTAAAAATCTTCTTCTCAGAAGATAATCAGTCAGGAAAGCTGAAACTTGTGTGGAAGCATCCTCATAGCTGTAGTGTAGATTCCAAGTTGTGAAAATCATGACCCCTGGAGGTAGGGTAGGGCGACAATGGGGGTTTGAATTTTTACATAGGAATATAAAGAGTGAAATCTTTAAAAAAATTTATCTTAAAAAAATATTTGCCCAGAAAAGCTGCAACTTTAGTGAAAGCAACCTCAGATAATGTAGATTTAAATACGTTAAATCAAAATCTTGAGGAGTAGGGTGGGGCCACATTGGGGATCCAATTTTACGAAGGAAAACATCTTTTATTATTCACAAAAACTAAAATTTTATAATTTAAGTTTTTTCCTATATGCAAGCATTTTGACATATTCCTGATTCTTTAAAATTAGTGAGACTTTGGCCCCTGGACGATTCTTGGGCTTCACAAGGGGTTCAGAGTTTGATGTTGGTGTATATCCTATATATAAACAATTGTTTAGGATTTTTTTGAGAACTGCAATGCTCAACATGTGATATGACTTTATAAAAACATCCTGTTTGAAAAGAGGACTTGATATATAACCATAAGAATACCATGGGGTGGATTTTTATTTATACAGGATCTACATGTATTATACTACATTGTCCAGATATTTTGTATTGTGACTCCATTAAGCTGATTTTATCATTCCAATTTTTGCTCAGATGAGCGATATGGGCCATGGGCCTCCTGTTTTGGTTATACGAGGTTTTTGTTTGTTTTGTTTATTAATTTTGATTAAACAAAATTCGGGATATGAAATTTCTGTTTGCTGCAAAAGGTTCGAATGACAACAATGTGTGCAATATAATAATATTATATTGCACATAAATGTTAATGACGAGTTAAGTATAAATTGTGTAAATATTTCAAAGCTTCAAGTCTAAAAGCCCCCTGGGGTTGACAATTGAAGCAACCAAAGAACAAAAAGATGGCCAATTAATTAAAATACAGTCAGCCAGAATATATGAATTGGTAATAGTTAATTACTTTACATGTTATGTTATATAACATGTAACAGCTGACTTTGTGATCGGTTAGTTTGATGACATCTCCGTGATAATCAGTTTAAGAGTCGAGTTTTTCGTCTGTTTAAAACATGATAGGCCCTTGACAGACTATAAGGAACAAGTCGAAAATCAAATTCTTTTAAATACTTAATCCCAGCATCTTTATCTTATTGCTATATATTATAACTACTAGTATGTTCCGTACACCTACGTTTTAGAGGTCAATTGCTGTCAAGATGAATACAGCACATACATACATGTATATGTTTCCAGAGAGTAAATGTGTTTTTTTATTTGATCGCCAATAAAACGGTTGTTTGTCAACAGTTTTGTGTTTGTGCTGACATATAATATATACGAGGGATACATTTATGATAAACATATGTACCAGCGCGTCAGTGCCAGTCATTTACCGACCGTGTTAAAAGGGGCGGGGTCAGAAAGGAGGTTCACACGGTACACTGAGTATCTCCTGTGCACATCTCTTTGACTATTTTGCGTGTTCAAATAAAATTATTTGGAAACATCAAATATATATATACCCTTTTCCTAAAACTATTGCCTATATATGCGAAAAAAAACCTTTGGTAACCCCCTCCCCCAAATAAAATGCTTAAGTTCCGTAAAACTTAAGTGCATTAATTTCACAAACGCGTTTGCAAAGACTGCCTGATATTTTGAGGAGTAATACCGTTGATATAAATTAACACGATTTGCAGATTTTTAAATACAGATGTACCAAAATGGCAGAATAACGTGTAAGTGGAATCTACGTATAAGTGGAATCTACCTGTAAGTGGAATCTACCTGTAAGTGCACCAAATGGAGTTCCGTCCCTGCTTATAAATCTTTACTGTAATGAAGATATTACCCTTTGTGTCATTTTCTTATCCTTTACGGATTTATAAACCAATATATATATTACTAAGACTTTTTACAGTCGGTTCGAGATCTAACGATATTGGGGTAAAATTATATTCAGGAAATCAAACAATCAAAGGACGCCAGAGTAGACCTAGATAAAAATATACATCACCAGTTGCAAGTAACTGTTGCAGATACACTACAACGATCAGTGCCAGAATCGTCTACAGGTCATATCGAAGAACCGCATGGAGAGATGTCTTCCAGATATTCCGCCCCTGGTTCAGTGGCCTGCGTTAGAAAGTTGACCCACAGTCACTTAACGTTCGAGTGACAAGTGATGAACACGAACGATTGTATGATAGTCCCTGGGCAGCTCACTAACGAATGCTCATGTCCCGTCTTTATGTACTGCTGTTTGGCAATTGGTGAGAACAGTACGAGCTAATGGAATCAGAAGGAAAAGTAATTGACAGTCAATTTTTAGTCTTGTTTAGCAATTATCAACAATGCAAATGTAATTGAATAGTGAAAGTAAGTTTATCAAAATTGTGGAGATTCAAATTAATAACACTCTATGTAAATTGATAACCAGATGATTGAAAGTAAACGTTTGTCCTGATCCTATCTGGTCCATGGCAATAACAAATTGCTATTAACCATTAAGAACACAAAACATGCTTAGTTTTCACTGTATGTCATTCAATGCTTGCCTACTTTATCAAAGTTGTTTAGCTACTTTGATTACTCTGACAAAAATAAAAGCAAAGATATTAACAATTTTATTGAAAAGATGACCCTTGTTTTCTCCAGATCAATATCTATATTACAACGTCGGGAGCTGTCGGGTTAGCCCCCAGGCCTATATTAAGGAAATGTTAGTTTGAAAGGGTTTTAACCGTGGATCGTCTTCTGCTACAAATACCTCTCTCGATATTATCCAGTTCCTTCATCTTTAGGCTTTATTGACTTTGCCACATAATAGACAAAGCCATTCTCCGTCTTATCAAACTTGGACACGAAATTTTTTTCTGTTAAGGTTCTATTTTTAAAAAAAACCTTGTCCGTGCTCAATGAGCAATGGCGGCCTTCGTCTATAGTCAGTGAGTACCACTCGATAAGACGCAAAACAACAAATCAACAGAACGTTTGTATGAATAACATTATGACTTCTAAAGTTCAAGATGCAGGGTGTCATCTATTTCCCTTTGATAACTGTTTAAACTGCGTCAAATATTCTAGTTAACAGATCCGCCGTAAAACATGGATTCTAAGTCGACTGCATTCATTTGTATTTTTGTGTTTCGTGGGAACAGATGCGATAAAATATATTCATTGATAAGATTTTTTAGTGAGAATACTTTTAAGAATAACATGCTTTTTTGTTCTTTCATGCGGGCATGAAGTGAGTGGGTTATACGATTTTTTATCAGCAATAATCGCTTCATTCGTGGCCCGTATGTAATACCAAAAAACATGTCATTACATCTCTTTGAATACCTTTTAAAGTATCCATATAAAGTGAGCCAAAAAAAACCGCAAAGTACCGTAATTGTCGATCAGTACAAATAATAAAAAGAAGGGCATTCTTCTATATATGGTATAAATGTTTGAAGGCGAGTTTTAAAAAAAGTTACATATATTCATCCGCGTAAGAATCGATTTAAATTAGTTAAATTGTGATTCAACTGTCTCGGTGCCTACATGAACACGATACTTTGAGAAATATAGGAGAAAATGTCATTTTATTTAAATGCACGTACATTACTACAGGAAAATTCTTCAGAATAGCCACAAAAACTGGAGAAAATTCGGCGTCGTATTTTATATATATACCTTAGACCGAAACCCAACAGCATTTGGTTTGAAATGATTCATTTTTATCCAAAGCATTTCATTTTTTACGTATTGACATCAGCAGAATGAAATTCTGATTAATGGATTATATGAAAATCCACTGCCCGACGAACTACATGTACACATTACAGAATTCACCGTTTTTAATTTCTATCACGGGAAATTGCTTGTTTTCCCCCCTTATGTGGCGTGACTCTTAGCCAGGTAACACGAATCAAAGCATTTATGACTGCATACTAATTCCTAAAGCTAACTGTCAAACCCCATAAACGAGTTTGTGAGTTTTCACGGATATAAATTACCTTGACTCAAAATGAGATAAAAACATATGAATGTAGGAGTTGCCCTGAATTGAACCAATCGAAGGTCAAGCAGAAACCCCTTATCTTCCAGCAATAAGTTATGATTGAGAGTATGTCTATAAGTCGCTTTTCAATCAGGTGCTTGCTCGTGTCTCCATTATATTGCTGTTGCCCTGGGCTAGGGTCACGTTGCAAGCAAATGACAAACGACTGTATTATAGAATCAGATTTTACATATTAGTGGAGTCTTGTACACGGATTTCTCCGCAGATCAGGATTATTTTGTGGGTCTGATTTTCACCGAAAATTCATTGTTTTTGGGAGCGGACTAATTGACCTACATTATACGTAGTTTTCATTTTATTGTGGATTTATATAAAGCGAATTACAGTTCGCACACTCTCAGAAGAAGAATATTCATGAATGTGTCACGGGCTTAGGATTTTTTATGTGTCTTGAGAATAATTACTGGAATACAAAGCAAAGAAAATCGTGGGTAAGTTTTGGTTATAGATGCAGACAATAGAAACCTAATGCATCGGCGTGTTCATGCTTTTGTCAATCATTGCAATAAGAATTTTCCATGTTACAGTGATAATTATAATTCGCCATTAATAATAGCTAAACTTGTGATTATGGCGTCTGGTCTTGCAATGTGTTGACAAATTTCTTCAAGTTTTCGACTCATGAAGACTTATGTAACTGTCAGATAATTACCGATTTTTTTTACAATCTACCATTGTCTATCGAGATAACTCGGACATTGACAATACAGTTCTATATAAATGTAAATAAGAATTCCATTTTTTCCATGAAATCAGGGACGATGGAAAATGTCTGATGCAGATGATATTGGAATTGGTGCACTTTGGGGTGAGATATTGATGAAGTAAATCAAGCTGTTAATACAGCTGTAAGCCCCGGGTTCGGTTAGTGTGTTTCCATGAACTGGACACACTAAGGTCGGCGACATTCTCCAGGATTGTCCGCCATGACATATTTTATGATTCCCGTCAAACACAGAATACTATATATATACCACACAACGTTTCTGCGTTTATAATTGAATAACGTGTGAAGAAAACCACTCTTCCAAAAATAAGTACAAACCATGCCCTAATTACATCGGTTTGGTATGGAGGTATTCTGCTTTCATACAACTTAGCATCGAACAGGAATTTAATAAACAAATTTTGGATAGAATTCAATTACTTCTACTTTCCTAATCAGTGGCTCTGAGCAGCTCTACAATAGGTCTCTGGCTCTCTGTTGAATTTACGCCTTGGAGCTAGCTTTCTGTCTCATAAATGGTCCCAGTACGCATGAATTTCATATCCGGTGAAATCGACACTTTCTTGAAATGTTCATAGTCCACAGTGGTCTTGGAAGGATTTTCGTTTATCGCTATATTACATTTTAAAGTGTCTTATTAAAGAAAGATCGTGTAATCTCTTGTTTAATATTGTGATTTGGGGTACAATCTGATCAAAGTTATTCTACTAATGTAATAAATTCCCTCTGAGTCATCCATTATGGCTGTATATGAAAAAAAATATTGGTATATTACAGAAATAAAATAGAAACAACCTTAATGTATAATTCTCGGGCTCTAAACTGTTTGTCAGACATGGTCATCATTGTGATAAAATATAGCTGTCATAAAAAACCCGCTGTCATAAAAAGGGGAAATGTTTGTTACATCTCGATAATTGAAAAACCCCACTGTGTTCTTCCTGTGTACATCTGAGTATGCAGCCTCTTACCAAATCTTCAAGAACGCGAGCACTAAGAGGGAAGCCAGTTATTGTCCCGATTGTTTGATTACATGATTGAACTGTCGAATGTATGCAGCAGCAAGGAAATGCTGATTATATGGACCAGATATTAGTACTTTACTTGACATGCCCTTCATAGAATGTTTTCAGACTATGGAAACTTGCAACAACAATCAGACAGGGAACCGCATAGAATCCACTTATCTAGATTAAAGATTTAATATGCATTTGAAGTTGATGAGAAATGCCATTGGACGCATTACATGTCCTCAAGTAACCTGATGTACATTAGTTCGAATATAAACAAAGCGACAGTTCAGGGGAAAGGCTATTTTATTACATTTGAAATTGCAGAAAAATAAAGTTCAAAGAAAAAAAATGTTCAGATAAATATTTTTAGGAATTCGATTCAGCGAACGGTTGATTAGCTAGAAATGCAGAGGAAGCTGTTTTTCTGAGCTCTATATGGTTATTATCTTGATGACAAAGGATTTGGTATAGTTGGTTCATCATTTGAAATAATGACATAGATCATGTATAATAGAGATTTGTGCTGTGTGATTGACGAGCACGGGGTGCATTGGTCGTATATTTCCTCTATTATCTAGCACAGATGTCGGCGTGATTGGGAGACGAACTTTGACAATGGTCTAACTCCACTCGATGTTCAATTCATAGGTCTGCTCATCAACCCTACATGGTTGTTTGTTATTCATGAGGCTAACCTTAAAAGACCCATGGAATAGATAGAACTGCATTCTTACGCGTCGTCTTCAACATTCCCATGAAGATCACTATGTTGTATGTAAAAATTCTGCAACGGAGCAAATCCGTATAATTATGGATTGAAGACTTTTGGAATAAAAGTAATAAAGAGTTGCTCAGTGTAGAAAAATGACTAATTATTCACCGTACGAGCACTGTCTGCTTCCCAATAGTGTATTTTCATATCATTTTGATATTCTGTATCTCTGAAGGCATATAGACAATGTTTTACTATAATTACTATATTATTCTAAATGTCTACAGCTCGACAACGTGTTTTTTTTTTCTTAAAAGCTGATTTAGTATTTAGAGAGAGAGAGAGAGAGAGAGAGAGAGAGAGAGAGAGAGAGTACACATTTGCATTTTCTAAGAAATGCTTAATGAAAGTACGTGCGTGCGTAATATTTACATTTAAAATAAAAAAAAGGTACATTTGAAACAACACAAAGTTCGGGGGCTTAGCTGTAGAGTTATGTTCAGATGTGTAAATATCAATTGACATTCTGACCAAATTACGCAAAGGAGCAAAATTCAACGAAGGTAATTAATCCACACCGTTCCTTGCTCATTATGAAATCAAAATAACTCTTGTTTTTGTGGCTTTAAAAGACTTGGGGAAAACCAACGTTTACCTGGAAAAAGATGTAGGCTTGGACGAAACCAATTTATATTACAAATTGTTTATTTTGAATTCATTCTAACGTTGTATGTTAAGTGCACATTAATTACAAAGAAGCGATGTGACAGAGCGACGAGATGTCACAAGTTGTTGCATTCTGACAAGCAGAAAATACTGCATTCGTTGCAACAACTTATAGGCCCAGTAGGCTAGCGTGTTCTTAAAACGTCTCTCTGGGTTTTTCCTGCATGAAACCTTACAGATCTAGAATAACCATCAATTTATTTGCTGGAACTGCAGTGGGGAGTCAATAAGAAGTGGTGTCCATTGTTGATATTCTCGCATGTTCTTATTCATCACGCAAACTAGCGAAAAAAGAATGAGAATATGTATGAGCGCAGACAAGTAGACATTTGCATATTAATTTGCAGTGTTGCGTTGATCAAGTCTCCTCTTTCTGTGGACCTCAGTTATAGACCATTACGCAGCTTTACGATATAACATGTCTGCCAGTGTGTATTTGGCTTAATGTGAGTAGCTGGACTTCACGTATAACACCTTGATATTACCTGTGGTGGAGAAAAACTCAGTCATATCTTTTTGGGGGTAAGATGTATATTTTTTTAAAGATTCAAAACTTCAATTGCTGAGTTTGGAATTTTTCTGTTTTCGTGTAATAAAATGAGTTCCGCAGTAAGTAGACCTTCTTATATGACAACTGTTCTTCATCAAGTATAACATTTATGATTTAGAAGGTAAAAATATGCAAGTCATTCACCTGAACACTCAGGTATTTCTATAAAAATTATAGCAGTGAAGTATTATAATTGCTCTTCTATTTATACTGATGTGGAGTAGAGTTTAAAAGTAAAAAAAGAAATATTCTAATAACATTGAAATGCTCTGTGCAAAAATAATAAATGTATGTATATGTGTATGACCTCTGTAGATTTATGATAATGTAAGCAACTATGTTGAAATAGGAGTGAACGCTTAAACAGTTGAATTGAGAGAAACTTGAGCTGTTTTTGTCAGCTAAGGTGTTTTCATGAAAACATTAAATCATAACTGTAAGATTTGAGCTTTGATGAATATACTTAGATTCATTATACGCTTTATCTATTATAAGCGCTTAGTGTTCATTTTAAAAGTACACGCATGCCTTAAAACAGAAACACCCATCATGTGTGAAATATGTCTGATGTAGCGAGGTTAAGATTGATGGTCAAATGATGAGCTTATGTATAGCCCTGGGGTATCAGACAACATTTCTTACCGCTAATATACTTGTACGATATTACTGAATGTGTGTGTTTGTGTGGTCAGTATGAGTGTGTGTGTTTGTGTGGTCAGTATGTGTGTGTGTGTTTGTGTGGTCAGTATGAGTGTGTGTGTTTGTATGGTCAGTATGAGTGTGTGTGTCTGTGTTTTTGTTTGTGTGGTCAGTATGTGTGTGTTTGTGTGGTCAGTATGAGTGTGTGTGTGTGTGATGTTGAGTCATCGATTAATGACCTATTTGTATCAGTATCGTTTGACATGATTGACATAGTTCTGAATTACAGTTTGAAATAGGTTAACTAAGTAACACTTTTCGTTTTGTTTTCGTTCTTGTAATGATAGACAAAATGTCACTCACGTAGGAACTAGGAATATATGAGATCGTAAGCCGAAGGTTTCAAACTTTTTGTACTTTGTGTGAAAAGGGGATTTTGTTTTTCATGGAACGATTTTTTTAAACATATAGTTTCAATAAATGTATTACTAATGGTATGCTTGTACAGTTGGCACGTACATCTAGTCTGCCCAAGGATCACAATCTATGGCTTGTCAATGCAAGGCCATATCCTTATCTCATCTATATGGATTTCGTTTATAGAACGGTTTTTGGTAGACATATATTGATGTTTGCCTCTAGATTTCCCTTAAAACATATCTTTTTATCACTCAAAGTTCTTAATGTTGATTCAAATTCCCAAAACATCATTGTAAAATCTTTAAATGGATACAGGTAGTCAATGAACATCGATTACACGTGATCTTCAGTCACTTAGAGATTTGGTTAATTTATTGAATACGATAAAAGAATTGGTTTCAGAGAAAATATTATCACGTAGAGTTGTACATATTGATTTTAAACACAGGTTTGTGTCATTCTTGTCCAGGAAAGATTTTCAAAGACAATGTAGTGTTGATGAACAAACATCTACCATGCTTACTAAAACGGGAGAAACATGCAACTTAAGTATATGTTACTTTTTTGGTCAGATAATATGTATTCCTTACATTTATTTATCATAAATAAAATTACATGTAGTCTAGATCGCTGTTTATTATATTTTGCTCATACAGTAAGGTCAGATTAGTCTGAGTGCAGCTATAGCAATGGTGTGATGTACAGAGAAAATCCTTTGCTCCGGAGGGAGGTCCTTTGTTTTGTCGTTGCTCATCTCGAGATTTCATCGCCAAATCCATTTATGGCTTATTTTTTTTAATGCCACTAAGCACAGAATTGGGCATACCCTTTATGAATTACAAATTGTCTTTTTCCTCTGTGACTCTTCAAAACCGCTGCAACATGTCGGCCACTAAACCTATCAATGAAAGTGCATTAATTTTACATGATTCTGCATTAGGAAGCAACATTTGATTACACGACAATTCGAAGTATTCTGTTACATTATGAAAATTTTTCGTTGGACTTCCTATATATTATGTCAAAAATCCCTGGTTCTGTGTAGAATTTAACGTGTATAACTTTGAAATAGTTCTTTAATCAATACTCAAGAAATGCATGACGTATTATGAAGTTGAAAGAAACGAACAATTATACCCTTCCTTTGTCTTGGTATACTGTCGTTGATTATTTTGAATTACAAAGCAACATTGACATTTGCCCCTATGAAGGTCATTCGCTGTAGGTCAATGTAAAAAATCTAACAAAATATATGTAAAGTTCTGTGTATATTTGACTTCCAGATCAGTTGAATGGCAATTAATGTTGTTTGGTATTTGATGTCTGTTTGTCAATGAACCTGCATCTGTTATCAATTTTATGGTTGAACAGATTGATGAGATAATTGATTAGATGGATGCTTTATAAGTATTGGATGATAGAACCGCAAGCTTTAAAGGTTGTGTTGTTTTAAGTTCACCAATGTTTTAATATCAAATTTTTGTCTTGTGTACTCTTGTGTACAAAACACTTTTCAATTTCCAGCAGTATCACCTGATGCATTGTGAACACAAATTAAGGTGTTAACAGAGAGTTGTTTTATTGCGTCACTTCCCCTCCAGGTATCAAGTGAAATTACAATTAGTCTTGATTGGTGGTCATAATGTAAGCTTAAGGATAAAACAGCAGTCTGTGTATTATAGTTCATTGTGCTTTACACAACCACCCATTCTTCTAAATTAATACATGTAATCGTTGCGATTTTTACGCTTCTTTTTTCATATGTCGAGTTATTTTTCTCATGCCATAAATGTCTATCTTAAATATTGTTTACCAATAAGTGATTCTTTATAAATGTTTCTTTTTTTTTTTTTGGTTATAATTTCTCTTGATAATTAGAATATCATTTAAAACTTTACAAATATATAGTAATTTAATCGACGTTTTGTTAAAATTCTCAGAATATATACATAGATGCTCATAAGTATTGTTTGTATTTCTTATGGTTCTTGTCATGCGCTATTTTGCAACATTCGTGAATGTATGCGATTGGTTCTCTTTATGTTAAAAAAAGAATTACGTCAATAGATAACTTTTTATCTTACAATATTGTAAAAGTTGTTACAAGGTATCAGAATCCGGATTTTGTAATGTTGACCGTCCCTGTTTAATCAGTGTTAAGTCAAGCATGTTAAATAAAAATGAAGAATGTTACACGAATGTTTTAGTCTTAAACCAGAATGCATGTTTTGTTGCATGCTAAGAAGTAATATGACTTGAAAAAATAAAGTGTGCATCAATAGTAGACAAACTAGATTACGTCATCGTCTGAAGCTAACTCTTTGGAGAAATAACCTCAAACTTTTTCTATATTACTAGAATTCCAGGTAGAATATAGCATAAATCAGACATGTACTAACTATTTCCAAGATCTTTGAGAGGAAGCCCAAATATATGAAAGATAAAGTCGCTAGAAAATATAGTTCGCTATTATAAAGATATAAATCAACACTTTTCCAATAAGAAGGGCAATTACAGTGGTCGTTTATCATCCCAGGGTGGCGGTATAAATAATCCTTCTGTCAGCTTTCGTTCTAACATCAGAAAGGAGGGAGTAAGACTTTACCGTTTTCTACAGAGATAAATGAAAAATCGAACGGCAGATACACTAGGGCCCAGAGCAGTGCTTTCTTGTGAATCAGTGTAGATCCCTGGGCGTCTTATTGGGCTGTTGGTTTTTATTAAGAAAAGTACAAAATTATCTAAACTTTCTTTTAGATTAATCTTTAGAGAATATTCAATCAATAATTAAAAAAACCCACCAAAAAGAAGTATTTTTTATTATATTTTTGAAAAATAATATAGACAATAAAGGGTTTGAGAACTGGTGCTTTGCTTATCTTTGCCCTTTCCCAAGAAAGTAGTTCATTGTATATACATGCCTGAGAACACAGATGCAATATGTGTTGTATTCTTTAAAACGTTATTTTGTTGCAAAAATGTGGTTTTGAGATAGATATGAATGAAGCTTAATTCTTTCTGATAATAAGATCAAACCAAATTAACTTCTTCAGAAGAAAGACTAATGCACAATGGAATAAAAAAGCAATCCATTTTTTGTAAAAGCCGACATTAATATAAGTTTGCTCCAACATCACTAATGACAGAAGTTTATAAATCATAATCATGTTTTAATTTTTTTTTAGGAAAAATTACGATTTTGCAATAAAAATTTCTGACATCATAATTTAATTGCAGCTCATTTTGTTTATGATATGATGTGCAAAATGATTTTGGTGCCAATTTGGATAACTTAGAATGGAACTACAATGTATTATATATCAAATGACATATATGCATAATCAACAAGTGAACAATAGTTCAACATTGCCAATCAAACATTTTTGTGGATGTAAAGTGAAATTATGATCTTATGTGTATTTATTATTACCGTTATCAGGTTTGGTATTCGCCTTCCGTTGAATTGAATTGTATTAAATTTGCAATTGTATATAATTTATTTATATCTATTTTTAAACAAACATCACAATTTAGTAATACAACTGAATTAATGTATGTCTTTGACATCACATATCTGTAGGGCAGGAAGGATAACCTCCCAGTTCTCTGCTAGCAGCCCAAGGTCGGTTGTTTCTCTTTCTAATCGATTTCATGCTCAGCAAAATCATTTGACAGAGTACCTTGAATCCCTTCGTATTTTTCTTCAACGTTCTTTAATATTAATTGCTTGATGTGCTGTCTTTCTTTAAAAGATAATAAAATGGTCACATGTATTTTCGTTGTTAATATTTAAATTTTGGTTTTGGTATAAAGATTTTTCTATTCTTTAATTCTTAATAAAGATAATAAAGGTAATGGTATTCTGAATGAGGTCTTTCGGTGTATTTTTCCGAGTATAAGAAAAACATATCGATTATTTACTTACCTATCTGGTTAATGCATTAAAAAGTCACCGAAAGGCTGGAATTTATTTGAATTTTAAATCGTTTAATCCCATAAGCCAGGGATTTATTGCTTCCTCAAGTCCCATTCTACCACCCAGGTACATGTATAGGGAACGTTCTTGACATCATATCAGGTAAAAATTACCTGATTTGATCTTTGCTGACCATTCCATGCTCGGTGATCACGAATATCTCTTGTACAGGTAGATAATGGCTAAAAAATAGTTTTCAAAAAAAAAAAAAATTCACATACTGAACAACATGTTTACCACAACAAAAATGTATGTTTCTGTGACATTTCTATCAAAGATTTGTTTTTAATACAATAGTAAGAGAAAAAGTGGCTGATAATGTATTAGGATGAAATAATTTCCACAATTAGTTATCGTGGTTTGAGCTATGTCATTGTGTTTTCCTGAATTCGCTCGACAATGCTAAGTAGAATACCATTGTTAGAATAACTGCGTGAAAAATAACATTCTTTGTTAATTATCATTAAAAAGTTGATTGATTTTGATTTGTTGTTTTACTTCCAGTGAGACTATTTATAACTAGTAAGGAGACGTCAGGGATGTAGGGATGCTATGTAAAGCATGTAGCTTTTGGACTAAAAAAAATGATTCCATGTGTGTTGCTTAAATATATAGCGCAATCCAGTTCCTTTAGTATTTTTTTGTTAAGTAGGAAGTGTTGTAAAAGTTTGCCTAAAATTGTACCTCCTACATTATACTTGTCGGCAAAAAGAAAATCAAATCGTTAAAACAATTGTTCTTTGCGTGTAACTTCACGCTTCAACTTTCTCTAGAAGTTTTATATTCTGTACAGAATATCATCATCAAACCTTGTTTTTCATCTTTTGCAGGGTTTAAAGAGTAATTTCAGTCCAAGGGCAATAACTCTGAATCTCTTCTATATAGGCTTTTCACTGCATGTGCACATCAATTCTTTTACAACCAGACACAACTCAAGCCTTCACCACAAGCCCCCCCCCCCCTTCTTTTTTTTTTACCTGATCTGCTTCACAAGTGCCTCATCATGCGATGCTCGTTTACGTAATAACCTTGTATCTTTTCGTTTGTTTGTTGTTCACCTTTTCGTAGCTGTAAATTGCATTTAATACCGGTTGGTTCTGTACATCAATCAAGATTCACCTGTATGCTTGACTTGTCGTAGGAATTAGAATTCAGAAGGCAGAGAGACAAACGATATACGCCATTAAACAAAGACAATTTGTCTTCATGTAAACACATGCCTATATTTCAAGATCTCAAGTGTGTGAGATGTTATGTGTTTTCAGCAGAAAACATTAATACCGATAAAATTTTCCCCAAGAATGATGAAACATTTTAAGCAGCTGTTATCAAGTTCTTTTGCAATCTCTAGGGGCATTTAAATTTTGTCGACCAAATATCAATAATTCGAAATATTCGATAAACGTGAAACAAACAAGCTATTACACAGTTTGAGAGAATCATAAATTCTAACATCCATCATGAACCTAACGATCGAAGCTTGTAAGTATTGTTTTATTGCTGGCTGCAAAGATCTGCCTTTTTTTTAAAGCAGTGCTATTGCCTTTTATTTGGATTTGGGTTTGAGGCTTTCTACAGTGAATTTACGGTGTTTGCATTGCGTGTATATCGGTAGAGCCATCCGGTAATTGAAGTAGTATAGACGTCAAGTTGCTTGCTTTTCCCCGTAGACGGATTTCGTTCCATTGCATTAACAAAATTCACTTCGACAAACAAGGACAATAATCTGTTATTTACTCAAGTACAGTAAATGCGACTTAATGGTCAAATGATTATTTGATAAATGTGTAACATATTTGTTCATTTCGATACAAATTATAAAGCGTTGGCTTTGAAAACGAAATCCGTAATAACATTGAAGTCTTGGGGGGTTCCTGATATGAGATGTGTTAATCAAATAACTTGATCCCCCGACTTTGCCTCGCGAGAGCGGAAACTTACTCTCTATGTATGATAAATAACCACATGCATCTCCCACGGCAGATGTCTTTTTACAAGGTCAATCTGACCACATATCATATTCGTTTTACGATGAAGTAAAAATAAATAAATATGAACGCGTTCTCATAAATCGTGCACAGATCGGGTTTGCCCCGAAGTCTATTTCACTTACCTTTTAATGCAGTCATTAATTGAGCTTAATGACCGCAGTACCGATGCTGTTCATTCAAATGTTTTGTCTTTCTATTACAGAATCACGTTTTTCAAGCCAGGACACTCGATGACAGAAGTGAGTGACATTTTAGTCCATATTCGATAAGTACACAGGTATGACATTTACTGTGATTTCGTCATCCAGGTAGATGGAAATTATGGAATCGAACTGTTACCTAGCAACGTTTTAGCATGTTTCACAGCATCTCTTCGAGTTACCGCTTGATTTAGCCAAACGACCAATCAGAAATCTTGTTGTATCTGAAAACGGAGAAAACTCATCATGCCTTTACCAAACAATACTACCAGTGCGAGCAGCAAGAGCGGATCACTGCTAAGTCGTGTAGGAGTGAACAAACTACCAGGAGGGTCGAAAGGGCCCGCTCCCCTTCCGCTGTCTAGTCCCCCCACTGGAAACAAAATGGGGAACGGGGCTAGTGCTTCTAGCATCAATGTGGACGGAGAAAACATAGATATTATTAAACTGAAGACTCTAGTACCCGAACTTAAGAAGGAGCTCAAAATCAGAGACGCCAAATTACAACGCTATGAAGCCGAACTTCACGAAAAATCAAAACTTTTGGAGGACAAGTGTTTGGAAATTGCCAAACTTCGAGCCGAAGTGGACAAGCTACAGTCTGTGTTACATATTAAAGTTCATAAAAATGTTGGTGCTGGGGGGAAGTTCGACTTTTTGGCCACTATTCAGGAGGATTCACAAATGGCCGGCTCTCAGCAAGAGTTACGGACCAAAAAACAAGGTGTATCTGCCGAGAGCCCGATGGCTCAACAGAATGGGGCAGTGGTGGAAATCAAACATATAGAAAAGGATTTCAGGTCAGTGCGCGAAAGAACCTTTTTATAGGTAACACAAATAGGTAAGACAAAATCCTCGCTCTGAGGTCTCATCACCTGTACGTAAAATGGATATTAATTACTGGCGTTTGCCATAATACATGTAGCTTTCAACAATTAAGGTAGATATTTGTATATAATAAAGTACACGATATATGTTTCATAAAAATCGATAGGGAGTTAGATCTAGCACCTGATCAGTTAGAAGGTGCTCCGCCAGATTGGACATAAAACAATATTGTTCATCAAAACACAGCCTAAAAACCCTTTTATAATACGTAATAAACCAAGTTTTGTCGCATGCACATGTATGAAGAAAGCACGTGTATATTTATAAGTAAGGCAAAATATCTCTGTCAGATTAAACATTGTGTACGTTTTAGCACATACGGGAGAATGTCATCAATCAATAAAACTAGTTAAAGGAATGCAACACTTGTCATATAAATACCTATCACAACAAATCTATACTCAAGAAGTTATTTTAAATACCAACACACTCCATGTACTGTATATAGTATTACTTTCCAGGTAGCACCATATTAGCCAATCTATTACCATGGTAATAGATAATATCTTCTTGTGACAAAAGGAGTATTCGACCCAAAATAACCAGTAGATCTATCTTCGGTTTCCTACCTGGTGTATTTGGTTAAAATCGTCTTAATTATTTGGCAAGTGTTTCTTCAATTTGGACTGATAAATCTGTCGCCAAGAGAACTTATAAAATATCGTTACGTAACATTCTCTGCCGCCCAACCTGTCAATAAATTAATAAGGAGAATTGTTGTTAATACCCGAGAACTTCGACAATCCGTTGGTCAATATTGATCGCTATCATCTGGCTGCATCTACATCATCTATGTTTTCATTTGATAGTTATGTGCTATTTATGACAAGCTTCGAATGCTTTACTCTTACTTTACTAAAATTGCATTGCAACGGTCATCCTTTTTAATTGCAATTTTGCAACAACTTATTCCATGCAGTTAGATAGTAGTTAATGACTGATTGGTCTTTGATGATAAAACTTAATTCAATTAAGTTCTTCGTAAAACACTTGTGAAATACCTTTCAATTCCTACTTTTCAGGTCCAAACAGT
Source organism: Magallana ariakensis (assembly GCA_020458035.1). NCBI lineage: Eukaryota > Metazoa > Mollusca > Bivalvia > Ostreida > Ostreidae > Magallana > Magallana ariakensis. The sequence continues at coordinate 7,341,989 of CM035817.1, read as the reverse complement.
TGATAAAAGATGCAATTTTAGGCAACGATTTCTTGAAGAACCTGGACTCTACCCAGGTTCGGGAGATCGTGGACTGTATGTATGAGAAACGGATCAAGCAGGGAAATTACATAATCAGGGAAGGAGATGCCGGCCAGCACGTGTATGTCTCGGCAGGTAAGTACCCGGATCTCAACAGTCACAGATGTAAAATGTTTTAAATAACAATCCGCACAACAAAACACAAACATTATGAAATTAGCAACAAATACACGATATAAATTATAAGTTGCACCAGAACCAATATATTTTGTAAACACAAAACAAACTTCAAAAACAAAAACATGTACTAGTATACAAAAATCATTTGTATAGTTTAGATGATAGATGATTCCGCTGGGTTTTAATGTTCTTTTATTGTTGAAGCCGACAAGCACCCTAAAACATCCGATGTAAGTCAATACTAGTCTCTTGAGTATAATTTCGTTATTAACAAAAAAATACACGTATCAATTAAAAATTAACGCAAGATGACTACGCAAAGCCGCATGAGAGCTAATGCTATTTCAAGTTTTCATTTTTACATTTCATTACATTCTCTTTCTTCAGACCCCGGAGGACCTGATTAATCGACCTCGTCACTTTTGATATCGGCTGATTATTTTCATTATTTCCTTTTTAATTATTTTAGACGACGTTTTAAACCCCGGCGTTTTGTCATGCGCGGACTGTGAACCTTAATTTAGTCGGACACAATTTGACAAGATTAAAACGTACGTCACATAAGTAATCTAGGCATCACATCTTCCCCCAAAAAGAAATAACATCTTTTTTTATTCAGCTCAGGGCAATCGATATTTTTAATACAGATTTTAAAGGACTTTTGAACCATTTCAAAGAAGTCGTTTGAATTGCAACTAATCTGTTCAGTTGATGTTGCCATAAATACTCGAGATCGGATCAAGCTACAAATACTAGTAAATCTCTCGCCTGTTAAAGCTGCTACCTTTCGAGAACGTTGCACCGAGAAGAGATAATTATTTTTAAACAGGTTTTGTGTATTTAATCAGATGTAGGCGACTTTAGCAAGCTAACTATATTAAGTTTTAATCATATTCACCATTACTGGTTCCACAAACTGGCTCCACAAACTCGCAAAAAATCCTCTAAATATTCTTTAAACGTGACTTTGACTACCACAATTATAACAAAAGAATACAGACTATTTCATAAACTCTCTCTCTCTCTCTCTCTCTCTCTCTCTCTCTCTCTCTCTCTCTCTCACACACACACACACACACACACACACACACAGTTAAGTCAGATTCTGTCCTTCTGTCGTACCAATTCCTCATCACTTCATGAAATGCACAATCTCAAACTGAACCAATGAATCCCCAATGTTCTTTGTTTTCTTCCCCTTAGATTCGCAACCAGTACAACACACCATGTACAATACGATATTGACATCAATGTTCGCTATGCCACTGTCTTGACTTCTATCGTTTTCAGAGTAATATTTCTATAAGAAGTCTTTTTCGCTCTTTTAATCCCGCGTTCTCCTCAAAGCAATTGCAACATTCAAACATTATCCTCCGAAGGCTTAGGAAATTGCTGTACTTTAATTTCCTATCGTATTTTCGAACTGTATTGTACAACGTGTTTCAATAAACTCATCGACAACACGAATTACATTCTAGACATTCTTAGTTTTATTTCATACAACAACAAAATCATTTGTAGGAATAAAACACATAACATGTAATAATATACTTAAGTACCATGGATTGGATTTTTTTTATGACAGGATTTGTCTTTATCTTTGACATTGAGTGTATTTTTCTACAGACGGAGAGTTGGAAGTCCTTAAAAACAACAAGGTCCTGGGGAAGATGAACGCTGGGAAGGCGTTTGGAGAGCTGGCCATTTTGTACAACTGCACCAGGACCGCATCTGTCAAAGGTACCGTCACCGATCCGAATGTTACAATAAGCCGGTCCATATACAGTGTCTGGTATCTTTGTTACCAATAATTCATAGAAACAGATAATTATGGAACACTCTAAAACTAAAAAACTATCTTAAACACTCCGGCATCTACAAAAAACAAATAGTGTACCATCATGTTTTTCATTATAAAATTCTCTGAAACCATGCTAGCAAAGTTGTTTCCGAAAACACTATTAGATATATATATACATGTATATATTATGAAACAATTACTTATCTTGTTCTTTAGTTGAAATCTAATATCCATTATCTTGTTGGCCTCTGTAAGCTGACATAAATGACTATTACGATCTTTTAAAAAGGTCTGTACTACTAAGGGGAAACTTAAAATATTTTACAGTTGCATTTCAAAACGGCCAATCGGATGACGCATGACATATGTTGGGTACATTGAACACTTATTTATTGATTCTTATTGCATACTGGTGACTTAAATGTTTTCTTACGACCGGAAGACCAAAGATATCGATACAAATATTTGATGGAAAATAATGACAATAATATTAAGCATACCCAGTTCAGTGGTTAATTGGTTGTATAGAGGAAAATAAGTTATTTTTAAGATGCGTAGAAAACTTGATTTGAAATAATTTCAATCTTGGAAAGTAGATCTGCAAAAAATTGTATTTAGAAAAGCAAAAAAACCCTATCCGTCTGTAGGTCAAGAGGGCAAGGAAAATATTTTAATTGTGGCGCTAGTAGTTAATGGAAACTCCCTTTTTACCATGATCTTATGGGGACTATAGATGTATGTACACTATTTGCATTGTAATAATAAATCCCATATCAGTCATGTAGGATGTCATCAAATATACCAGGAAACTTTATACGATGCTTACTCAATACGCCATTTTCTGATTTTAATGATAATTGTTCTTTCATTGTTTTCCTCTTTGTCCACTGAGTCCATCTTCCGTCACATCAAACGTTGATCGCTGTTTCAACTTTGTACGCCCCTTGTTATTGATACGACTGTAGTCTACCAGTTGTATTTATACACTGTCTTGCAAAGTGTCTTTCGCGATCTCTGGGGGGAGTGTCAGGTTACATTCATTTGCTACATTCTGTCAGACTACACAAGCTTATGCTTATACACTTTGACAAGTCCTGTAACCAGAGTCCTTCGTCAGTTTTCATTAGAATTAGTTAATCTTCCGGGTTGGGCGGATAAGGTTGAAAATGAAAAAATGACAATAACAAACCGTCAACCATCTCAAAAATCCATAAAACGAAATACAAATTCAAAGCAGAGCAACACGGACCTCCAAGATAGAGGTAGGATCAGGTGCCATGGAGGAGTGAGCATCCTCTGCTGACCGGTCACACCCGCCCTGTGCTCCTTGCCGGATAAGGTTGAATGATGCATTTTTGTTAGTTTCCATTGATTAAAATACTTATACACATTGCTATAGGATGGAATTTATATAGTTATTTATATACTTTTTTATAAAACCATAAAATGTTTTCTAAGATAATTGAGGTAGTTAAAATGGTAGGTGGGTATATATATAACACGCATAAGTCCTGACGAAAGGTTATTTTCTGCTTTGATCTCTTTCTCCATTGTCCGTATGAGGAAACTTAGAATGGAATTCCGATTATATTTTCATCTCCCTGAATGGAGTGAGTAAAAGTAAAAGGACTTTTAAAAGAATTGCATTAACGAATGTTAAAGAGAAGAAACAGCCAAATGTCTACTGTCAGTCCTTGGAGTCCTTCAATGCTGCTTTATCTACAAATGATTATCTAACAACCATTAAAAATAATTAAGGTCAGACGACACGTTCCTCGAAAAAGGGTAATCAGTTTTCGAATTTTCGACGGCTTGATACATGTAATATATCAAATAATATAATTATTATTTATTATCAGTTTTAAAATGATTAAAATTTTAAAAATATATATATCTATGCCAAAAACTTTTAAATAAGCAATTCAAGTGTATTTTCAATAAAATTATATAGAAAATTGCAAACTCTAGTATCTTGCACAAATGCCTGGTAAGGTACCCTAACATTTTTGCAAGAAACAATAACAAATTCCTGGAAAAAGTTATATAAAATTGAGGAACGTGTCGTCTGACCTTAAGCAAGGAAAAATAAACCAGACTTTCTTTATTTTAATAATGTTTTTTTTTTATACTTGTCCGTTTGTTATTCGGTTTGTTGCTAATTGCATTTTTAATTATCATTGATCAAATTGGTTGGATTCAGTTTTCTAAGATATTGATTATACATGTACATGTACGTAACATACCGGGTAGTTTGTAGTCTGTAATTTAAGATATCAGATACTGAATCTCATTTTTATTTTATGTACAAAATATAAATCCAGTTCAATGTTATGTAATGTTCCTGCGTTATTTCGCTAGTCACTTTGATATCAAACACCAAAGTATTTTTCCCCATTTGCCAGTGAAACCATAACCTTAAACTGTCTTGTTGTAATATGTTTATAAGGTGTAGTTAATCCCTGTATCTGTTGTTTCGACCGATTTAGTCGTGGTCTGACTGTGTGTGGTGGTGTTTATGTCTGCAGTTTCGACTGCTTTAGCCGTGGTCTGACTGTGTGTGGTGTTGATAATGTCTGTAGCTTCGACTGATTTAGCCGCGGTCTGACTGTGTGTGGTGTTGTTAATGTCTGTAGCTTCGACTGATTTAGCCGCGGTCTGACTGTGTGTGGTGTTGTTAATGTCTGTAGCTTCGACTGATTTAGTCGTAGTCTGACTGTGTGTGGTGTTGTTAAAGTCTGTAGCTTCGACTCAATTAGTCGTGGTCTGACTGTGTGTGGTGGTGTTAATGTCTGTAGTTTCGACTGATTTAGCCGTGGTCTGACTGTGTGGTGGTGTTAATGTCTATAGTTTTGACTGATTTAGCCGTGGTCTGACTGTGGGGTGGTGTTTATGTCTAGTATAGTTTTGACTGATTTAGTTGTGGTCTGACTGTGTGTGTTGGTGTTAATGTCTATAGTTTTGACTGATTTAGCCGTGGTCTGACTGTGTGTGGTGGTGTTAATGTCTGTAGCTTTGACTGATTTAGCCGTGGTCTGACTGTGTGGTGGTGTTAATGTCTGTAGTTTCGACTGATTTAGCCGTGGTCTGACTGTGTGGTAGTGTTAATGTCTGTAGTTTCGACTGAATTAGACATGGTCTGACTGTGTGGTGGTGTTAATGTCTGTAGTTTCGACTGATTTAGTCGTGGTCTGACTGTGTGGTGGTGTTAATGTCTATAGTGTCGACTGATTTAGCCGTGGTCTGACTGTGTGGTGGTGTTAATGGTGTGATCTCTATTGTCTGTTTCAGCCCTCAGCGATGTTTGTGTGTGGGTCCTGGATCGTCGGGTGTTCCAGACCATTATGATGAAGACGGGTCTACAGCGTCAGGAGGAGAATATCCGGTTCCTCAGAAGGTCCTGATACACAGCAGATAGGGCTTCCAATTGATAAAAAATACATATAATTCATAAATAATTTTTAAAAAATATTAACATCTAAAAAATTTTTAAAGATCCATAAATTATTTTAAAACCCAAAACCAATAATTTTAGTCAATGAAAAATTCAAACGTCTATGGACAGCTTAGCCTTTGCTATGCATGTGTATCTCTGACGGTCATTTGAATAACCCTGGCCGCTCCTTGTTAGGTCAGCGGTACGTATAGTTAGTCCTTTGTAAGATTAAGGGCCCCGTCAATTCCGACCTGTCACGGAGACTGACACTCAAGTGGACACGAGCACTGTACGTCCGCCAATGATCTCTCTCGGAAGTCAGTTACAATCAGATACTTCTTTAATTCCATTTGACTCTCCCCGAAAATATTATATAGGCTAGTTAATGCTGAGTCTACAGTAGGCTGCAATTATTGAATTATATGTTTACTCTTGTTTTCTATGTGTATTACGATAGTAATGTTCTCTGAAATCACAAGGGTTCTTTTTTTAACTACTTTTGCGGGGATGGGGGTTGTTACGGTAAAAAACTACACGAAAGTAAATTTTATCTTAAATCGAAAACTCGAAATAAACATAAAATTAAAAAGCCCATAAGATGCGGCCTTTGCATTATTTAGTAGCGAATAATTCAGTTTTCCTCCTCTTTTGCTATATCAATGGTGAATTATATATTTATATCTTTATTATATATACATGTACTTTGTTCTTTTTTTTAACAGTGTTCCACTATTAAAGAATTTGCCAACAGAGAAACTCGCCAGAATAGCAGACTGCTTAGAAGTGGTAGGTTGTACACGAACCCCTTAACTTCTGTGCAAACAAATTATCTTTCGGTATTGTTTTTACTTTATCTAAATTAAGATATACTTTAAGCTGATCATATTAATAGAAAATATACCAGTTATGTTAATGAATGTTCGCGTTTTGCATTACATCATGTATATATGTTATAAAACAGGGGTATTTAAGTGCCTTAAAAGTGTATCCTCAAGTTCAGCAAAAATGTTTTCTTTCCATGATTGGACAGACTCGTGAATAAATAAATTCGGCTTACAATGTTCCTGACGAAGTTTTACTTTGTAGGACTTTTTCCCAGAGAACGACTACATCATACGGGAGGGAGAGACAGGCGATACGTTTTTCATCATTAATAAAGGCGAGGTACAGTGGAATCATTTTATGCACCTAAATAGCTAATTTATTTGTGTTATACTATGTAATCACAATACACGTCGTTTCTATCAAATTTGTAAATTAGAATAATTAACAAAATAGAATAATTGGACAAAATAATTTGGCAGAGAGCCTTGTTAAAGAGACCAACCATTTAGATGGGTTTTAAATGAATAATTATTATGAACAGATAGTAACTATAATATTAAATACACATTACTAATAATATAATTTTTAAAAAATATGAAAGAATTTTTCTTGAAGAAAATTTTTTGAATTTGTTCATAGGTCAAGGTCACTCAAAAGGTAACAGGGGTAGACAACCCAGTGGAAATAAGGAGACTTACCAGGGGTGACTACTTTGGCGAAAAATCTCTTCTCAGGTAATTTTTGTATGGGTCTGGGGACTTTGTGTTTCAGGCATGCAGCATCGTTTTTTTGGTATTGCAGGATCAAAAAAGGGGGGGGGGGGCAGGCAGAACCCCAACGTGATGGCAAGCAACACGCCCCTCATCGTTGCTAGATATAAGAAGTTCAAGGAAAAAGTTTTCTATATCTTTGTTATCTCCGAGATTGACCATTGATTTTGGTTTACTCGTAATGTTGTGGCAGCAACTCCCAACTTCTTTCTTGGGGAAAAGTTCATTGAACTAGATCAGCCACAAATAAGACCACGATTTTATGTCAAAATTTTGACACCATGTTTTCCCTGGAGTAGCAATGCAGACAATATTTATTAAACTTACAACACCTCTTCCAGACAAGTAAAGCAGCTCTCCGTAGTATCGACCCGGTCTCTGAATACGTTCACTGATTGCTTGTATTCCATTGTCTGGATGGTTTGAAGGTCATGTTATCTGGGGTGCTATATCATAGTTTATTTGACGACCTGTTATCGGATAATCAGAAAGATACGACTCAAACGGTATAGATTGACACTAGGCTGACACGGTCCCGTTCAATTTCATATTACTTATAGTCAATCTCAACAAATAATATTGTCGCGAAGGGTAGGAGGGGGAGGATAAGATGGTGAACGAGGGTCCACGTCGTTAGAAATGATACATATATACAGTGCACATTAATTTAACCCCAATTATCCATCTCATTAGTTGTTGTCTAATACATCCATTACTGAAAAGGGAGTCTACTTTTGACAAAATAAAATAATTTAATTGCAGTATCCAAATAGACACGTTTATCGCGGATGTAAAAGTAACTAAAATGTGTCATTTATAGAGTATTGTGCTTCTGTGTTTTTTAAACTATGCACGTGGTGGTCATTTTTGTGAAGTATTAGTAGGAGTGATTGCTAGCTAAATAATCAAAGATTTTCCCCGACGCAAAAGTTTCCGCGTTTGAACTATTTAATCACATAACACATGGCAACTCGGAAAATTTTGTTTTCGGAAATCTGCTTGTTTTTAGACATTTAGAATATTTTATTCTACATTGTAGTGAGGACAGGAGAACAGCGAACGTGATAGCGCTACCGCCGGGGGTGGAGTGTCTGACGGTGGACAGAGAGTGAGTACAATTTAGTCCATCGCCGAGGCGACACAGGGCGATTCAGGTGTAAAAAGATCAACTGCCGTGTGTTAAAAAAAATTTAAGAAATGTGTATTAAAATTGAATAATACAAATACTTAACAAACCTCTCGTAGAAAAATTTGACCAAAATTTTACAATGAAAAAAAATGACTGTCAGTATTTCTATGTGGTAGTTAGCTCCCTTATCAGACGGTCATACAACCCTCATATACATTGTTGTATGGATCCAAAATATTCCATGGATGTCTAAAATAAATCAATGCGAGATTTACAAGTAATTTAGTAGAAGTGATTTTGGAAAACCTGAAATAGTTAAACAATTACTGATAAGTGGTAAATGATGTCTTGGTAAGTATAGGAAGGTAACATAACGCTAAGAGTGGATGAATTTTTAAAACGATTCCTAACACAGAGAACATAGAAAGTTAATTAGTGAAGGTCATATTCTTAATGAAATTCAGTTCATAATTTATTTTTTGTGAGGTTTTTTTTTTAAGGTTTGTGATTTACTTTCTCTTATACGGGAAGGTTTGTGTCATGAAATATATCATTTAAGTGTTCCAGTTCAAAAAAAAAAAGATGCATATAAATTTTCCGTTAGGAATGCAATTTGTAATTCTTACAAAAAATAAAATATTCTTATAAAAACTAGAAATATATTATAAAAACGCCAATACAGAGCAATTTAAGGCCTGCTACTTTCGCGTTTATCAAAAACACAAAAACCAATAAATAAAGTTGGGTTTTAATTTCATAATTTGTGCCCCCCCCCCCGACTCCGTAATTTAAGTAATTTGTTTGGACAATTAAATTTTGTTGTGTATATGTGCCTGGCATTATCTGAATAGGTATGAGAAATATCTGAACCTTCTCCCCTGGTAACAGAGTTGGTCGTGTTTCATAGCTCCATCGTTCCACAAGCGGCTTTCGTGTCAGACATAACCTTCACATAATAGTGTTTTTAATGTCTCGGTTTGTATCAGAGAGCGTGACAATTGTTACATTTCTTGCGTCTTTTTCAGCCATTTTAATGCTCTGATTGGAGATCTGAACGAATTGCGAGAGAAAGATTATGGTGACGAGGCAAGAGGCGCTCAGAGGTAATTATCGAGTGTTAGATCTAACAACGTTATCTATTTGTTGATTGCATTTAAGATACGAGCTGATTGACCAATAAAATTATTTGTCTCAGTAAAGTGCTGATAATCAACTTGGTACTCAAAAACTACATTTAGAGGGATGGCTGATTATTGCTGCCTTTAATTATGTTATAAACTTTAATTTGAACTGAAAAAAAAAATACAAATTATTTATTTACCTCTGAAAAATCTCCATTTATAGACACTGATTGCAACGACCCGCTATTATACGCATACTTTGTTTTCTCTGATTGTAGACATTCATTTCGTTCCAATTATCTGCGAGTCTGCATGAATAATAAATGCTCAACACAATTATCTGTGGTTCTTATACATTTTCCCTCGTGTTGTCTCCGTTGTGTTTCTTTTGAAACCATTTCTAGTCAATCTAATTGAAATGTTTAAGGTAGAATAACACACCTGGGAAAAGTCACTCAAATTAACAGTAAATTATTTGATAATGAAATATATAATGCTAAATAAACTGTACATATGTCAAATAAGCGAAAAATTTGCAGTTTGGGGATCTAAAAAATTCCATTCAGTAAGTAACAACAAAAGCCCCTGTGGGATTCGAACTCGGGATGTACGGATCACAAGCCCACTCTGCTATTGAGTAAGTTACTTATTGCCGTCGATAAAATCCCTTTAATTACACGAAATAACGTTTCGATCAGAGGTCAGCCATCTTGTGATGATGTGTTATTCCACCTTATCCACTGTTAAAGAAGCAGTAATAAAGATGGTTGTTTGATAGAGTCATGCTTTAAAATCTTTATTGGTGTTGTTCCTAGGACCAGTGGAGGTAATGGCTCGGACGTTCTGCTGTCTCCGGTCCGGGACAAACCGGACAAGGAGTTCGCTAATATACAGCTGAAGGACCTAGAGATCGTTGCCACCCTGGGGATGGGCGGGTTCGGTCGTGTAGAGCTGGTGAGTCAAAGGTTGTCGGGTAAAGGCTTTTATAATGGCTAAAATCTGCTTTGCCAACCGTGAAAAAATTTACAGTGCATTTATAACTTTATATGAAAACGAATAGCTAAGACTGTGATGGAATGTGAACAGAAAGAAATGTAGACGTTTTTCTTAAATATATTTCTTATTTTAGACGCAAATTTCACATGCACGGTCCAAGACGTTTGCATTAAAGTGCCTTAAGAAGAAGCATATTGTAGATACTCAACAGCAGGAGCATATATATTCCGAGAAAAAGATCATGATGGAATCCAGATCTCAATTTATAGCAAGGTACTAGATAATAACTAGTTCTACAATGGAAACAAACACTCTTTCATCAAAAAGTCCTGTCTAGATGCAATTGTATATCGCAAGTGTTGTCCCTAAGAAGCATTAAGGGGTATACGAGGTTTAGTTTTGGTTTTTGGTTAACACATTGCAAAAATGTGTTTTAATGTAACCTTCACATTCAATGAAAAACAAGTAATGATAATATACAAGATGTTTTTTTTTCGGACAACAGGAGTTTTGTTGTTTTGGGTGTTTTTTTTTTTGAAAATACATGTATATCGAATATATACATGTGTATCGGAAATATATCGATACTGCATACAGTCTCTCCAGAAGTTTATAATGTGTTATTGACCTCTTCTTTTAAAAAGATAAAAATTAGTCTACTGGACAATGTACAATGTATGATCTAAATACCAGATACAGACCGAATGTCTAGTACACATTTCCACTTATTTAGGTGTCTTTGCACCTTGATTTTAAATAATATATTACATGTATGGTTGTTTGTTCATTGTTATTCTAGAAAATATCTCGGAAACCATCACAGAGAACAAATGGTTCTCTCCGCAAATGGAAGCAACAAGTGTTAGATATCAGAAAAGCAATGGTTGTCAGATTTGTATTCCTCACCCATTGTTCACACTATTGATTTGAGACCTTACGCCTGAACATGGCCATCCCGAGTTTGATTAGATTTAGAAGTTTTCGTACCGGAGCATTTTGTGTTTAAGAGAGATAATTTGCTAGCTAGATGACATGTATAATCTGGCTCTCCTGCAATATCACGCTTCGCAGGCTCGGAAATGTAACTTCAAACTTCCATTAAAACTTCCAGGGCACTCCTTTAGTTTCGAAAATTGGAGCCATAGAGCGTAATAAAGGCGAGCAGAGACTCTCTTTTTTTAGTTTTTTCATTTGGTAAGGATCTTATGATATACTTCAGCAGATTCTCAACTTTAATTTGCTCGTTTAGTATTGCTCTTGTGATAGACGTTTCGCCAAATAGTGAGTTGATATAATAAGTGCTTGTGATTATTTGTTTGGTGTCTAATTGTATTTTTACTGTCAGAGAGGGGATTGATTTTCTTATTCAGTATCTCTTTTGTTTATCTTCGACTTTTCAATTGACTGGTGGGGGGGGAGGGGGGGCTTGTAAGTGCTACAAAAATTTTGAGCTAAGGCCCCTAAAGTTTTAAGGACTCGAGACAGGATGGAAGGATCGAAATAAGAGCAGACTGAATATGACAAATAAAATAGCACTGAAAATGCATTTTTACCATTCGTTATTACCCTTTATCTTATTTGTCATCACGAATCACTTTGACATCAACGAAACGAAAACATTATCTTTTTACTGGTGATTGTGTATGATGGTTTCGTTTTTCAGATTATACAAGACTTTTAAAGACAAGAAATACGTGTACATGTTGATGGAGGCGTGTCTTGGGGGAGAGCTGTGGACCATTCTCAGGGACAGGGGCAGTTTTGATGACATCACAGCGCGCTTCTGTGTGGCGTGTGTTCTAGAGGCTTTCAAGTATCTCCATGACAGAGGAATCATTTACAGGGACCTCAAACCCGAAAACTTACTCCTGGACCAGAATGGATACGTCAAACTAGTAAGAGGAGATGAAAGCTCGCGCAAAAATTATTTGCCAAGAAATTGATTGCAAAGTTATTGTTTTCTATTTGCAAACAATCTCATTAAAATTAGACTTGTAATATCGCGCCTCTGCGATACCTCAGAGGAGCCTTTTTAAGTTTGCAATAGAAAATGTGTTCTTTTTTATTAGGTTGACTTTGGCTTTGCCAAAAAGATCGGACACGGCAGGAAGACTTGGACATTCTGTGGGACGCCGGAATATGTGGCTCCAGAAATCATCCTTAACAAGGGGCACGACAGAGCAGCAGATTACTGGTCCCTGGGCATACTCATGTTCGAGCTCCTAACGGGCAGGTAAGGGTATCACTTATACAGGTGTAAATAGTATCCGTACTCTTCAGAGGCATGGCATACGCCAGTGTGGGGGAGGGAGTCTCGTGGTTAGGGTTACAGCGCGATCGACAATATAAAAACCAAAGAGTAATTTTAATTAGTCAAAGAGAATTTGTCTGGCCTTGGTCAGCATATCTTAAATAGTAATTTTAGTCTTGTCTATATTTGTGAAGGTCGACCGATTTTAAGGACATTTGACATTTCATTTACTACCATACAAATCTAGAATTAGAGTGAAATATAGCAGTATTGCGTGCAATACAACAATTTTCGAACCGATTTATCCAGGGATGATCCATAAGGACGATTTTGTATATATTTAGCCAAACGCCGTTGGCGACTCGATTTGAAATCGGGGCTTTCAATTGGGAATTCGTTGCATTGCAGGAAATGCACCAAGGAATGAAATGGCTTCGACAAAGTTAATTATTCTGCTAATGAATAAACATTTGTATGCGTATACAAAAAGAAGATAAAAGAATGGCAAACAAAGGGTTACTTTTATGGACATTGTGAAAATTTCTTTCAGGTTTCTTTTCTGGTCCCTGCTCTGTGGTGTCATTAGGAATCAAGCGCATGTACGAATGAGCTCTACGATTTGATTAATATCATCATTTGGTTTTATTGCCGCCCCTTTCCCTTTTAATCAATAAGTTCAATTAACGGTTGCCATTTATAGTTGTATTTCATCCTTCGGCAACCTTTCATGGCGCACGATCGAAGGACCAAGTTTTCGATGTATTCCGTGTGTCAGTTCGCATCCTGATATGTGCAATAATGTGAAATGAAATATCTGCAAATGCCTTGAAGTTCAAAGGAAAGGCACAGCTAACTGATTAATGGTGCAATTGTCAATATTGACATGTCATTTTAAAAGTAATTTTTGGTTTCTATCAGATGGTTGCACAATACGTTGTTGGGTGAAGAAACAAAATCCAGAGTTAGAGAGTTTATTTGGTGAAACATACACGAGATGAGAACTGTTGACGTGACTTTAGACTATTTGTCTTCTATATTCGCCTGGAAATCTTTATTACTTTGACGTCTTTCTGTCATTAATCACTGATCTGGGCAAAATTTCAATTCCAAGAAACACAGATTATCTCCGAGCGTAGTTTCTCATTCGTTTAGCAATATTGGTATCCTTGGAAGTTAAGTTAGGTTGATGTAAATCAACCATTTTTTCATATTGGTTTTTGAAATTTTTTATAATTGTAATGATTTTTCCTCTTTTTGACATCATAAATTACAAGTCAAAAACACACTGTATTAAAGATTGCAACTTTGTGTAAAATATGTTGTTGAAAAAATTGAAACTGAGTTGTCATTACTACATTGTATTTATATAAGAGCTAAATTATTGTCTCAATTATTGCTTGAATTGGCGGGATTTTTGCTTGTCTCACGATCTATATTAACACCTGCTCTTGTAATATATTAACAACAGTTTGTTGGTTCGATTTCATAAGCTGCTGACAGTTATTACGGTGCCGTGTTTGTACTAGATTAAATCAGTGTAACTTTTTTTTAGTTTACATCACATTGAACGTAATTTGGGAACAGATAATTCGATTACTTAACACTTCAAACTACTTTACATTATAATTTTGTTGACACTCCCCTGTTAAGTAGCCCGTTTTGTCGTGGAATTATAAGTCTGCAGCTATGAACAGATAAGATTGAACCTTATTTGGTGTCTATGTATTTTTCAGTCCGCCATTTTCGGGATCTGATCCTATGAAAACTTACAACATTATCCTGAAAGGTATCGATGTCATCGAATTTCCACGGAGGATAGGAAAGAATGCCGCCTCCCTCATCAAAAAGTTGTGTCGAGACAACCCGGCCGAAAGACTGGGATACGGAAAAAACGGAATCATCGACATCCGAAAAAATAAGTTAGTGTTTTATCATATTCATCGTCTCAAACCACGGTCAATATGTAAGGTACTCTCCCATATGGGAGGAGAAAGCTACTGTATGCGGAACTCCGGACCGTGTCTCGAGACGATATCTTAATAATTAAATTAAGAATTTAATGTGTGCCTGTTTATAACCGTGTTTGTTATGGTTTTTTTGCAGATGGTTTCAGGGATTTGACTGGGACGGTCTTTTACAAAGAAAACTCGCTCCTCCTATCATTCCTCAGGTGATCCTTTTTAAAACAGTAACACGTTTTTGCTCAATCATCTCATTTTTGTGTATTAAATTGGTCTGAGGTTGTCTATGCATTAATATTTCCCGCCATTTACAGGTTAAAGGACCAAACGACTACAGCAACTTCGACAGCTACCCAAAGAGTTCCGATGTCCCTCCCGACGAGACATCAGGCTGGGACTTCGACTTCTGAGAGGAAATCAGACAAACTTATCAATGGACACGGCATTAGTGTGAGTTTTTCCGGCTTTTTATAATGAGAAAAACTTTTATAACTTTAACTAACAGTAACATGGGTTTTCATCATTTAAGGAATAAGGAATCATTCTTTGAGTATTATGAGGTGATAATTTTGGGGCGTGGTCAAATCCAATAAGGGCTTTATGATAGATTTGACCACGCCCCGACCGAAATTATCACCTCATAATATTCAAAGAATGATTCCTTATTACTTATATTTATATTATTCCAATTTGTACACTTTAAAACAATATTTTAAAACAACTATTTTTTTTCATGTAGCGCATGCTATGTATTACTATGCGAGCCAATACCGTTTTTCGGTTATGCGATAAGACACGCCCATTTTGTGTCACTCATCTTTTATGAAGTTATTGGACTATGGGGTTCAAAATTGATTTGTGATGTTATCATAGACAAAGACAGTTGAAAATGTAAATATTAAAATATAATGCATATTTTGGGGTGGACCTAGCGGTTTATGCCAGATCAGGTGACAAAAGTCGCGGTAGATCTCAACCACAATGAAACTAACAGCTTAATATGTAAAGGAAGTTTGTTTCCTCCGTTTTGTTTGTTACAAGACGGTAAAGAAGTCATAAAAATTAGTTTTTTAACTAGAAACTTCTGATATGGTCATTTTCATCCTCTGGAAATTTGGCATGGTTATGATTAATTTTTCGTTAATCTCAATTACTCTTGCAATCTCTTTTATAAACTTTATTTCAGGTGCTGAATGTGATCAGTGAGTGTTTACTGATAACTACCTGATGGCATCAAGGAAGTAATTCCAATATCAATGAAGGAGCCATAGCAAGTTAAAAGAGAGAAAAAGTTCCTGGATTTGTATTATGTACGTCATATTGTACAGTATTATCCAGTCAGATTATGTCGAAAACGTGGTGCTATATTGCTGACGTCATCTGTACTTGTGCTAAAAATAGAGGTGACATCATTGAGGATTGAATATCAGTTTTTTTCTGTGATATTACCATTGTTGATATAAACATTATCTCTTGTCATTTGTTGCGACATTGAAAACAGTATGTTTTAATAGATTTTTAATTGTGAAAATACTCCATGCTGATGAATGTCAAGCATTATTATAAAAGTATAAAAAAAACATGGATGTATATTTTTTTTCCCTCTATTTTGTCATTAACTCTGTTTTAATAGATATCTAACTAAATGTTAACTGTTTCCTGACGGGCATGCCAGCCTGTGTATCCATTACTGTGGGTGGGTGCTGTCCGGTTTTATACAAGTTTCATCATCGTATCAATCAGCCAACTATTGAACAGTCAGCCGCTCTTTACTAGCATTGACTTGGAAATACGTGCTCAAAAGAATCAAATATTTTATTGTTAAAACGTGGAGTCTGTTGCATTTGTCTTCCATTTTATATAGATTTGTTAGAATAATCCTAAACTCTATATAGAATCCATCAGGCATTCCGCCGGTCAGTGTGTTCGAAGCGGCTTCGTTGTGTTTTAATTTTATTTGTTTCATCATTGTAATGTTGCTCGATGGTGTATTCGGAGTATGTTATAAATAAATTATTCAAGGTGAACAGAAATCCTCTTATCTTTGTTTTATGTATAATTCTATGGTTCAGTTAACGAGACCCCATGAACATCCGTGTACTGGTTTCTTTTCTGATATACTTTATTTTAACAAAGTATATACATTATATTTAAAATACATGTAGTCATGTTGTATATCTTGTGAACATGAAGACAGAACACAAAAAACGATCTTCCACTTGGCACACCTCGGTGATTTTCACCTGGATTGACGAAGGCGACGGAATCGTCCGAGGTATGCCGAACGGATATCGACACGCACAATAGACATACGTGGACGTTTAGGTGTGTTTGTAAACTTTATTTTAAGCCAAGCGGAAGGCTCTCCGCTATAGATTTAACTTTTATGCTGATTCAATAAATACAGGCTTCATTAAAGAATTTAATCTGCATAAATAGAATATACATGTGGCCAAGAGGTCGAACAACCAATCTTTCAATGAGATTCAAAAAGAATATTATTGTTTCCTTTATTTTTTATTACATAATAAATTTTATTATAATTTCTTCAGCTGCCTCAAAGATGCCCACGAAATTTTGCAATTATCTAAAATAATTGAATTGACTTCTTTGATATAATCCCTTTTGTTTAATTTCAAATATTACAGACATAAGACCAAATTAAAGTTTTTAGATCTATTTATCTAAAGATATTCTTTACAGTTGAGTATTCGAAAATGTTTGCAAGTAAAAATTCTAAGTTTCCTCCCACGTTCCGTAACATGTTTTCGTTTAGTATTGTAAATCAGATCACGTCTCTAAATTTTAAACGTATCAACATTTAATTCCCGCCATTACAATTTCCAAAACAAAAATATTCCTCGTTCGACCATTTACCGACGCTAAAATGTTCATAGCTTGAGAAGTTCTCACAAAATAAAGGTACATGTATAGTAAGCCGGCGTCACATAGATTTATTCTACTTGAATGTTACTTTTAAAACTACCTGGAATTTCAAACTAAAAGAAAAAAAGAATTTTTTCACTTTTCAGGTCACCTGCATTTTGCCTTCGTCCGTCGTCGTCCGTCATGCGTTAACAATTTTACATTTTTAACTTCTTTTTAAAAACTACAAGGCCATTTGTAAACATTTTTTGGTTTTAAGCATCTCTAGGATAAGAGGAAATTAAATTGTGAAATTTATGACTATACCACCACCGGGGTCTCATCGGCGGGGCCAAATATGCACAAAAAAACCCCCAAATATTCAAAAAATCATCTCTACCCCCACACAAGTGCGAAAGAAACTAAAGCCCTCAACCAAAATTGTGAAATTCATTACCCCTGGGCCAGGGGTTCAGACCCTAGGGCAGAGCCAATATGGATATTTTGTGAAAATGTAGTAAATCTTAGAAAATCTCCTCTGCTCCCATATATGTTTGAAAACAAAAAACTGAATGCATAGTTATGATGTCTATGAAACCCTCTTTAAAAATTGTGAAATTTATGGTTCCTTGGTCAGGGCTTGGCCAATATGGCCATATTCTGAAAATGTTTAAAATCTTAGAAAATCTTCTTCCTTACTCCCATATATATTTGAAAAACTAAATGCATGGTTTTGATGTCCATGAAAATTTAATCCTCCTCCTACATTGTGAAATTCATGGCCCCTGGGTCATGGGTTCAGACCTTGGGTAAGGCCAATATGGACACATAGTGAAATTGTACAACATTGTATAATATTATCTTCTGTACTTTCACAGCCGTGTGAAAATAAATACATTCATTTGTTATTATGTTCATAATTTCGTCTTCTTATATTTTGAAATTCACGAACGATGTGGCAGGGATTAAGGTGTTTTATTGGGGGATGGGGGGGATGGGGTGACAAATATTGCCATTCAGTGATTATGTATATTTTAGGTCACTTGAGTCTATTTTGTAACCTCTTGCTGTTGGTCATGTGTTGTCCGTGAACAATTTTATATTTCTAACTTCATCTTAAAAGCTTTATTATATAGTAATTTATTTCCTCATTTTCCTGTGCATTCTATGTTTGTAGCAATAAACGGTATGCATGCTGTGTGCATTATAAATAAAACTGTAAGTATTATCAAAGATTGACCATTAAAGGCCAGCAGGTCTCTTAAGACTTTACCAAAAATTTACAATTTTGTCCCTGAAGCTAGGGTTCATACATAATACGAGAATCCTTTTACCCCCCCCCCCTTTTTTTTAATGAATTGATGTTTGCAAACAGCAAATAATTAAAGTGGGGTAACACTCAGAGAAGAGCCCCGGATTAGGTTTTAGACCTTAAAATGAAGCTTAAAATGCAAACATGGGTCCATCTAACGTTTATGGTACAAAGGTGACCGTGAAGGCATGTGGGCCTCTTGTTTAAACCCAAATAGTTGGTTTGGTTTGAACATATTTTATTGTATATATACATGTAATATACAAAGGGTTCGAACACAAGTTCTTGCAACTTACTAGGTTCTCATCCCAAATAGTTTATTGCGGTTTTTAATTTTCATTGTAATGACAGCCAAAGAAAATTATAAAAATTGAAATATGAAAACCGTTGCTATGGGAACAAGAAAGAATTTTTGGAATTTGAATATATTGAGGTGCTCATTCTATTTTTCTAATAAGTATGTAATATGATACATTACAATTATTTGACGACAAAGAGCATGGATATATCATATTAACAAGAATAACCGCTGCTTTGGAGTTTTCAAAAAGTAAGGATATGTTATTGATGTTTGGTATCAAAATAGTCATAGAAAATAAACAGGAAATTATTGACTGTTTGCCCTGTTGATGAAATTATTTATGGAGCACACTTTTTATTAGTCTAAGTGATCAAAGTGCGCAGTAATGTTTGCGTGCGTTTATAGCTGGTTCCGTTCTTTGGCCGTTTCTTTACTTTATGTTTCATGACAACTTCTTTCAATGATCATTCTTGCAGTAATGTTAGACTTCTGAATTCATGTAGGGGCAGAAGAATATAATATACAATAAATTCAAATCTATCATAATGTACGCTGTTTTATCATACTCGTCTCGTTATTCATACTTTGGTGGCATATCTCTATATATTCGACATGCAAGATAAATATGTTGACATGCAAGATAATTATGTCAACATGCAACATAACTATGTTGACATGCAAGAAAATTGCAATCAAATAAGAATTATAAAAAAATATGTTGCATGTCAACATATTTATCTTGCATGTTAACATAAATAAGTTGCATGTCGACATAAATAGTTAGCATCTAGCATTTTGGATGTCACATACGAAAGCGTATCGGGGCCTACACTTGTTGTGTTTTAACTTATAAATTGTCCTTCTTTTTATTGTATTGTCAACATATAAAGCATTGTGACCTCTTATTTATGTAAATGAATTGAATTGTATCTTGTGATATCTATATAATTGAAATCACCTTATTGAATTTTACCAGCTGTATTGCTATCTGCGTTCTCGACTTTAAAAAATATGAAGTTTTGAAATGTTGATTTATGAATGTGAACTAATTATATTGAGATAGAAAATTAGACAAAGAACAATAAAATAAATGCTTTATAGCCATGTCGATATCAATATGCTTTCATTTTCAGGGAACATATTGCGAAAATATTATCGAATAAACTTCGCGGGGGCGGGAGTTCTGAAGGTGACGTCACTGAATTCTGAATATAGCTGTAAACGGCACATGTTGACTGACATTCAATTTGACATTTTGATATAAATCAAAAACAAAGAACAGAAATTACTTTATAATAATTGCAATTAGTATAAGTATTTGTTATCGTAGTTAGAGGACTGCTGTATGATCTATATATAAGCAGTTCGTTATGATCTAATATGTTTGGGTTACTTTCCAATGAACACGTGATATGAGTTTTGAGACAGATACATGTAATTGAACATTTAAACTACATGAACCCCTTCACCCCTTCACTTACACGTATTATATTACCCCCCCCCCCTTCCACCACCACCACCACCAAAAAATTAATGTTTTATTTACCAAAGCGTCAAAACAAAGTATAAACAATTGTATTTGCTCTTAAATAAAATTATACATGAACTGATATAGCATGAGGGTTGCGTTTTCTCATCATTACGATTTGATGCGAGTCTTTTTACCACGCGAATAAAGACAACACTCACATCAAATCATGGTAATGAGAAAATGCAACGCTCATGCAGTTAGTTCATGCATGATAGTATTTGGTATCGTAATTACATGTAGATTACATTGTAGTTGAGAGGGTGGATGATTCATCCAATAAAATTGCTTTGAGATTGTGTATTATCCATTTGAAGACGAAGACAGATGGGTGAAACATTGTTTAGCCTCATGGATTGGAGACCGTTGTAATAACGTGATTATTTGAATCATGATCATAATTTGGGGATAGGACTGCTCATGTCTAACACCCCTAACTACGATTACAAATGCAGATATTTGGATGTTTGACATTAAAAGAAACATCTGAATTTTAGAGTTTAAATTCCTTTATTGTGGATTGAATTTCATGGAGCCAATATTCGTACTTTTTTTAAATAGGTTAATGGTAACATTTCGTGGAAATACTTGTTTTATAAATAATACATATACGTATTTATACTATTCTTCATAATTCGTTGTGGATTTAAATTCATGTAGGACGAAAATTAGCATTAACGAAATCCATGTAAATTAAGCATACACGAATTCCATTGATTCCACAAATGTCAGTCTACATGTGTATCCTACAGCTAGATTCAGAGTGAGGTGACGCACCATCAGAACTCCTGCCCCCGCGAAATTCATTCGATAACAATATTTTCGCATTATGTTCCCAAAAAATGTAAACATATTGATGTCGATATACAATGTTTAGTTTAGCCAGTGTAGTTCATATAGTGTAGAGAGAAATGTAGGCAGTGTAGTGTGTAGTGTAGATGGTGAAGAGTTCAGGGTAGACAGTGTAAAGTGTAGTGTTTACATGTAATATGTATTGAAGACTCACAGTGGAGTGTAAAGTGTAGTGTACACAGAGTAGATTGTATGGTATTAAAGGTATTTAGTGTAGACAGTGTAGAGAGTTTTGTAGACTTGAAGAGAGTAGTGTAAACACTAAAGTGTAATGTATACATTGTAAGGTGTTGTGTCAACATTGTAGTGTATATTGAAAACGTTATAGGGTGTAGTTGTCAGTGTTAAGTGAAACATAGAAAGTTTATTATGGAGCCTAGTTTCAAATAGTGTATAGGGCTAAAAAGATTGTGTAAATTGCAGTGTACATAGTGTATTGTTATGACTAGCTGATGTAGTTTTAAATGTATAAATATATAATTATAAAACATACTGTAAAAAAGTATTGTTAACTACTGTAAAATGTAGTGCAGACATATACGTATTTATACTATTCTTCATAATTCGTTGTGGATTTAAATTCATGTAGGACGAAAATTAGCATTAACGAAATCCATGTAAATTAAGCATACACGAATTCCATTGATTCCACAAATGTCAGTCTACATGTGTATCCTACAGCTAGATTCAGAGTGAGGTGACGCACCATCAGAACTCCTGCCCCCGCGAAATTCATTCGATAACAATATTTTCGCATTATGTTCCCAAAAAATGTAAACATATTGATGTCGATATACCTATAATGTATACATTTTCATTGTTCTATGTCAACATTTCTTTCTCGATATGACTAAAACCCATTTTTAAATTATTATTTTTAACTCCGTTTTTTTGTTAAGTCGATATAGCAGATAGCAATAAAACGGATCAATTACAATAAGGTGATTTAAATTATGTTAACTCATCTCGATACAATGCAATATGTTTGCATAAATAAAACGACATAATAGTTTATATGTTGATAAGACGATAAAAAGTATGACAATGTATAAGTTATAACACAACAAGTGTAGGCCCCGATACGCTTCCGTAGTCACATGATGGCGATATTTGAGATTTTTTGAGATTTTTCATAATTCTTATTTGATTGCAATTTTCTTGCATATCAACATAGTTATGTTGCACGTTGACATAACTATCTTGCATGTCAACATATTTATCTTGCATGTCGACATAATTGATAGAAAAATAACTTGCACATAAGGGGCAGAGATATGCCACCATACATATTAAACAAAACCTTTGATTTGTTTTAAAAACGTGATATTCATGAATTTGAATATTTCTATTCATATTTGATTATTGCAAATTATCGAATGTAAATCACAAGATTATCGAATATAAACATGTTTTTTTTTTTTATATAAAACACGATATTTTCGCCACTAAACCAAAATATCAAAAGATTATCAACAACATACAAAGGTATCAAAAATACAATCTAATTAAAATTAGATCCTCTACGCTCCCGTAATAGATTTAACTTTGTGAGACACGCTCACAGCGACTTATCAAATACGGAAGCGTTAAGGATTTAATCTTAATTAGACTGTAAAAAAATAAATCAAAACATTATCAAATATAATCCTATTTTTAGCTCACCTGAACCGAATGTTCAAATGAGCTTTTCTGATCACTTGTTGTCCATCGTACGACTGTTTGTCCACTTTTCACTTTTTTACTAGAACCACTGGGTAAATTTAACCAAACTTTGTACAAAGCATCCTTATGGGAAGGGTTTTCTAAAATGTAAAAATAAGGACTAAACCCTTTTCAAAGGAGATATAATCATTAAACAGAGAAAATAAGATGTGAGTCTTAAACAATCTTCTTGTCAAAAGCCACTACATTAGAAATGCTTATATTTACATCAAAGCTTTTATATATAGTAAATATTCTAAAATGTTAATACAATTATCCCCTAACAAATACTGGGTCCCCAGAAGAGGTTCAAAGTTCAACATAGATATATATAGGGATTATTTTTAAAAATCTTCCTCTAGAGAACTTCTTTAATTGCTACAGATTATGATATTAATATTGAAGAATCCTCAGACCTCAGACCAGTACTAGGGCCCAAAGAGGGATTCAAAGTTTAACATAGGAATATATGGTAAAAAATGTTTTGAAACTCTTATGAGAACCACAATGTTACAATTTGTATTATTATACTTTTATGTTAAATACTGAAATCTGATTGGTTTAAACGCAGTTTACAATCCATTCTATTACCCTCAGCGTTAGCAACACCCTTCGCAACGGGTAACTCAACGAATTGTTACATGCGCGTAAATTATGCGCGTACGGTTCGCCGAGGAATTCACGTTAAAAAATTTTAAAAGCAGGAGGCCCTAAAGTTTTCTTAAAAACTAAGACATTCAGTATAATAAAATAAATAGTGCCTGTTTGGGAGGGCAACAGTTGTAATTGACACCCCTCGAAAACCATTGTCACCTCCGCTTCGCGTCGGTTGACAATGATGTTTTCGGAGTGTCAATTTCAACTGTTACCCTCCCAAAAAGGCTCTATTTAAACATTATTACTTTTGCAACCATCCTCAAATTTAGTAGATTCTAAATCGGCAGAACCGTAACCTTGGACTAATGGGCCGGGTGCAAATTACTAATTTTCGACATATAGTTTGTATTGCAAATGTCATATATGCACAATGTCACTATGATAAACAATTACTAGTACTTACTTACATGTACTTACATGTAGTTCAACATTGAGGAAAAATGTTTTAAAATCTTAAAAACCCCACAAATGCTATATTTGTGTTATTACTATACAAGCATCCTCAGATAGTATTAATAGATTCCAAACTGTCAAAACCCGTGCAAATCATGGCGCCCCAAAAGGTGTAAATTTGAAAAAAATATAGTAAAAATATTTTTAAAAATCATCATTTCAAGAACAACAATCCTACAAATTGAGATATTACTATGCAAGCATCCTCAGATGGTATAGATTGGAAATTGTTCACATCCTGAACCCCAGACCAATACTAGGTCTCCAGAAGAGATTCAAAGTTCAGCCTATAAAGATATGGTGCAATTTTTCAGGAGGCTGGATGGTCAGCTAATTAACCATCAGATCTACCTAAGATTTTTAGATATGATTTGTTTTGCTGTAAACTGCTATATCGCAACGAAAAAGTCCATATTTTTTACCTTAAAATTTGGGTATTTTCCTGTATTTTTATATAGAGCTCTTCTCCTAAAGGAGATCAATACAGTCTAAAAATAACCATGACCATCCAGCCCTCTTATAAAATCTTCTTTACGGCAATTTTATCATTTGTGATACTGAGTATTACTTTTGCAATTTAAGCATCCTCAAATTGAGTAGATTATAAATTGTCATACAATGTAGTAACCCCAAGACTAATACTGGGACCGCAGAAGGGGTTCAAAGTTCAACATAGAAAAAATATACGACATATATGACAATTTTTTCAATGACTTATACGTTTTCAATTGGAGCATATGAAAATTTTTGCGAGTTTTAAAATATTTTAGTTTTATATCTACTTTTTTAAGTGAGCTATTTGGCCCCTGGGCCTCTTGTTTAGTAGGGACATAGTGGGTTGTTTTTTTTTAAACCATAAATTATAGTTTTTGAATATGCTAGTAAATGTTTTATGCATAACAGGAATACAGTCACTGTGTGGAATAATGGACAGATGCAACGTTTAACACTCCATTTGTACGCCATGAAACCGGTAGAGTATAGAATCGGCTTTCTGATATATATATATATATATATATATATATATATATATATATATATATATATATATATATATATATATATATATATATATATATATATATTATATATATATATATATATATATATATATATATATATATATATATATATATATGATAATATCTATTTAACAAGTAGGCCTATTATTCATGTAATAAGATCATTGAAAAGTTATATTTTCTATTTATTTAATTGTCTGAACTATGAACTATGCATTTAATTTATTTGTATTCCTTATGAAGGTAAAAGTCTTGTAAATTTACAAGATAAGAATTACGTGAAATATGTTTATAAAGTGAAATATTCTGAGTTTAATGTATTAAATTTTGAGGAAAAGATTATATGAATTATATGTCCCTTTATATACTTGTATTTTTGGTATTTGTAAGTCAGATACTTGTTTAAATATTATTTGTGTGACTGTGATAATATGTGTAAATGTGTTTTATTTAAACAACAGGATTCATAGCATTAAAGATATGAGAACCTTATAAGCAGCGTTGTCTTTTATAAACAACAAGTGTTGCATATCATATTACATCGGGCTCAAAATCCCGCATACTGATGAGGTATGGCGGGAAAGTTAGTGATGGTGCAAGGCAGGTTAGACCGAATGTGCCCCTTCGTGTCGATGAATTTGGTTATCATTAGGCTAGAAATCTACCATATCCGACGTGATTCGTGTCAGTGTTATGAGTGTAACCAGGGACATTTTAACAGTAAAGTTTTAGCATATCGTTCTGTAACTTCTGTTGTCACATCGAGTTCGCTACTTGGATTAAAATGGGTCTTTATATTCAAGTTAAGAAACAGAGAACACGGATGGATTCTATATAGTTAAAAGTGTAAATGCATATGATATTATTTAATTCTTGATAAAGATGCCAGGAGTTTCTGATTTCAGTGGACTTCGGAAACATCAGCAGGAGATCCTGCCAATCCTATGCATCTTCAGTAGAAGGGTATATAATAATACTGATGGCACTTTTAAAGCAAGAACTTTGTTTATTTTTATTCATTTTTGTATATATATCAAAATATTCAATTTACGCCATGTTGTGAACCATGAAAGTGAATAATGTTAAAGAAATGCGATCTTTTTTCCTTTTCGTGTTATTAATTCCTTGGTCCTTTAATCCCAAAAACCTTCCTCTATTTTCTCAACAGTCGTATTTGTCCAGACATATGTGGAGTATGGGATTTGAAGTTTTGGCACTAAGTCGGATGTTTGGGAGGTGCAAGGAAGACCTGCCGGCCGGGTGGGTATCAATTTTACTAACTTAAATTACATGTATTTAATTGATGTCTGTATGCCATGATGTGCAATTTATGAAAAACAATCACGCAGAGCTTGGAGATTTATGAAACAATGTCTTGAATGATCTCCTGTATAAGATTTATGTTTATCTCATTGGAGGTATAAAAATTATGATAAATCTGACAGCATGTGTTGACATTCCACCCTTGATTTAATTTTTTAAAACAGAGTGTCCAATGTTTTTTATCTATGAAAAGAGACAGATCCAGAAGGTGTAACATGTTTTACTTAAGGTTTAAAAAAAAAATATTTTTATTTAATGGACAAAGTTAAAAAAAATTGACCAAGTACATGTATGATAATGAATTGATTGCACGGTCATGAAACTTTAATAGAAGTTATCTCTCTTGGACCTTTTCATAAGCAATGCAATAATGCAATCTGTCCTAAAGTTTTCAATTTGTTACAAGTTTGTGAGTGAGTAATTAATTTTTACTAAAAATGTTTGTCAATACTGACATTACTGTTAACAATTATCATTTGTTTGTATGGGCATCTTAGAAAGTTTTTTCACAACAAATGTTACACAATTCAGTATCTTGGACTACTCTCATTAAAAAGAAACACCAAATATTAAACCCTTTCCAATTCCAAGAATTTGTAAAGGTAAACCTTATCCTATTTTGTGCAATATGGTGCGTCAAGGAACCTTAGAAAAACATATGTATTAAATATTGAACTAATGTCAATTGCTACTTGATATTAATCTTGATGTCATATTTGAAATAGTCTTGATGTAGATGGTGTAAAGTCACTAAAGTGTAAAATGAATACAATGTCAAGTATAGAGTATACATTATGGAGTGTAGAAAAGAGTATAACATGGACAGTGGAGAGTGTATTGTAGACAGTGTAGTGTAGATTGTGTAATGTTTAGTTTATCCAGTGTAGTTCATATAGTGTAGAGAGAATTGTAGACAGTGTAGTGTAGATTGTGTAATGTTTAGTTTATCCAGTGTAGTTCATATAGTGTAGAGAGAATTGTAGACAGTGTAGTGTAGATTGTGTAATGTTTAGTTTAGCCAGTGTAGTTCATATAGTGTAGAGAGAATTGTAGACAGTGTAGTGTAGATTGTGTAATGTTTAGTTTATCCAGTGTAGTTCATATAGTGTAGAAAGAATTGTAGGCAGTGTAGTGTAGATTGTGTAATGTTTAGTTTAGCCAGTGTAGTTCATATAGTGTAGAGAGAATTGTAGACAGTGTAGTGTAGATTGTGTAATGTTTAGTTTAGCCAGTGTAGTTCATATAGTGTAGAGAGAAATGTAGGCAGTGTAGGGTGTAGTGTAGATGGTGAAGAGTTCAGGGTAGACAGTGTAAAGTGTAGTGTTTACATGTAATATGTATTGAAGACTCACAGTGGAGTGTAAAGTGTAGTGTACACAGAGTAGATTGTATGGTATTAAAGGTATTTAGTGTAGACAGTGTAGAGAGTTTTGTAGACTTGAAGAGAGTAGTGTAAACACTAAAGTGTAATGTATACATTGTAAGGTGTTGTGTCAACATTGTAGTGTATATTGAAAACGTTATAGGGTGTAGTTGTCAGTGTTAAGTGAAACATAGAAAGTTTATTATGGAGCCTAGTTTCAAATAGTGTATAGGGCTAAAAAGATTGTGTAAATTGCAGTGTACATAGTGTATTGTTATGACTAGCTGATGTAGTTTTAAATGTATAAATATATAATTATAAAACATACTGTAAAAAAGTATTGTTAACTACTGTAAAATGTAGTGCAGACAGTGTTTTGAATGTGTGTATATCACATTGTAGTCTTATGAAGTTTAGTGTAGACATGCAATAGAGTGTAAAATAAAATATACCATGTAGAGTGTAGTATAGTATAGACAGTGTAGTGTTCAGTTTACTGTATACATTGTAGAGTGTAGTGTACACAGTGTAGAGTGTAGTATAATGTAGACTGTGTAGTGTTCAGTTTACTATATACATTGTAGAGTGTAGTGTATACAGTGTAGAGTGTAGTATAGTGTACACAGTGTAGTGTTCAGTTTACTATATACATTGTAGAGTGTAGTGTATACAGTGTAGAGTGTAGTATAGTGTACACAGTGTAGTGTTCAGTTTACTATATACATTGTAGAGTGTAGTGTATACAGTGTAGAGTGTAGTATAGTGTACACAGTGTTGTGTTCAGTTTACTATATACATTGTAGAGTGTAGTGTACACAGTGTAGAGTGTAGTATAATGTAGACTGTGTAGTGTTCAGTTTACTATATACATTGTAGAGTGTAGTGTATACAGTGTAGAGTGTAGTATAGTGTATACAGTGTAGTGTTCAGTTTACTGTATACATTGTAGAGTGTAGTGTACACAGTGTAGAGTGTAGTATAATGTAGACAGTGTAGTGTTCAGTTTACTATATACATTGTAGAGTGTAGTGTATACAGTGTAGAGTGTAGTATAGTGTACACAGTGTAGTGTTCAGTTTACTATATACATTGTAGAGTGTAGTGTATACAGTGTAGAGTGTAGTATAGTGTACACAGTGTAGTGTTCAGTTTACTATATACATTGTAGAGTGTAGTGTATACAGTGTAGAGTGTAGTATAGTGTACACAGTGTAGTGTTCAGTTTACTATATACATTGTAGAGTGTAGTGTACACAGTGTAGAGTGTAGTGTACACAGTGTAGAGTGTAGTATAATGTAGACTGTGTAGTGTTCAGTTTACTATATACATTGTAGAGTGTAGTGTATACAGTGTAGAGTGTAGTATAGTGTATACAGTGTAGTGTTCAGTTTACTGTATACATTGTAGAGTGTAGTGTACACAGTGTAGAGTGTAGTATAATGTAGACAGTGTAGTGTTCAGTTTACTATATACATTGTAGAGTGTAGTGTATACAGTGTAGAGTGTAGTATAGTGTACACAGTGTAGTGTTCAGTTTACTATATACATTGTAGAGTGTAGTGTATACAGTGTAGAGTGTAGTATAGTGTACACAGTGTAGTGTTCAGTTTACTATATACATTGTAGAGTGTAGTGTATACAGTGTAGAGTGTAGTATAGTGTAGACAGTGTAGTGTTCAGTTTACTGTATACATTGTAGAGTGTAGTGTAGTATAGTGTAGACAGTGTAGTGTTCAGTTTACTATATACATTGTAGAGTGTAGTGTACACAGTGTAGAGTGTATTTTAATATAGACAGTGTAGTGTTCAGTTTACTGTATACATTGTAGAGTGTAGTGTACACAGTGTAGAGTGTATATAATGTAGACTGTGTAGTGTTCAGTTTACTATATACATTGTAGAGTGTAGTGTATACAGTGTAGAGTGTAGTATAATGTAGACAGTGTAGTGTTCAGTTTACTATATACATTGTAGAGTGTAGTGTATACAGTGTAGAGTGTAGTATAGTGTACACAGTGTAGTGTTCAGTTTACTATATACATTGTAGAGTGTAGTGTACACAGTGTAGAGTGTAGTATAGTGTACACAGTGTAGTGTTCAGTTAATATAGTGTAGAGTGTACTGTATACATTGTAGAGTGTAGTGTAGTATAGTGTAGACAGTGTAGTGTTCAGTTTACTGTATACATTGTAGAGTGTAGTGTATACAGTGTAGAGTGTAGTATAGTGTAGACAGTGTAGTGTTCAGTTTACTATATACATTGTTGAGTGTAGTGTATACAGTGTAGAGTGTAGTATAGTGTAGACAGTGTAGTGTTCAGTTTACTGTATACAGTATAGAGTGTAGTGTACACAGTGTAGAGTGTAGTATAATGTAGACAGTGTAGTGTTCAGTTTACTGTATACATTGTAGAGTGTAGTGTACACAGTGTAGAGTGTAGTATAATGTAGACAGTGTAGTGTTCAGTTTACTATATACATTGTAGAGTGTAGTGTATACAGTGTAGAGTGTAGTATAATGTAGACAGTGTAGTGTTCAGTTTACTATATACATTGTAGAGTGTAGTGTACACAGTGTAGAGTGTAGTATAATGTAGACAGTGTAGTGTTCAGTTTACTATATACATTGTAGAGTGTAGTGTATACAGTGTAGAGTGTAGTATAGTGTATACAGTGTAGTGTTCAGTTTACTATATACATTGTAGAGTGTAGTGTACACAGTGTAGAGTGTAGTATAATGTAGACAGTGTAGTGTTCAGTTTACTATATACATTGTAGAGTGTAGTGTATACAGTGTAGAGTGTAGTATAATGTAGACAGTGTAGTGTTCAGTTTACTATATACATTGTAGAGTGTAGTGTACACAGTGTAGAGTGTAGTATAATGTAGACTGTGTAGTGTTCAGTTTACTATATACATTGTAGAGTGTAGTGTATACAGTGTATAGTGTAGTGTAGTATAGTGTAGACAGTGTAGTGTTCAGTTTACTATATACATTGTAGAGTGTAGTGTACACAGTGTATAGTGTAGTATAATGTAGACAGTGTAGTGTTCAGTTTACTATATACATTGTAGAGTGTAGTGTATACAGTGTAGAGTGTAGTATAATGTAGACAGTGTAGTGTTCAGTTTACTGTATACAGTATAGAGTGTAGTGTACACATGTAGAGTGTAGTATAATGTAGACAGTGTAGTGTTCAGTTTACTATATACATTGTAGAGTGTAGTGTACACAGTGTAGAGTGTAGTATAATGTAGACAGTGTAGTGTTCAGTTTACTATATACATTGTAGAGTGTAGTGTACACAGTGTAGAGTGTAGTATAGTGTATACAGTGTAGTGTTCAGTTTACTATATACATTGTAGAGTGTAGTGTATACAGTGTAGAGTGTAGTATAATGTAGACAGTGTAGTGTTCAGTTTACTATATACATTGTAGAGTGTAGTGTATACAGTGTAGAGTGTAGTATAGTGTACACAGTGTAGTGTTCAGTTTACTATATACATTGTAGAGTGTAGTGTATACAGTGTAGAGTGTAGTATAGTGTAGAGTGTACTGTATACATTGTAGAGTGTAGTGTAGTATAGTGTAGACAGTGTAATGTTCAGTTTACTGTATACATTGTAGAGTGTAGTGTACACAGTGTAGAGTGTAGTATAATGTAGACAGTGTAATGTTCAGTTTACTGTATACATTGTAGAGTGTAGTGTACACAGTGTAGAGTGTAGTATAGTATAGACAGTGTAGTGTTCAGTTTACTGTATACATTGTAGAGTGTAGTGTATACAGTGTAGAGTGTAGTATAATGTAGACAGTGTAATGTTCAGTTTACTGTATACATTGTAGAGTACAGTGTACACAGTGTAGAGTGTAGTATAAACAGTACATTGTACTATGAAGACAATACAGAGTAATGGTTAGACAGAGTAGTGTAGATGAAAACAGCAGTGTGGATATATATAGAGTGCTGTTTTGAATAACAGTCGAGATTGTAGTGTAGACATTGAAGATGGTAGTGTTTGCAGTGTAGTGTTAAGCATAGACAGTGTAAAGTGTATTGTAGACATATGGAGAGCTGTGTAATCACTAGCAATATAGTGTCTAGTGTAGACAGCAGAGTGTCATGAGACATTGTAGAGTAGTGTAAAATAGACATTGTAGTGTTCAGTGAAGCTAGTGAAGATTGTAGTGTATACATTTTATGCACTAGTATGTAGTACAAATGATGTAGACAGTGTTGAGCATAGTGAAGACAGTGTAGTGTTCAGTTTAAAGAGTGTTGAGTGTTTTACCTGCAATAAAGTGTAGTGTAGACTGTTCTAGTGTATTGTAGACATTTTAAAGTGTAGTAAAGAGTGTAGTGTAGACAGTGATCTATAGTCTATAGATCACTGTCTACATTAAACTCTTAACTACACTATAATAGATTCTAGCATCGGCATTGAAGTGATTTGTGAAAAGTGTTTTGTAGACATTGTAAAGTATAGTATAGAGTTTAGTGTCGACAGTGATCTATAGATTCTAGCATCAACATTGAAATGTTGTGTGTAAAGTGTATTGTAGACATTGTAAAGTGCAGTAAAGAGTTTAGTGTAGACTGATTTATTCTGTAGACAGTGTAAAACTGAAAAGAGTGTAGTGTTTACAGTAGAGAGTTGCTTTAAAGCTGTAGTTATGTGTATTCAACATTTCTTTAGAACTAGCTTGGCCCAATCCTATGCTTGAAGAATTGTCAATATTAAATCTAACCTGTATGTTTAATTTGTTTAAGTAAACTACTTGTTCATTGGATGATATTGTGCTATTACCTAATCATCAGCCGCTCCCTTTTGAGGTGTCATACGTTAACATAAGGAATATTGATTTAAATCGATCTTTGTTGAAATTATGTACTTGTAAGGAGACAAATATTGATGTCTTTGTCTTGTGAAAACAAGGTAGAATATAATTTCTCATTAGTCGCTACAAATGTTCTCAGTGTACTTATACTTCTTACAGGGAGGGTGTCATTGCCTAGAAGCTGTGGTTGTAGAAATCCTTGCATAGTTACTGTTTCCTTATAATTGGAATTAGAGAAAAAGTTTTATGAATGAAATCTATGATAAATGTTTTATTATGAAGAACAGTAAAACATGCTTATAGCGAACATGCTTATAACGAATTGACACTTATAGTGAAGTGATTTTCTTTCCCCGTGGGTTTTAAACATATTGTAAAGCTAATGGAT
This sequence comes from Magallana ariakensis, assembly GCA_020458035.1. Classification (NCBI taxonomy): domain Eukaryota; kingdom Metazoa; phylum Mollusca; class Bivalvia; order Ostreida; family Ostreidae; genus Magallana; species Magallana ariakensis. The sequence continues at coordinate 7,308,896 of CM035817.1, read as the reverse complement.
ATAACGAATTACGTTTATAACAAAGCAAAATTGACTGTCCCTGGCACTTTGTTACAAGCGCGTTTTACTGTACTAAGCTTTACTCCTACTTCCATGTCAAATGAGCTAGATTTTTATTATTAATTTTTTGTGTCTGAATAATTGCATTTTTTATTTTAACCATGTCTTTTTTATTTTTAAATGTTGAATTATGTTTCAAGCGACTAGTAACAATTAGCTATTTTTTATCATCTTAACCGTGTCTTCTTTCCTAGTTATGCCTCCCCTCTGTGATAGAAAAAAAGAAAGGAAAATTCATTTGAAAAACTGATTGAGAAAACCTAGCTCTCTTCAAGTGGTCCGCATTTCTTGTCTGAATGTAACATAAAGCTGGCAAACAAATATTGATACCGACACAAATTTGGTTATTGTTCCACATTATTCAATCAAATAAGGTTATTTGTAGACATATTGCATCTTTTTTGGTTGAATAGAAGACTGATTACCTACGCTGACCCTTAATCTAGAATAGAAACACGAGGTTCAGATCTCTAGAGCATTGTTTTATTGGCTATATAAAGTGCCCTGACAATATCTGCAAGCCCTTTGCTGTTTCTTCATTTTGCTTCTGTAATGAATTCCGTGTAAATCTGCTCAAGAATAAGTGATTTAATTTGTGGCTTGGAATTACCATTTTAAAGGTTGAAAGGTTTCTTTGGAAAGATTACCAGTGGTCTGTTGCAAGATTAAATTGTTGGTGAATTTCTTGCAGAATGGCTTGGTTTCTATGGTAATCCCTAGATGGAAGTATTGAATTATTGGATATAGATACTGATACCACACAATTATCGAGAGTTATATGGGGAACTGTTGGCTCCAGTAGATACAGTCATAGTCAGTCATCCCCCTACAGAAGTATTGAACAATGTATCTGGTCTTCTATTTCAAAGCTTCCATACTCCAGCATGATATACTGTTATTAATAATAGAATCTGATTTAGAAAAAATTCTTGGTTTAAATTCTTAATTGTTTTGTTCACAAATTAAGTATACTATATCTAAAAATGGGTATGTAATACTGTAAGCTATATTTACTAAACAAATCCATTATATAAGCTTTGTACTAAAAACCAACTTTTGTTCGTTATTTTTTTGCAAGAAAATTTCATGCGGTTCCCAAGAACCTGATTAATAAGTCACATATATTTCTCACTGTGAACCAACTATGAATTCCTTTACATTTATTTAAGCTTTTAAGCATATAGACTTCATATTGCAAAAAATTGTCCCATAAACCATTCTATCATTTGTCACCCAACTGTGAAATATAGTCTTTTTAATTAAAAGTAGGTTAACAGCATGTAATGTAATTTTGTAAAGTCTAGCTATGCAATTTTTGTTCTCTCTTTTGATGTCTCAGACTGTTAAATGTTCTGATCTATTTAAAGAATTAAATTAAGTAAAAAAAATGTCACTTCTTTAATGGGTTTGATTTCTAGTTTGCAATGTTTAAGATTGTCATATTTATATAAACTGTTGGTACTTATAATTAAAGATCATAAATTATTATGTTAATAATTTTCTGATTTATTGGTTATTAGCATCCCTCTGGTTATTTATGATTAGTATATATGTATGTCCATTACTCTTTCTTTCAAGATAACATGCATATATATATGCATGCATGCACAAGTTCTAAAATCTGAAGTCCTTAACTACATCTCTTAATTAAAAAGTTGTTACTTCAGATTAATATTTGCAATCTAAAAATATGTGATTGATATTGTGTAGGCCTATACATACATCTATTCTAATCCACATTCAAGAAATCAGTCCTTTTTAAATATTAAGAATGGAGTAGGAGTGCACCAAGTTTTTGGTGCGTGTGTTTTCACTTTCTTCAATAATTTAAAGTTTAAATACTCAATGAATTTTTCAAGTGATTCGTTTTTCAGCTTTTCATTTGATCAGACCGTAAGCAGCGAATCAATTCTGTGGGAAGAGCCTGCTGTTGATTTTTTTTTTCTTGTGACGTAAAGTTGAGACTCCAAAAATAAAGATAATGAGTGTAAGTAGGGAGGAAGGTTTGATTGTCTTTATACATAGAGAATTAAGTGAGGGGGTGTCATTAATAGAAATACTTACGGACATAAAGTCCAGAAATAGACTATCAAATGATTTAACTGTTTCAAGATAATTTAAATCTGAAGACTTTAAATTATTATAGCAAGTTAAGAAAAAAAGAAGAAAGATAGATCTTATTGGTTGGATGGAAAAGTAAGTGAAAATTTCCATTGGCATTTATGTTCAAAATCAAGATAATGAGCATATATTGAAAGAAATTTTCAGGACCAATAATGATTTTCCGATAGTAGCACTGCGTATCGGCATTCACTGCTTAATTGTTTTACATGTGAGCGGACTTTTTAGCGATGTCTTAAATCCTGCAATTTCTGTCAATTCAGACATGAAATCTATCAATCAAGAATTGATCTTGTTTTCTCCAAGGAGTTTCCTATTGACCGCCATATTTGTGTCTATAGAAGCATGCAGTTTATGAGGAGAAAAAATTGATTCTCAATGACATTTCCTATGGGCCATCACCTTTTGTTAAAATTCATGCCACACTTCGGAACTTTCAATAACAAGACAAGAAGTAGTGTGTTCTCTGACTGAGAGTGTCTTATCGGAGTTTTTTCACTTTATAGATAAAAGTGCTGAAGTCTCGTTCACTCTCCATTGATGTGAGTACACGTCCAGTCGAATCTCACCGAGTTTTCTCGGCAGTGGAACACCTAGTTAAGTCATCATTTCATGGAGTAAACACTATCCAAGGTAAGTATAATAGATTCTGTAACAATGTCCCAAATTTCAAAGTTACAAAATGTGTATATAAAGTAAATTTATCTAAAATTTGTAATATCTTTAAGAAAAAAAAATTTCAAGAACTTTGAAAATACCCGGTAGATGTTTTATTTTGAAGACAATTTTTTAAAGAGCAGATAAATCTGTTGTGATTTTTTTTACGTGTAATTATTATTCATATTGTCAAAAATCTTTAATAATAATGAAGGATTTTATAAATGAAAACAGTCTCTTTCTAAATTTCTTTATAAATTACTTATATTTAATGGTGGATCTTTTGATATACCTGGTAGATGAAAATAATCTATGTCTTAATTAATTCATTGGAATTTTAAACCTTTGAAATTATAATCTAGATTACTCATATTTTTTAAGAGATAAATATATTTTATTGATTAAACAAATTACATGTAATGATTAAGTTTATATTTCTCAGCTGTTACCTATTGACCAAGTTTCACACTCGGGTCTATTATTTAAATACAATAATGGTATTAGGGCAATACTAATTTTGGCAGCCCCAACAGAATTTTCTCACCAGGGGCTATAATGACCATTATCATTTGGGGGGGGGGGGGGAGGGGGAGGCTTACTTCACACTAGGACCCTTGGCAGAATTCCAATTTTATTTTGATAGTTAAAAATGAATTTTGTGAAAGTCCCAAAGTAGTTTAAAGGGACTTGGACACGATTTGAGCTCAAAATTTTGAATCTTTTTTTTTTTTATCCATTTTTAATGTTTAGAATGGTTAATATGGGTATTTTTAATGCCTCCTCAAAATTTGAAAGTCAAATATTGAGTTACATGCAAGATGCAGAGTTTGAAATTTTCTCTTTTGTAAACAAAGCTCGAGTCTTGTTATTGTTTACATATGTGTGTTATTGGTATAAGTTTCAATTAAAATGTTGCTTTTTCTGTTGATAATATTATTTATGAACAGATTGAATCAGTTTATCTTGTTTACCACAAGTCATTTTGTCAAAGAAATGATAATTCCTTACTTTACATTATTTGTAAACAAATATAAGACTCGAGCTTTGTTTACATTACAATGAATTCTAACCTCTGTATCTCTCTTATTACTTGACTTCTAACATTCAAACTTTGGTCAACTATTCAAAATGCACTAGTAAACCATTTTATACATAAAAAAGGAAAAATAAAAATTTGATCTCAAATCGTGTCCAAGTCCCTTAATAACTCTAAGATTTATTGAATAGATGTATACAGTTTGTGAAACAACAATGCCTTTGGTAATTTTATTACTCATATGTAGAGACAGGTTACGTTCTAATAAATGTGTACAATTAGCAAACGACTAGATGCAGTACGTCTTTGTTTATGTAATGAATAATTGCATGTAAACTTGCTGAGGTTCTTATTAATGCAGATCAGAACAGCTCTTCCCATAGAAATTATTATTGTTAGATGAAATTGCTAAATCATTGTTTTAAGGTAGCTCACTACATCAAGACTTGTACTTTTTAAGACACTACTTCACAAGATGGTGATTGAAATGTTTTGTTAAATTGTTTGTATCAATCGATTAAGTTGAATATCATCATAGCTCAGTGGTTAAACTACCATGCTTATGACCTGCAGATCATGAGTTGGAATCTGCTTGGGATTTTTGTTCATATTTACTGAATAAAATTTTAAAAATCATATTAATTTTTTACCCAAATTCCATATTTTTCGCTTATTTGACTTGTATACTTCTTATGCATTTTGCTATGCAATCATAATCAAGAATTGAAAAAATATTCAAGGTGATGTGAGTCACCTTAAAAAGTTAAATTAAAAGACACCCATTCCACAAATCTTTTTCTCAAGATTTTGTTAATTTTAAAATGAAAAAAAAGGTTTGGGTATGGGTTGATTGAAATTCAATAGATATCTTTAACTTTATTAACTTTATGTTTCAAATACTTTCATGATATGTTTTAATTTGTAGATTTGTTACCTAGATGTTACCTCAAATATTTATCTATATAATTAAAATACAAGATCCTGTATGTATATACTACCCATTTAGTGTATATTTGAGTTTTTTAAAATAACAGTAAAGCTAGCGCTATATTTACTACAAATTGTATATAATATCTGCACAATTCCTTTTCCAAGTCAGTAAGTAATTTGTCAAACGTTATGGTGTATACTATGAAAAAATATATGAAACTAATAGACAAAGGCCAGAATCAAACTGCCTTCACTTTTAAAGTGCCTCTTTTAAGAGTTTATCTTTATTAATTTGATTTAGATTGAAAACGTGATTAGCGCACTGCTTTTTTCAATAGTTATTAATCGCTAATTTTCAATCTTTCTGGTTTTTTGTTTGTTCAATATCTTGTTTGGACGCTGTATCCCCCTCCACCTAATCAATGAAAGCAAGGGAAGTGTTAGCCATTTTGTTTACACTTGCTTTACAAAATCTCTTCCCATATTTAGCCAATGCTGTAAGGGGCCCCAGTCATCGGACGTGCCAACTAGAGGAAATCAATTCAATTCCCTACTATCAAGAGCCACCAAAGTTGTCCAATGGAATTTTTTATTCTGAAGATTTCGAAAATTACCAAGATATGGGAAGAGCTGTATCTATTGGATTCTGGGCCAATCCTGCATGCTAACTAAATTGGCTTGAGATTATGCGAAGGGCTTGCTTGATTTGGAGGACCAAATAATTATGAGATTAAGGAGCAAATTCAAAAATTATTAAAGAGAGCCATTAAATTTCGCTAAAATTTGAAGAATTTTCTGAGATGAATCCTTTGAAATTAGTTTTTCATGTGATTATTCTGTAGAAAAATTGATTGTTATATGTGGATGAAAGAGTTGATTAAAATATTTTTTTTGCTTCACATGAAAAAAGAGCAAGAAATAGTCAATTTAGTTCTGTAGATTTTTAATAAATCCTGTAAATTTCAAGAACCAAATGGTGGTGTGTTAATTATTGTGTTTGATAAGATTTATGTAACTTCTGCTTCTTTGCCAATCTGAGATATCACTGCGCTCATCCTCTATCTTCTCTTTTAACTTTGGAATAAGATGAGGAGCAGAGTCGCGCACCCAAGATTTGCTAATTAAGAGCTAAATAGTATTGTAACTGGTGGACACGTGGTTGTCAATCAGCTTTTAATCTGGAAGGTTTTAAGTATGAATCCTTCTTACAAGAAGATTTGGTAATACCTTAAATGTCTTGGATGAAAAGCTTTTGCAAACATAGATCAGTATATGTATTTATTTTTACCAAGTCATAAATATTACAAGAAATAGATTAGAATTCAAGTTTCAAGGATGTCCTAGGAGTGTCAAGGACTCAGAGTGTTAACAACATACATGTTGATGTACCAGTCTCGGTACAGAGGGGGTGCATACTGCTCAAGGTCTGTGTTAAGTTATTCATTTATTAATTTCACTTAAACTGTTCTTCCATCTTCCCAAGTTGATGGTTTCTGATCCGCTCATCTCCTCACAAAGAGAAGAAAGGTTTAATTTTGAGGAGAGAAGCGGGTTGGAAACCATTGACTTGGGAAGATGCTGTACTATTGGTCCAAGGGATATTCAAGTTTGCCAGGGGTTGTCTGAAGCATATTTTTGGTAATTTTACAATGTAAATTTAAGAAATTTGAATTGTCCAGGGGACCCCCCCCCCCTTTAGATCTGCACATGCCATTTATTTTGCTAAAACTTTTTTCTCTCTCAAAGAAATTGAAATGATACTTAAATATTCTTAATCTACTTCAAATATTTTTGAATGACCAAACATGTATTTAAATGTAACAACTAACATAATTGAAAAAAATATGAGTCAGGTGGAAATACCTAGTGGAAAGTTTCTATTGATGTGATATTAGAAACCTTATTACATGTACTATTAATTTGCATGTAGAAGGCATGGTATATAAATCGGAAGTAAACGCCAATTAAAAAACATTATAACTAGAGAAATATTTGACTTTGTTTTTGAAATTAAAATGAATTCTTTTTTCCAGCTACTTGGTAATATTTGGACAATCAGCTAGTGAAAATTGGAGGCCACGAATTTCCAGACCTAAACTAAACTAAAATGGAGTCGTTGAAATCCTGATCAGACTAGCAAGGTAGTGAGTACTGGTTAATTAAAATAATAAACGAAGCATTGACAATCAATAGGCATGTCTGGCTGACTGAAATCACTTCTCATCATCAGTTAATTAGATTGAATTGTAAATAATGTTTCTTCTTCATCAATTATGGAGCAAGAATAAACACTTGTAATTGTTTTCCAATATAGATTTGTATTGCAGAACTGTCACTGGAGCAGAAGACATATTTCTTTTTTATGATCTTTAAATTTTTGTTTAAATATTAGAGGAAAATTTTTCAGCAAGATTGGAGGAAAAATATGTCCTATTTTTAAAAATAATATTAGAGGAAAATTTTTCAACAAAATTGGAGGAAAATGTCTAGACGGATAAATTGTCATGCATGTAATTTGATTTATGAAGTGTCTACAAGGTTGTTTCCTAAGCTATTAATTCAGCATCATTGAATGAGAATTTCTATATCTGTTCATACACCTGGGGTAACCCATCTGATATTCTTACACCAGAAATTGGTCATTTATATTGATGTCTATTAAGAATTATGCTTAACAAAGAAATCTTTTGTGACCAGCAAGCCTTCAGCATTTGCTGGTTTTTTATTGATTCAGAAGCTTAAATCCATGAACAAAAGACATTCCTGAATAATGATGAACAGTTAAGTCTTTTACAATTTTAGACAACTATGTATTATAGTATAGCCTTAAAGCTAAATATTATGTAAAATGTTAATCAATTTACATTTTGATATACAGCAACTGCTTAACATTTCAAAAGTAGTTGAAAAAAAAATATTATATAAAATTATGTTCTAATTTAAGATAAGTTTCTCAATTTAATTTTTAGAACATTTACTGGTACTCAGATGAAATCCAATTGAAAAAGTAACAGAGCACTCAAGTTAAATTTAACACAATAGAATATGAAAACCATGCAACTCAAACATCATGCATCCATATCGAACATCAATTATGAGAATTTTGTAATTGTATTAATGAATATCATAACTAAGCCTGAAGCCAACATCTGAGTACTGTTTTATGTGTGTAACTGTGTCTTTCAGATAGATTTGAACAAGAAACTTTGGAATAAATGGTTTCACGGAGATTACAGGTGCATTGGTTATGTTGGTTTCCCATATTATTTCTGCTGTTCACAGTACTGATAGAAGGCTTCATTTTCTTTTCTTCACAGAGTCTTTCCACGGTTGACCTTTAGGTGGCTGACTCCTCCTGTTCTTGACCTTCAGCTGTTTGGTTTACAAGGTCACCTTCCCATCAGCCGTTACCATGGGAGTCCATGTGGTGGGCATCGTTGCAGTCATCGTCTTTTACCTTATGATTCTGGGGGTGGGCCTGTGGGCGGCTCGGAAATCCCGGGGGGAGACGGACAGCGAGAATGTGATGCTGGCAGGGAGGAATATTGGCATCCTGGTGGGGGTGTTTACTATGACAGGTCAGTGCTTATGACGATCAAGAACAATATTGTTTGTGTAACTGTGTCAAAGACTGTTGCTTGGTCCATTCAAATTGTAGCAGGTAGTATCCAGAGGCGTGTTCAACAGAGCGAGCGCTTGCCAAAATTCCCTATACCTGCAACACAAATTTTGGCGAGCGCTCGCTCTGTTGAACAGGCCTACGGTTGTGTTTTCTACACTGCATTTTTTAAAGAAATCTTGCTATTAAAGCATTCCTTAATTAATGTACCGATAAATTTAACTACTGATTTGAGCTGATTATTATTGGATGGCCAAAGCTGTATCCTATCACCTGTTTAAGGAGTACCAATTAATCTCATATTCAAGTACAGTATATATGAATAAAAATGATTTTGGAAAAATTTTGGTGTTTTATGTATTTACTTAACGCTGCTGCAGAAAAAGTGGATTTTTGTAATACATGTACTATGAAGTCTTTTGGGTTTTTCATCTCTTTAATAAGACTTGTTTAGGATCATCTAACCCTTTCTAATAATATTGGGGAACATTAACTGCTCTTTTCCTTAACAACCATCCTTGCATCATTGCCATTTTGTTCCATCTTGAAGATATCTCTAAAATCAACTTGAACTGCCATGGAGTGCAATTCAGAGGCAGAAATCGGGATGTAATTGTGTAGAAGAAACAATTTTATAGTCAAATCAGTGTGCTTAATGTCAGAAGAAGATAACGTAATAATTTGTCAAGCTCCTTCAATGTACATTTAATGAGGCTAATTAAATTCTATTGGCCTAGAAGAAAGATTTCCTTGTCAAGGGTCCTGGTTTTTCTTAAACGATTTCTTTCATCTGATGTTTGCTTTTTTGTTATTTTTGTCAGAAGTTTGAGTACCTTGGAGATCAAGGTCTTCATCCAATAGGATTAGACCAATAGATCAAAGACAAGATTAGCCAGACAAAATGTCTGAATGAATAATTGATTAGAAATGTTAACACAAAGGGTGTCATGATCATTGGCAATCTAGAAATTCTCTCTTTATGGTCAGGAAAATGTTTTGTTCATGTCAGATTCTCCCAAGAGACTGGATGAAAAGGGCCCTAATTAACAATTAAGTCCTCAGATATCTCAAGAAGAGCTATCTCCAACTTTTCAGTTGAATAGGGAATAAAACTGAGAATCTTTTTCCTAAACTAGCTTTCAAATAAACATCTTGGTTTTATAAAATCAGAAAGCGTTGTGTAATGGTAATGCTAAGCGTTACTTATAGGACTGTGTTAACTATTGTAATTTGGCTAATCATGTCCTCAAGAGGCAGTGTGGGGAATGCTTTAGATTATTGTAGCATTAGAATTGTAGTCTGTCAATGCTAAATAGTTGAAGCCAGTAATTCTGTCATTCATAGAAGCTGAATTGAAAACGAACTTATCCTTCAAATCTGTAATTTCAGTATTGCTGTCTGCGACGTATTCAGCTACTGATCGTGAATTGGCTGCAATTTCCGATTGGATATTGAGTGTTTGTGAGACAATCAGTAGTTTTATAACTAATTAGGAAGAAAAAATTGATCCTTTTAAACATGTAGATGATGAGCTACATTGTATAATTTGGGAGCAGACATTGGCTGCACTTATATAGATTACTGATCTATAAGAGGTACTTTTCTTATGGTCAAAATTGCTGCTATCTAGCTCTGCAATTTTCTTCATAACTTACAGACATTGGGCAGATCAATAAATGAGCCAGAGATTCTGTCCCCTTAATGACTGGAGGACATTATAGTTTCTGGAGGAATTCATCCCTCGCCTCCATTGTTACAGGAGATGTACGACCATTAATAAGCCTACTTAACCCAAGTTAGCAGCAAACTGTGACAGCTCAGTCTAGAAAAGTGATGCATTTGTAGCAAAGTGTCATCTACATTGTCAGCAATATCGGGGGAAACACTTTAGTCTGATTAATTTCTGCTGGTGTATTAGCCCCACACCATGCTTTAAGTTATACTGGTCATTGTAATTAAAGGTCATTGTAATTAAAGGTCAAATACATATTCCGATTGAATTATATGCTTGCGCGCTCTCTCTCTCCACGTAAGGAAGAATTTCAGTTCAATGTCACCTCATGACAAATGGAAATTGTACCTCACCTGAATACCAGTGGAGTGGATTAGTTGTTGTGGTACTGTGCTATGTCCTGTGTTCTTAGATGGACAGAATGATTTAATGGCAATGGTACTTTATGAAAATTTTAACACAGAAATTAGGTTTGTCCATTTGCCTGTCTGTCAAACTCTCAAAACTCTGACAACCAATTTTGGTGCATCTGACACCCACACACCAAAAGTCAGTTTTCTTTTTTCATATTAATTACATGCAATGTTGCTCTTACATGCTAGTTTGTAGCAAAGCATAATGCCTAAATCAGAGTCGATCTGATTTTTTTGTCATTTCTCTAAATTATGGCCTAATCTTAGACCAATTTTCTCAAGCAAGTCAAAGAAAATTGGAACCATATTGCATGATACCAGAAAGATTGATGCTGTTTTTTCCTTGGATGTCAAATGGCTTTCAAAACTCCAGGAATTTTTCCAAGTTTTGGAAAGCCAAGCCTTCTGCTATATATAACAGTGACAATTAAACAGAATATCAAACAGCAGTAATGCTCCTCATTTAAAGGTGATTTCCTAAGAACTTCAGATAGCATGTCATTGATGGTCGACAAAGTGCATGCTGTGAGCCAGCACCCAAAAGCTAATAGACCAAAAAATCAATTTCCTCCAGCATGACCCATCATTGCATGATTGCACATTTATGATGAATTAAGACTGAACAAAAAGCAACTGTGCAATCTCTTTTAAACTTAAATTGTCTGGTTTTTGTATGATAGAGGTTTAGCAGATGAGTACAAAGAAACAGCATTGAGCATTTGAGAGAGCCATTGGGACTATTATGTAGAGTGTGAGTGTCACTTGAAGTGTGCGTGTATTGTTGATTGAGCTGAGACATTGTAACCACAGCTAATGGAATGCCTTCTGTATTGCCCTCTTGTAGTATTCAAAAAGGGGGGATGTATTTTTACATAGAAATAGAAAGGGAAAAATCTTGAAAAATCTTCTTCTCAAAAAACCATTTGGCCACAAAGGCTTAATCTTGTGTGGAAGCATCCTCAGGTAGTGTAGATTCAAGTTTGTTCAAATCATGATTCCCAGGGGTAGATTTGGGCCACAATTGGGGGGTATGTGTGAATTTTTATTTATACACTGTAGGATATTAAATAAAAATCATCTTCTCAAAAACTGATGCCACAAAAGGGATTCTATGTTTAACATAAGAATAGGTGAAGAAAAAATTGATGATCTTTTTAAACAAGATCTACTCTACTAAATTTTCCAGATATTTTGTATTTGATACCATGAAGCTGATTTGATCAGAGTTATGGCTATTGTTGCTCATGTGAGCGATGTGACCCCTGGGGCTCTTGTTAAAACATATATTTTTGACAAAAGAATACAGAATACTGAGTGTTTGAAAGATAACTACCTGTTTGAGGTGTGTTTAATACTCTGCTCACTAGATACAATACACCCAACAAAACCACCTCAAAGAAGTCAATATGTAAATGATGTGTTGAGAATAATTTCTCAATGATTTACAACTTCTTTGATTTTCTGGAATTTAAAAAAAAGAAACATGCAATGTCTGAATCAGCAGTTTTTCTTTGCTTCCATCCATTTAACCAGTAGCTGTTACTGACTTCGAAATGAACGCTGAGAGTGCGCTCAGGAAGTACTAATGAGACAAACATTTCATGGAGACACTCAATTGCCGAGATTCATTATAGTCAATATCAGTAAAGAGCCTCATTCCTCATACTGCCAGGAAAAGACTTCAAATCTTGCTGCTTTCTTTTTTTGAGAGAGAGAAGAGAGAGAGAGGAACTCAATCAATTGAAATAGCTAATGGTTAAAAATGAAATGTTCCCTCTGACATGGAGACTTTTCAGAGATTTTCAGCTTTCCTCATAAAGGATACAATCAGTGTCTGTTCAACTCTTGTCTTGTTAAATGGGATATTGGATTATCATGTCAGCCAGAATACCAGAAATCAAGAAGCCACTATCTTACTAAAGGCCCAAGGCATGGTGCAAAATAAAAGATTTACTTTATCAAGGTTCCTTTACCAGAGTTTTCCATTTCATAAATCAATATATTCCTTTGCAGTATTTCATATTTATGATCAACTATTATTCTTTATTTCTTTTTTATCTTTTGTTACAGTTTGCGTTGCATAGCATTTCTTTGGGTTTTACAGGTTTTTTCTTTGTCAGCAAACTAGCTATAGGCATCAGACTTCCTTATTGTCCATTAATGCAATTAGAGATTTTCATTAGTATTGCCTTCCTTTTTGTAACAAGGTTTTATGTTTAAGAAAAACAGTACAGGGCTAGCCTGGAATTGAAAAAAATATGGGGGTATAGAGAATTCTTTTGAAGGTATCAAACGGGATTGAGCTATACATTTGGAAGGATTTGAACGTTTGTTTAAACTATATAATCTATGAGGGTTGTAGAAATGAAACAATTGGGGGTGGAATCTAATTTTGTATAGAGGAATATGAGGGATAATTGTGTTTGCAGGGAAGGGGGGTATTAGTTTGTATCTTGAATAGTAAAACTTGTTATAGTCAATTATGTCAGGTTTTTTAAAACTTAGTAAATAATCTCTAATTCAGATCTACTGAAAAGGGTAAGCGAAATCATATGAAAATAATAGTTGCAGGTCTGTTGCTCTTGGTCTGAAAAAATTTGGATGGACAACCTGGGCGCTATAGTTCCATATGTGTTAAAAAGTTGCAATTTACAATGCACAAAAATTGCACTAGTTTTGGACTGATGAACCTTATTTCCACTCAAATTCTGTGGAAAAAACCAGTACCATTAAATTCTTCAGGCAATTTACTACTGATGTCATTGCTTTACTTGCCACAGACTTTAAACATGCTAACCAACCTCGGAAAATGAAGTATGTTAAATTCTGATGCACATCAAGAGTCACCATTTTTACATGTAAACAAACTGCACCAATTCACTTAACGGGGCTGGTGATGGTATTTAAAATAAAATCAGAGGCAAGTAAAGTGATGATATCTGTAAAATGTCAAAGAAATTTTTGGGATCAAATATTTGTACAGAATGTGTTCATAAATCGCAACTTTTTAACACAAATGGAACTGTAGCTACCAGGTCGTCCATCCAAAAATTTTCAGGCCATGAACTACAGACCTGCAGCTAATGAAAATAAGTGCTGGAGAGGTTTGCCACCACTAAAATTGATTTATATATATTGACCATGAGTATTCAATTTGTTTATATGGACATTCTAAGTTGTCAGAAATTGGTAAAAATTACTAAGAAACCAAATTAACAAAACTCTGTGATAAACGGCTACAAGAAACCCAGATTATGGTAATAATTGATTAAAGATTACAAAATGTTTCTTGTGATATTGAGCACCTCTCTATCAAGCAAATAATTTTTGAATGTTTAAATTGGTCCAATCAAATGAAATACATATAGTTATCTCTTTCAACAGCAACCTGGGTGGGAGGAGGCTTCATCAATGGAACAGCCGAGTACATCTACAAGGACGGCCTGCTGTGGTGTCAGGCTCCGTTTGGATATGCCCTTAGTCTTCTGTTTGGTAAGAACAGGAATATACATTGGATTTATCCTCACTCTTCTATTTAGTGAGTGTAGGGATCCATTTGGATATGCTACTAGCCTTCTGTTTGGTAGCAATGAGATATACTTTGGATATGTCCCTAAGTCTTCTGTTTGGTAAGCACTGAGATATACTTTGGATATATCCTCAGTCTTATGTTTGGTGAGTACATGGATAAACATTAGATATGACGTTAGTCTTCTTTCTAGTGAGTGTACTGAGATATACATGTCATACTGTGAAATGAATTAAATTTGTGGGGGCCAATTTTCCTGGATTGTGACTTTTTTGCTCATTTGCTGGGATGTAATTTCGTGAATGCGTCGGTTACTGTTTCAGTAACAAAGATAACTCTTTCTAAAATTGTTTTCGTTGAGGATTTAAATTCGTGGGGGAGGGCTACCCATGAATACCACGGAAATTGAGCCACCACGAATTCTAACGATTCCATTGTATTTTCCAGTCTTTTGTTTGGTCAATACAGATATACCCTCAGTTTTGTTTGGTGAGTATAGGGATATACATGTGGATATTTCCACAGTCTTTTGTTTGGTCAGTACAGATATGCCTGCAGTTTTGTTGGGTGAGTACAGGCATTTATTTGGATTTACTGTTTGCAGGTTTTATAGCATACTTTTGACAGGGCTTTACAGACTGAATATTTACGAGGGTTTTCCTGTCTCTAGTTGATTATGAGGCTTTTTCCCCCAGAATTTTACAGAACTTAACGGACTGATTGTTTGCTGGGCTTAACTGATTTAACTGACTAATTATAATTTCTATCTGTATTTATAGGTGGCCTGTTTTTTGCTGAGAAGATGAGGACTGAGGGCTACGTGACCATGCTGGACCCTTTCCAGCTTAAGTACGGACAGAGGATGGGGGGACTGCTATTCATCCCCGCCCTGCTGGGGGAGGTGTTCTGGTCTGCTGCCATATTGGCTGCTCTTGGTAAGATATCTAGACCTCAGGCTCAGTATGTTTATCTTTATTTTCTTGCGTTCTTTTTCTCTCACCTTCTCTCTTAATTTAACAGTTGCTGGCAGATTGTCACATGATGCTTAACTATAAATATACAATATTCACACTATATACTAAGAGTGTATCAATAATATAATTGCATTCCATTGAATTAAAATAAAAATAAAGGCTCAATCAGTTTCAGTCCTGTGGACTTTATAAAATGTTAGTTTTAATTAAAAGGGTTTGATCTCTTTCTGTTTGATAAAGCTTTAGATAAAAACAGAAATCAAATGCAGCTTTTTCCTTCCATTAAGACTATTGAGGAAACTTGTTTTTCAGGTGCTACAATATCCGTGATAATTGACATTGATGTGAAGACGTCAATCATTGTGTCTGCCTGTATTGCCGTGTTTTACACCTTGTTCGGGGGACTGTACTCCGTCGCCTACACAGACGTTGTACAGCTCTTCTGTATATTCATTGGACTGGTAGGTCAATCTTCTGTATATTCATTGGACTGGTAGGTCAATCTTCCGTATATTCATTGGACTGGTAGGTCAATCTCCTGTATATTCATTGGACTGGTAGGTCAATCATCTGTATATTCATTGGACTGGTAGGTCAACCTTCTGTAGATTCATTGGACTGGTAGGTCAATCTTCTGTAGATTCATTGGACTGGTAGGTCAATCTCCTGTATATTCATTGGACTGGTAGGTCAATCTTCTGTATATTCATTGGACTGGTAGGTCAATCTCCTGTATATTCATTGGACTGGAAGGTCAATCTTCTGTATATTCATTGGACTGGTAGGTCAATCTCCTGTAGATTCATTGGACTGGTAGGTCAATCTTCTGTATATTCATTGGACTGGTAGGTCAATCTTCTGTATATTCATTGGACTGGTAGGTCAATCTTCTGTATATTCATTGGACTGGTAGGTCAACCTTCTGTATATTCATTGGACTGGTAGGTCAATCTTCTGTATATTCATTGGACTGGTAGGTCAACCTTCTGTAGATTCATTGGACTGGTAGGTCAATCTTCTGTATATTCATTGGACTGGTAGGTCAACCTTCTGTAGATTCATTGGACTGGTAGGTCAACCTTCTGTATATTCATTGGACTGGTAGGTCAATCTTCTGTATATTCATTGGACTGGTAGGTCAATCTTCTGTATATTCATTGGACTGGTAGGTCAACCTTCTGTATATTCATTGGACTGGTAGGTCAACCTTCTGTAGATTCATTGGACTGGTAGGTCAATCTTCTGTATATTCATTGGACTGGTAGGTCAACCTTCTGTAGATTCATTGGACTGGTAGGTCAATCTTCTGTATATTCATTGGACTGGTAGGTCAATCTCCTGTATATTCATTGGACTGGTAGGTCAATCTTCTGTATATTCATTGGACTGGTAGGTCAACCTTCTGTAGATTCATTGGACTGGTAGGTCAATCTTCTGTATATTCATTGGACTGGTAGGTCAATCTTCTGTATATTCATTGGACTGGTAGGTCAATCTTCTGTATATTCATTGGACTGGTAGGTCAATCTTCTGTAGATTCATTGGACTGGTAGGTCAATCTCCTGTATATTCATTGGACTGGTAGGTCAATCTTCTGTATATTCATTGGACTGGTAGGTCAACCTTCTGTAGATTCATTGGACTGGTAGGTCAATCTTCTGTATATTCATTGGACTGGTAGGTCAACCTTCTGTAGATTCATTGGACTGGTAGGTCAACCTTCTGTATATTCATTGGACTGGAAGGTCAATCTTCTGTATATTCATTGGACTGGTAGGTCAACCTTCTGTAGATTCATTGGACTGGTAGGTCAACCTTCTGTATATTCATTGGACTGGTAGGTCAATCTTCTGTATATTCATTGGACTGGTAGGTCAACCTTCTGTAGATTCATTGGACTGGTAGGTCAACCTTCTGTATATTCATTGGACTGGAAGGTCAATCTTCTGTATATTCATTGGACTGGTAGGTCAACCTTCTGTAGATTCATTGGACTGGTAGGTCAATCTTCTGTATATTCATTGGACTGGTAGGTCAATCTTCTGTATATTCATTGGACTGGTAGGTCAACCTTCTGTAGATTCATTGGACTGGTAGGTCAATCTTCTGTAGATTCATTGGACTGGTAGGTCAACCTTCTGTAGATTCATTGGACTGGTAGGTCAACCTTCTGTATATTCATTGGACTGGAAGGTCAATCTTCTGTATATTCATTGGACTGGTAGGTCTAACATGGGTTAGGAACTAGAAGGAAAGAGGAGAAAAGAAATTGATTGATTTTACAATTGGGATTGCAAACAAAAGGGGGAATGAGAGAGGTCTGGAATCCAAAGAGATAGCTTTATAACCTTATATATTGATATTGAATGACACCAATCTGGAAAGTTACTTATTTATTTTTTTTTTAAATGGAGTTGTTCTTTTACTCTTAACTGTGTCATTGTTTCTTTCAGTGGGTAACCATTCCATTTGCTATGACAAATCCAAATGTCGGCGACATCTCCGTTAATGCTTCCTCTATGTGGATCAAGTCCATTGATCCCCAATACACAGGTGTGTACATAGACGGTATGCTGCTGTTGATCTTTGGGGGGATTCCCTGGCAGGTGTATTTCCAGCGAGTCCTGTCTGCCAAGTCAGCATTCAATGCCAAGATCCTGTCCTATGTGGCAGCAGTAGGCTGTGTTGTCATGGCGATCCCCTCCATTTTGATTGGTGCTATAGCAACAAATACAGGTACTGTACTGGCTCTGTGCAAAGATATATTTCAGATACCTAAATACTTTGAAACACTTGTATGCTTGTTTTAAAATTGTTGATTGTATATGTACACATTACAGACTGGAATAACACAGACTACACACTGAGGGATCACCGGAAGTTCCCGATCCCTGATGAGGACATGAACCTGATCCTGCCGATGGTGATGCAATACCTAACGCCCCCCTGGGTCGCCTTCTTAGGTCTGGGGGCGGTGTCAGCGGCGGTGATGTCATCAGCCGACTCCTCCATATTGTCGGCCAGCTCCATGTTTGCCAGAAACATCTACAAGTTACTGTTCAGACAACAGGTACAGGATAAACTTGTCTAATATTACTAATTCAGTCAAACCAAGGGTTAATTAGTGCCCCACTCTGCAGTGGCCCTATAGTGATCAGTTTGTCTGTCCGAGATGGATTGTGTGGAGCATATCTTCTCTCCTCTTGGCCCAATCTGGCTCATACTTCACCCACAGAGTGCCTTTGGGTAAAGGGTGTGCAGTGACCTTGAACCATGTTTCTAGATCTAAGGTTAAGGTTATAGCAGAGTTATAAATAAAATAAAATTTGTATGGGGCATATTTTCTCTTCCCTTAGTCCAATCTGGTTCATACTTCACTCACAGTGTGTCAAAAGGTGTGCAGTGACCTTGAATGAAGTTTGTAGGTCGAGGGTAAAGGTCAAATCGTACCATGCAAAAATCCTTCTTTCGGAGCATATACACTTTCCACTTAGCCCTTTTTTGTTCATACTAAACATACGCTGAGCTTTTGAATAACGGTTGTTTAGTGACATTGAACCAATTTTCAAGGTCAAATGTGAAGGTCATAGCAGAATAATATGAAAAATCCTTGTCCGGAGCATATTTTCTCTCCCTTTGCTCCAATCTGACTTGTACTTCACCCACATGGTGCCTTTAATCAAAGGGTATTCAGTAATCTTGAATGATATTAGTAGATCAAGTGTCAGGGTCATATCATATCACACAAAAACCTTTTTTTAAGAGTTTATTTACAAAGTTTTGAATTTTGGGGGTTTGGAAAAAATATAATTAGCTGGGTTAAGATTTTAAATACAAACTTTAAAGCAACTATTTTGTAATGTGGATATCTGTCAGATCAAATTGACATACAGAGAGGTTGCAGACAAGGAGATCCAATTGCTCCATAATTATTTTTACTATGTGCAGAGATTCTAGCCATACTTATCAAACAGAATGCAAACATTAAGGGTATTATAGTCAATGGTAAAGAACACAAGATAACACAATATGCAGATGATTCAACACTGCCACTTGATGGTTCACCAGTCTCTTTTTAATTCTCTAGATACATTAGATTTTTTCTCAAAGCTATCTGGATTAAAAATAAATAGCTCAAAAAAACCAAAGTGGTTTGGATAGGCTCGAGAAAGTTCTCGGATCAGGTTTTTCATCATACTCGATGGAAGCTTGACTGGGGTAGTACAACTTTTAGTCTGTTAGGAATAGAATTCTGTGTAGAACTAGATAAAATTACAGAACTAAATTAAAACATACAACTGCCAAAAAATTTTTCACTGATTCAACAATGGAACAGAAGGATTCTTACCCCTGTTGGTAGAGTGAGTAACCGTGGCCAAGACTAATTTTGCCGAAACTTAATCATCTATTTATTTCACTTCCAACACCCAATGAAGCATTTTCATCCTCACTGAATAGAGCAATATTTAATTTTCTATGGAAATCTAAAGTTGATAAAGTAAAGAGGCAGATAGTTACTCAAGATTACACAAAAGGTGGTGTAAGAATGCTAGATGTCTATAATTTTGTTTCTTCTCTCAAATGTTCTCAAACCTAAACCATGGATGGATATTTTTTTGGCAATTAAAGGAAAAGATGTTGCTATGAAAATGTTAAAGTTTGGGGATGATTTTATCATAAAGATGATAAAACACAATAATGTTTTTTGGAAAGATGTTTTTCAATCATATGGCTCCAGGTAGTGAACATGTTCAACAAACAGCCTGGTTATATTAAGAAAAATATTATCAAAGTTCCAATATGGCACAATTTTAACTCCAGTATTACAGTTGCCAATAAATCTTTCTTTATTAATGTATGGTACCAACATAGAATAAAATTAGTTGGAGATTTTTTTATCTGAAAATGGAGTTTTTTTGACATATGATAATTTTTTACATACGTTTAACTTGCCTGATGTATACTTCATGCAATACAACAGTATTATCAGTGCTATTTCAAAGTTTTTTAAATCAGTTTATGTGGAAAGAGTAAATATGGAAAAAAAATTATACTCCTTTTTTACCAATGTATTTTGAAGTGATTTTATTGAATGAAAAATGTACCATTAGGCAATTTATAAAACTTTGAACTATACTGATGTGGTCCCAACTGCAACATCAATTAAGATGGAATAATGAATTACCACATGGACAAAATTTGTGCATACAAGACTGTTTCGAAATATGTTTTATGACAACTAATGATACACCTGTACAATGGCTACAGTACAGAGTTCTACACAGAATTCTTCCTGTGAACTATTATTTGAAAAAAATCAAGATTATTGCAAATGATTGCTGTACTTTTTGTAAAGAAGAAATAGAAACAATACAACATGTATTTTTTAGCTGTACAAATGTTTTACCCTAGTATGTGTATATATAGAAAAACAAGGGAAAGGGTTGGTTTTAATGCTATCAATATACTGTTTGGAGAAAATTCTCTAAATGTAGATAGTAAACCTGTGAACTTCATAATTTTATTTACAAAACAATTCATATTTATATGTCTGAAGCAAACTAAGATTCCAAACTATGTTGAGCTATTACATCATTTGAGTTTTAAATACAGGATAGTGAAATATGCGTCGGTTCAAAAATTTCAACTTAGGAAGTTTGAAAAATGCTGGTCAAAGTGGGAAGATTTTTTTTGTTTATAATTGTATAACTAAACTATACAGAAGTGGAATTTGCTATCAATATTATTACTGCATATTTTTTTCTTTATGTTATTTTTCTTTCTATCAAATATACAACCTCAGGTCCTTTTACTTTTGTTTTTGAATGAGTGTGTGAATGAAAGTGGTATGAAAAGAAAGTGATTTAAAATATTTTTAAAAAGTTGACATTATGTTTATAAAAATTTTGTATGTTTGAATTTTGAAAAATGTAAATTAAAAAAAAAAAAAGAGAGCGTATATATATATATATATATATATATATATATATATATATATATATATATATATATATATATATATATATACACACACACACACACACACACACTCTCCATCTCCACCTGCAGTGACCTTGAACCAAGTCAATGTGAAGGTCATAGCAGATCTCTTTATAATCACTTTGAGACCATAAATTATTTCCCATTTGCTTATAATCATGCTCGGATGGAACAAAAAATGCCTGTATGTAAGGGGTAATGAGATTGAATTAGTAGTTCTATTCCAGTTGGAAAGTTTTGAAGTTGTAGGTAAAGGTCAAAGCAAAATTCTCTGAAATTCTTTTCATCCTATTGTCCATTATTTAAGGGGGGCCCTTTGAGATGGTCACCATCTCAATGTTGTCTAGTTAATCTTATAACTGTTATTTTATAATGTAGACTAGACTGGTCAATGCATTCAAGGGGAATAACTTTATTCACATAAAAAATATGCATATTTCCTGTTTTAAATATTTAGTTTATTTTCATTATTTAATTTTAAATACCAGTATTTCAATTTGATGTGCTAGGCTCTGCAATTAATATTAAAAGATATCATGATACCACTATATTAGTAATCCTGAAAAATTATTGGACAGCCAAATTAAAACCATAAAATAAAGTGAAGAAATTTTTTTTTGTAAAGATAGTTTATATAAAAGGTACATGTATTTGCAAGTAGAGAATATCTATGGGGTTTTTTTGAATAAAGAGAAAAACAATTTAAAGTTATTATATAAAATACTTTCAAATAGAGATAATATTTTTAAATTTCATTCCAGTCTTCAGAGCAGGAGATAGTGAACGTGATGAGAGTGGGCATCTTTGGAGTGGGTATCCTAGCAACAATCATGGCCATCATGGTGGACTCCATCTACATGCTGTGGTACCTCTGTTCTGACCTGGTGTACGTCATCCTGTTCCCGCAGCTGGTCAGCGTAGTTTATCTGAAGGGAACAAACACTTACGGATCTCTCGGCGGCTTCATCGTCGGCTGGTTCTTCCGCCTAATGGGAGGGGAGAGCAGCATGGGTATTCCTGCGGTGATCAAGTACCCCTGGTACGACGAAGCGTCCGACACTCAGTTGTTTCCCTTTAAGACTTTCTGCATGCTGCTGTCGTTTTCATCCATCATACTTATTTCTTATCCCTTGAAGTACGTGTTTGAGCATGGAATGATTCCTCCCAAGTACGATGTCTTCATGTGTATCGTTAATGTTCCCGAGGAAACTATTGCACTCGCATCAAACAAAATGTCTGAATTGACAGCAATGACTCCAACAGAAGTGAACGGTAAAATAAATCCAGCGTTGAAATTTTCCCAGGATGACTTGCTAGCTGTTGAGAAATATGCTGCCAAAGATGGAAAAGATGGTGAAAAAACAAACTTTTTGTCATCGTATGAAGGTGTGGAGAGTGATGTCCCTAAAGAGTCTTCATAAGACTCATTAATTCTTCGCAATGAATTAGAGCCATTTAGTTAGGACTATATACACATCTTGTGTGTGTATATCAACAGTCAGTATTGTGAAAGAAGAGAAAACGTGTTGTATTAATGTTAATGAAGTATCGATTTTCTGAAGATACAAGGAAACGAATTTTGTTGCAGTTTATTAACCTATTTAACAAGAAAGAAAATTGAAAATGATACCCTTTTTATATCTAGAATTTTGTAGAGAAAAAAATATTACCTATGGAGAATTGCTAATTGACCAATATGTAGTTATACTGGTATGCTTGAGACTTCCTTAGTAATTTTTTATTAGTGTTTAAAAATAATGGGTATATGAACTGAAAGCAACTGACATAAATAAAAAAATATTAAACCCATAAAACGGTCAACAAGTATTGAACTGATTTGATAATTCATGTGATATTCATTTATCATGTATTCTGTAATGTGAATTATTTTTGCCAACTGATTTTTGTGGAACAAGTACACCTGTTGTTATAGAATACAATTTCAGCATCAAAGTGGAAGTCTTCTTTATTCAATTAGAATAGTGGGATTTGTAAAATGAGATGACTTTAATAGTAGCAATTTTTGTTTTTAAAATTACGATGCTTTATCATGAGATGAATAGAAAACCTCCTAATCATGGCTTTTATAAGGAGATGGATATGGGAGGATGCCACTACAAGGCATTGGCAGGTTTGACTCTAATGTGACTACTATCTTTTATTTTTTCCCATTTGCAACAAGTTATGCCAAATTAGTGTTTCAATATCAATTTAAAAATCATTTGGAAGATGATTGATATTATCAATAAGCAAATTTAAGACAATAGATGTCAGACTTTTCATTTACCATCATACTTTCTAGCAATATCCAGAAAAAAAAAAACAGTTTGTGAATATGATGATAAACATCTCTTTTCCCATTATGTTGGATGATAATCATATCAGACATACCCCGTTTAAATGTTTTATCATTATTTTCAATTTATATGATAGTAAGTACTAAAACTCTTCTTATTCCCTTTTAAGCAAAAACTTGTTACATTTAGTACTTGAAGATTATCATTAAGAATGGTCTCTACCCAGGCTTAAGGGGGCAACAAGTAAAGTGTCAAACTTTGGAGGGGCCTTTTTAAGCCAACGAATTCATTACACCAAATCACACCAGAAAAATAGAATCGAAACATAATTTCAGTAACTTTTATTACAAAATAGTCTTTAATAATAATATCTCTGTACATCAAATGTATAAAATGTAAGTATTTGTATACAGGCTGTATAGAGTAAAAGCAGAGTAAAAGAAATGAAAATGCATATGAATGTACATTGTACATGCAATAACTTTATATACGGTAAATATTATGTCCTGTTGTAATTTTGAGAATACAAAACAAAATGCACAAAACAATGAATTTTACTGAAATGAAAACAAATGTGCAGATCATAAGTATATTACTTGTCACATGTGTGCACACTTGGACTATATTTATACATCCATAAACACGTCTTCCTTTCCAGCAGAAAATCAAATACCAGGTATATCCTCTCTTATCTACTGCAAAGTATGCTAATCCGAGAGAAGAAATGTTCCTCATAACGAAATCTTTGTGTTCATTTCCTATAATTAACCAAAGATGAGAGAGGATTTCATGATTTGTATAAATAGTCACTAGAACCCACTGTCATTATAAGCCTGGAATGATTGCTGACACTTGTTTAATGGTGTCTGTGGGGTCGGTCACAGAGTGACCTATCGTCCTAGAATCCTCGTATATCTCGTGGTCGTTTCCACCCTGAAACATCAAACACACAGTCACTGACCTGTCCATTGATTTGTTAGAACTCTTCAAAAATAATACAATCATGTATAAGTTAATGTATCAGAAATATTAATTTGATGCTTTGGGAATGAACAAAGGGTTTTATGATTGAAAGAAAACATTTTATGACAATGAAATTGATGTGATGCATTTACTAATTAATCATCTTACTCCTGTGTCATTGCATAATTGTTATTTTAATCAGGTATACATTAACTAATTAATTACTAGATAATTTTCAATGATTGCCATTTAAAATCTATTGTTTAAAGAAACAAAGCTAACCGCAGCTGTTTTGTCCCCAAAGAAATGGATCGTTTTAATGCCATCTTTTTCCAGGAACTGGAGGCAGAATGTTTTGTCCCAGCCGGTAGGGAAAACGTCAATACTAATTTGTCCCCCGATTGCAAACTCTAGTCCAGCCTCCGGAAAGTTTTTGTATAGAGCCTCAACAAATTTCTTCCTGATGTTATTTTTCTGTAAAATTACCGGTATATTAGAAATTTGATTGATTGGACCAATCTGTGAAATTACTGTACAAGGTTGAAGCTACATTTGTTATTGAGGAAAGAGAGATAAATAGCATGGTGTGATGGACCAAAGTACAATACAGAGCTGATGTTGCAGGAAGGTACAGAGGAAGAAATAAAGCAATGCAATGCCCTGGGTACTGTGAAAAGATGCTTATTTTATATGTAGCTTAGAACGAAAAACTATCTCTAGTATGTGAATACCTATACCGGTACACATGCAGTCATATGTTCTAGGGTAAATAACATGATGAGAAACATCCATCAAGAAAATCATTAAGTGTTTTCTCCAAAGGGTTTCTGGAGGATTTTCATCCATGTATTATGTTTCATAAGAAGGTGAACAAGATAGCATGCCTTATCAAAAGCAGCGAATTCATCTCTTTCTTTTTGTGAACAACTCCTCCCTACTGGACATAAATTCAACATACTGCTTCTGAACTCCACAAATGTCCCTCTGTAAATGAAATGAACTAAGTCATAGAAAAGCTTCATTTGGGTTTACTGTAGACGTATTACATTTGGCTGTTATTCTATTTAGCATTTTTGGCGGCAAACGCGTCCGCTAAATCAAGTACATCGCCAAATGTTAAATATATAAGTAGATAAATAGATATACATTCAGAAATGTGCTTAATCAAATCCACGATAATTTGTTGTAAAAACATATTCCGCTATATATTGTACACGCCAAATATTGTTTACAATATTCCTCTAACTTCTTTTTTGAATCGGTAGGACAATTTTAACAAAGTAGTGTGCTTAGACAAAATGGTTTTTATGCAGTCTATATAAATTTATTGTGACATTTTATGTTAGAATGCTTGACACATGTCAGAAAAGGAGCTTTGTTTACAAAACAAACAACTTCAAACTCTGTATCTTGCTTATAACTCAATATTTGACTTTCAAATTTTGACAATGCATTACAAATACCCATATTAACCATTCTAAACATTAAAAATGGAAAAATAAAATTCAAAATTTTGAGCTCAAATCGTGTCCAAGTCCCTTTAAAAGGAAGTGTCAAATTTGAATTATCAATGGTAATTGTTTGATGTAAACCCAAAAATTGGGAAATTCCTTACTTTCATTTTTTTAGTTTTTTAATACAGACGCATTTTGTTGGAAAATGAACTGGACATCCCACCACAAGATTTTAATAGGAGACAATTTGATGAGCTTTCATTCAAGGGGTCCCAGCCTTATTGCTGAACGGAAATTAGGGCCGGAGCTATGAACCATAATGTTAACATTACCGCCTATAAGAAATGCATTAGTAGACTATACCCATTTCTAAGAGTGCAGAATTTTCAGAACTCTTGGAATCAAATTCAAATCCATAATCAAGCATGCTCTAAATTCTAGCAAAGGGCAAGTACTCCTGGGTTTTTTTTTAAACTGAGTACTGATATAAAGAAGATCTAATTGGTAAATGTCCTACCTTAATTTAGAAGAAATATGTTAATCATATTTCAGTGCCTTTAACACAGCTCCTCATCTGCTAGTTTAAGTACAATAGATGAATATTGTGCTCAATTTTGAGTGCTAATTTATTGAAGTTTACATAACTTGATGTTTGGTTTATCTGACGCGATGATATACAGTATTTGTGACATTACCACTACTCACCGTTTAGCAGGGAGCTGTAATTCTGACATGTATTTCAAGGCAAAGTTGATCACTTTCTGTAGACACTCTTCTCCTTTGTTATGAAGGAGATTCTAAATAAAACATCAAGTTCAAAGTAAGGAACATCCATGTTATCTTAGAGGATAACTAAATTGCATAAACCTTTAAACATGTATTGCATCTACATAAGCCTAATTGGGATTTTGATCTTCTCTGCTCCCAGCAAATTTTGTGTAGAGCAAAGTGGATCAATGTTTCTTGGTTTGCGAAGATGCATGTAGTGAGATTTTGATTCATCTTGATGAATGATGCACTTATTAAATTATTAGCCTTCTGTTTAATAATAAATTATAACCCTCCCTCCCCCCACACACACAACCCCTATAAACCCACTAGCTCTCTTTACCTCTTGTCCTATCTGCTTTCCTTCCTTGTATGCCACCAAACCATTCTCAGAAAATACATAGTCATATTCATGAACAACTGTAAAAACATAATACAGAGGAATATTATTGTTCTTAGCAAATTTTTATACACATCACTACATGCAATAATTGTTCTGATCAATGTATTTTAATTTTTAATGAAGATGCTTTTTGTATTAATCAACAATGACCACTGGGAGACAATGTAAAGTTCATCATCTTATATTTTACCTCATTAAAAACTAGCACAATACAGAAAAATTTATTGACAATTGTCTTTATATTTTTTCATAACACTTACAGCCATAATTAACATTCCAAAGGGGGAATTACTCAGTCTGAATAAAAATGCTTTGCCACTAAAATTAGTTTTTCTTTTAACTCCATTTCTTACCATCACTCCCCATTTGTTCTGCAATTTTGGATAAATCTGAGCCCCCTACCATTCCCACAATGCATTTCTGTTTTAACTTTT
This sequence comes from Magallana ariakensis, assembly GCA_020458035.1. NCBI lineage: Eukaryota > Metazoa > Mollusca > Bivalvia > Ostreida > Ostreidae > Magallana > Magallana ariakensis. The sequence goes on along the minus strand of CM035817.1, from coordinate 7,281,506 downwards.
TCAGGAAATCCAGCATTTCCTGTGGAGCCGCCTGAAATAAAATTTGAAGAGAGCATGTAAAGTATTTATATGATTATACAGAACATTTCTTATAATCTTTTAAAACAGAGAGTTCTATGGTCTAATACAGGGGAAAAATAAACTAAATATATATACTAGTAACTACAGTACTACACTATAAAGCTATATGTTAGCTAAGAAAATTTTTTGACTGCATCTTAGAGAAAAATCCTTTGGTCCCATAAATCCTTTGGAAAAAATGGATGACAGATCTTTCATCAGTAAAGTACTATAAATGTACAGCTTTATTCATACAAAAGAGAGCTCTTTTATTATAATCCCTTTTCTCCTGTTGGATATATGTAAATATGAATAGTCAGAAAAAGAATCTGTTTGTAATTCATATAGTCACAAAGAATGCAAGAGAACTCTAATTAGCATATAGAGGTAAACATCATCCCAATCTAAAATAAATTACAACTGTTGTGAACTTGATTGTTAAGTCTTATATATATTCCATTGAAATGCATTCCATGAAAAAATGCATGAACAATAATCATCCAAAGAATCAGGCTTTCAGCATGTTCTCTTATTCACTTTCATGTTTTAACACTTAATTATATAATACAGGTTCAATGGGACCAATTCCCAAATGGGCTATATTAAACTAGCACATATTTGAGATATATCTCAGATAGCAGATGGGATATAAAATACATTGCATTTTTCTTTTTTGAAAACTCAAATTGACTAAAATTGTGCTTTAATCTGTAATATACAATAAATACATAAAATGTAACAATTGACTTTTGGTAAACATGTGGTAAAGAAGTTTTTCTTTAATGCTACTGTTTTGGATATTAATCCCCTGGTAGATCTAAGACTTCTTGGGGATCAATCTCATAAACTATTGGCTGACAGAAAAACTTGCTTTAAGCAGAGACATATATGTCTCTGCTTTAACTAACATAAACTGTTGTATTTGATGTATATATACAGTATATCCTGAACATGACATTATATCCCGCTTGGGCGATTGGTCCGAACCGGTTAAAAGTTTCTGCTATATACATAAGTATACATTAAAAGGAGTACTGTCCTTCAGTTGAAAATTGAAATTGAAAGGAATCGAATCATGTACCACAAGGTAAAATATTCAACATCATTTAATATCATAAAACACGTTTCCTTAACTGTGAGCAGAGACATAAATAACATGTTATTTATGTCTCTGCTGTGAGTTCGAATTTTCTCTATTCTGAATTGTTTATTTCAATACCATTTGTGATTTTTAAAAAATTATTTTCATTAAAGAACGCCTAAGCATTTCTCAACTTACTTGCCGGGGAGCGGTCAATGTACCGTCCACATCAAATAAACATATAACACTAGCGTCTCGTTGGTTTGCCATGTTGACAGGAAGTGGCGCGTGTCAAGGAAGGGTAAGGTAAAACAAGTACTTTAGCAATTGCCACGTTGTAACCAAAACTGCTATAATTTTATTTTTGACTAATAAAATAAAAAATGTTGCATACATGTAGGTCAGCATAAGTTTCATTCAGATTACACCAACTGTCAAATTGCACATCAAAACTGGCCATGGATGCAACCAATTAGAATTATGTTTATAAATGTAGTAGGAAAGGAGGAATGAGCATATACATAAATTGAAAACATATGGCTGGACCGGGAATCGAACCCGGGACCCCTGTACCTCTAGTCAGGAGCTCTACCACTGAGCTATCCAGGCCGATATCCACGGTCCATATAGCCCCAACTACTAGTACATTCCTCCCTCCTTAAATGATCTTCGCCCTCGAAGATCACCCCAGGTTCTTCCCCTGGCAGGAGTTACCTGTCAGTTCCAGGGGCAGGTCACGGCACCAACTGTAGTAGGAAAGGAGGAATGAGCATATACATAAATTGAAAACATATGGCTGGACCGGGAATCGAACCCGGGACCACTGTACCTCTAGTCAGGAGCTCTACCACTGAGCTATCCAGGCCGATATCCACGGTCCATATAGCCCCAACTACTACATAAATAATAGCTTTCAACATCTGAGGCATGTTCAACAGAGCAAGCACTTGCAAGCGCTCACCAAAATTTACGTTGTAGAGGCGTATTCAATGGAGCAAGCGCTCGCCAAAATTCCCTATACCGGCAACACAAATTTTGGCGAGCGCTCGCTCTGTTAAACACGCCTCGGATACATTCAACATTCCCATATATATCAGGAGTAACCAAAATTATACACCTTAACCCACTTTTAAAACCCAGTTTTATTTATAGAATATAATCATAAGACATCCTACAACTTGATTGCAGAAAAAGTGACCAAATTACCAATTCTAACAGTTCATGAAATGTTCCTACTGCAGAGCTCTAGCTCTCACCACATTTTGGTGCATATATAAAACTGGAGTTAGAGCCATTAATATTTGTAAAATATAATGCAATGTCATTTTTGGGGGAAATATGGGGGAAACTCGTGATATATTTAAACTATTATTACATGGAATTAAAAAATATCCACAGAAGCTAGCTGAACTTGTTTTGATGTAGAGAGGACAGAATAAATGGGAAATTTTATACATTCAATTCTGATAACTTATTTTTTTAATCCAAGTCAGAGACCTTTCAACAGCCCTAGTTTAAGATAATCAGGTGCCCTGCAGTGAATTAATTCTTTATAAAATATGGCCATGTAATGGTATCAATCCCTTTATCAGACAATTAAAAAAAAAATCTATAACATCATCTGTAAGCCTTTTCATCATTTTATATAATAAAACAAATGAAATCATTTCTACAAGACTCTCAGAGTTAATACTAAGATTTACAGGTTTGCGATGCTTTTAATTTAAGCTCACGTCTTTTCAAGGCTTCAAGTCTTTTCTTTTCAATCACATCCTGTAACGAATTCGACTTATTAGAGTCAGACTTTGTGTTTTCATCTCCTGCATTGACTTTTTGACCACCACACACTGGAGTCTCTGGATATATTATCCCTTGACCTACACTCTCACTCTGTTCCACAGTCGATAGCACTGGGGCATTTACAGTTCCTGGACCTTTTTTCTGCCTTTTCGCTAGAGCCAATTCTTTCTTGCGTTGAATTTCTTCCGGACTGCACTTCCGTGGACTAAATTTCGATGATAAAACTTCTTTAACCTTCTCCTTGTTTGGTGAGAGGCATAAAGATGACAGGCTGTCATGTTTTGTTTGTGAATTATTGAATTCTTGGCTACTAGAAAGTTTCTTAGCAATTGCAGCTTGCCGTTTTTCCTCTATCTCTTCAGGGGTACATTTCTGTGGACTGATACTTTGGTTATGAACCTTCTCTGGAGAACACAATGTCTGAGAACTAGTTGGCTGGCTACTAGATAGCCTCTTAGCTACAGCAGCACTCTTCTTGAGCTCTATTTCCTTAGGGGTGCACTTTCTGGGTGTATGCGCCAGGGAGGTCTCTGAAATATTTCTTCTTTTACATGGTGACTTTGTCTTTGTTTGACTAGATTTTTCTGGCGTCATATTTGGTTGGCTGCTTGAGAAGGAAAGATTTGCCTTGGGAACCTGAGATTCCACAGCATCCAATAGAGCTAGCACCTGAGGTTCACTTAATAAATCTTCCTCATCTGACTGAAACAAATCTGCGCTCTCATCTGGAAGATTTGAACTAGTTGGCTTTATAGAGTTCTTTTGGACACTCTTTAATTCTTTTGTGTTTGAGAGGTTCTCACTACGTGATGTAGTACATGAAATGGATGAAACACCTTGGAATGTTTGTGAAGTTGTACTTGGTTGAACCATTTTACTCTTGGGTACAAATGTGTACTCTTTATTGACACATTTTCTTTCACTCTTATCTTTATACTTATTCACCTGGTCAGAGCATTTTGACTTTGTATTGACAGAAGTTCGTAAGTTTTCAGCAAAGTTAGTTTTCTTTGCAGTTTTACAAAATGAATTTTTTTGTAAATTTTTCAAGTCTTTACTATTATCTTGTTTCTCTTTCTCTATTTGACTGTCCAAAATGCAGTCAGTTTCCACTATCTGACAGAGAATATCATCAGATAAACTGGAATTAAGTCCAAGACTATTCCTTTTACTCTTTTTCTTGACATCTGAAGTAGGAGGACTAACTGTTTTTGTTAAGGTATGTGTAGTTTTTTTCAAGGAACCTGATGGTCTTTGAGGAGTAGTAGCAAAATCATTTTTGTTAGTCCCATTCTTATAAGAACTTTTGTTGGGTAAAGATCCTGTATTTTTCTGGTTAGAATATTTTCCAGGATTTTTAGCACACACTTTGTTATTCACTTCTTCATTTGAGGAGATCTTTGTTTCACATTTGTTAGCAAGCTCTCCTGGAGCTTGGGTGGCCCTTATTATAAAAGAGTCTTCTTCATAAAAGTCATCTTCACTCCATGATGTTTCACTTAGTTTCTCAACTTCCTCAGGTAAATCACAAGCTTTATGTTCATCCTCTTCAACCTTGCTGATTTTAGAAGGACTTTCTGTGACTCCTGACAGAGAATTGCGCTTCCTTTTTTCAGCAGATGATCTGATTTTTGTTCCCAAGGGAGACCTTTCTTTTTTTATCCTCATTGACAGTTTTTCCTGTAATACAGAAGACAAAGTGTCTGTTGCTTCTCGTTTTTCTTTCTGTGCTCTTTGTGGGGGGAAGCTGTTGGTAGGAGAAAAGGAAGTAAGGTTTGTTGCTGTATATTTTGATGAAATATCAGGAACGTCAGAGTCCATCCATAATCCCAGAAGTCCATTTTTGCTTTTGTCCTCCAGATCTTCTGTGTCAACATCACTGGTTGTTGACAGTGTCTGCACAATATCAACTACATTACTTTTTAAATGTTTGTCCCTCCTATGCCTGGAGCGGATAATTTTCCGCATGTCAGGAGATGTACAGTCCCAAAACACTTCTGCAGATGTATCTTGTGAACACAGAAAAGTGTCTTTTTCACAGCTTGGAATGCTCTGGGATATAAAACTTCCATCCCCATGCTCCGACTCCTCATCAATGTTAATGATTTCAGGTTTTTCAGTAACATGTTTCTTAAGTTTTGTTATTCTTCTCGTCTGCGTTTTGTGAATGGGATCTGAAAATTTATTGTCATTATCAACTTTGCTGGGATCCTCACCATTAGTCTCTTTAGCTTTCGATTGTGTCCTGGTGCTCTTTCGCAAACATGGACGTTTTGTCGCCATCCTAATTTCCTGACACAAAAAGTAGACATTTCCCGATAACTATATTTGGAATAATACCCATAATACATTTTTTGACTCAGCTGGAATATTTTTTTTTCTTTTTCAAAAACATGGCTTGGTTTTACTATTATGAGAACTCCGAACCCGATGTATAGATAGCAAGTCGTTTCGGCCCTCGTGAGGTTCGGACCTTCGTCGGTTCGGCCTTAGATACCTAGTCGTTTCGGCCTGAGATAATAAATTAGTGTTGTTTTAAAAATGTGTTTGTAACTGTTATTCCTTTGTTCTTGTTTTTTTAAATGGAGTGCGTCCCCTATTATCGACATCAAAGTTTCCGTAAATGAAGATTATTTTCTATCATTAACCAATCTATCATTAACTAACGTAAAACATATTATCTCTATAATAAAACATAGGCCGAAACGACTAAGGACGAAACTACTAAGGACCGTAACTACTAAGGTCCAAACATATCTAGGACCGAACGAGGGAAAGGCCGAAACGACTAGAAATCTATATTATAATAATTTCATTTTCATATTTTTTCCCATTTTTATTTGAGCGTAATTATAAAATAAATAAGCGGAAAGAAAAACGTTGCCACACCCTGTTTAAATTCCTAGAATATCCACATATTTTTTCGCTACCCATATTGTCGTCATTCGGGTAATTCCATCCTTGATTGATCATGTGAAGTAACACATAACGGTTAGAAACTCCGAAATCCCGTTTAATAGTAAAAGATTAGAACGCTAAAGTCATCGACTAAATAAGGTAGAGAGGAATTTTTGTGTTGTTTTGAAATATGAGGTTTTACACAATTATAATAATCTCTTAACAGATTAACCCGAAGTGCCTCGACCAAACTTATTTTATACTTAGGCATAACTAATTAATGTATTACTTCTTAGCTAGAGTATATCCCAAATGAGCTATTATATACCATGTTAACTATTGGTAGAAACCCAGATTCAAAACAAATTCATGTATTTTCCAGAACAAAAAATGAGCTTTCAATATCATCTTCATTGTGTGCCTATAACAGATACATGTATTAATCATTTATGTTAATAGAGCATTGGTTTTATAAGCACCATGTGGAAAGAACAAGGAGCTAGTTTAATAGTTAATACTGTTTTCTGACATTTCGCTCATGAACTTTGCTCATCTTTAATCACAGTGCTTATAATTATTAAAATCTTTGCAGCATTCCTCTCATCATCTAGACAAAATGCCGACATCACAGGAGCTATCAGAGGTGATGAGTGTCTACCCAAAGCTGAAGTATTTTGAGGAGCTTTCCTGTGGACTGACAGACTCACTGCAGAACTCTTTGTTTGCCGATGTACAGATCGAGGTGGAAGGGGAGACCTTCAATTGTCACCGGATTATCCTGGCTTCCATGTCTCATTACTTTAAAACCATGTTCACTTCAAGTAGGTTTCTTTGTTCTCTGTTTTTTGTTTTAAATTTCTTTTCATTTTGGGAGGGGGGAGAAGAGGGTGTGTTATTAAATAATAAATCCTTTTTCCAAGAAATGTCGGTAATGTTCAGGCTGAAGCTAATTAATACTCAGGTTCAGAGTCATTGACTCCCTGTGGATGGAACACCATTCCATATCATGTTCACTTCTTCAGCATATGTTGGTACTTATTTCAAGCTTGGCAATCTGATTAAAATACAGTTGTATACAATAGTGCAAATTAAGCGCAGAAAGATCTGACAACAATCCATTGAGGGTCATGTTTTGTGACATCAGAATGAACTTCAACTACCCCTTGTATGACCGAATAAAGGTAACCCAATAAACCAAAGCTAGTTATCCAATGTTCAAATGCATTGTCAGTCATCTATTTAGCTTCGATTACGCCATGGCATGGTTTCAACTGTAGATATTAAGATATGCACTTAAATTTGTTGAAAATAGCTCATTTAAGGCAACAATCCAGGCATTATGTTGCAGGATAAACAAAATACACATTAACTGTCGTGAAATATAAGTAATACCTGGGTTTGACGAATATGTGAAGAGGGTTCGGCAAGCATCACCATTTGTCTCATTTTCTTACCTTAGCCCATATATAGCTTACCGGTACATTTTAAGACAGTAACCATGTATTTTATATTTATTATTTGCATGAAAGATAAATTTATCAACCAATCTCAACTATACATTATTAAGTTGGTGGTGACATTGTTTAAAAAGATCACTATGATTAAATTAAAGTTCATTCTGACGTCACAGAACATGACCTTCAATAGGTCGTTTTCAGATCTCTATGCTTTGCTCTATTGTAGAGATCTGTATTTTAATAAGATTGTCAGCTGGTTAGACTAAATCAGTGTGGATAAAGGGAAAAAGTATGTTTCTTGTTTAAGAAAACAACACATAACATTAATAAGTGCCCACAGTGGGAATTGAATCATCAAACTTTTGTTTACTGGCTCAATGCCTATAACCACTGAACCACAGTCTCCACTTGAATGAGGGGAGGGTAATTTTTCATCATACATCATACAGTCTCAAATTCAGTTTTTAGCAACATGTTTATAAAGTGCAAAAATTGTTTTGAATAAGATTAGGAGCTGATCAATGTGTTTTACCAAGTACTTACTTGAACATTTAATGTTTGTAGAATTCAAGGAGAGTGGTTTACCAAAAGTCCATCTCAAGGATTTGAATAAAGATATCTTTAGAGCAGCTCTGGAGTACATTTACACGGGTCAAAGTTCAGTCAAGAACAGCAATGTCTATCATCTGCTTTCCTGCTCATCAATGTTACAAATCAAAGGCCTCCAATCCATTTGTAGTGAGTTTCTACAGAAAAGCTTATGTCACAATAATTGCATAGGAATCTGGAAGATGGCTACAGGGCATGGGTTACCGGAACTACAGAAAAAGAGCTGGGAAACAATCCAGCAAAACTTCCCAGAAGTCTCGAAATGTGACGAGTTTTTGCATTTGTCTCAGGATGAACTGATTCAGATCATTGACTGCAAAGACTTATTCACAGTCAAAGAGGAAGATGTCTGTGATGCTGTCCTGAGGTGGGTAAAAGGAGACACCAGTAGGAAGAAAGGCCTAGTGGCTGTATTCAAAGTGCTGCGACTAACCCAGATGTCCCTGGATTATCTATGCAATGTCAGGGAGGGTGAGGAGATTGAAGAATGCTCGGGCTGCCGAACTCTAGTCCTGGAAGCTATTGATAAAATTAATTCTGCCCTCCCCAATGAGTTCTCTTGCCCTGAGTCGGAGTACAGACAGGAAGAAGTGGTTTGCATGGTGGGAACAAGGAGCAGGGAACCCAACCCCCAGAAGATAGAAGTCCTTTGCTACAGCTTCAGACATGACAACAAGTTTAAGTTCTCTACTCTTCCTGTAGAACCGGGCCCATGTTTTGCTGTCTGTATTCTTAACAGAGACATTTACATTTCTGGAGGGTACAACCAGCAAAATCTGATGCTTCACTTTAACACGGAGCACAACACATGGACAGAGTGCAAGCAGATGAAAACAGAAAGGTGGTCCCATTCTATGGTGGCTGTCGGGAAGCACCTCTATTTGCTAGGTGGGACATCCAGAACCAACGAGACCCTCTCCAGCATTGAAAAGTTTGACCCAGAAACAGGAATGTATGAAGAAGTAGGTCAACTAGAAGTACCCGTCTCCTCCATGACTGCCGCAGTCTTTGGGACCAAAATCATAACGTTTGGAGGCAAGCTGAGAGACCGAAACTCGGCCTCTGTAATCCAGTTCTTCGACGTCTCCAATAAAACCAAGGGCGTGTTGGGGAACCTCCCAGAGTGCTGTGCGGGAAGCATGGGACGAGCGGTTTATTTTGAGGACAGACTGATCATTGTTTTTCGGGAGGGTCAGGTTGTTGAGTACTCGGAAGACACTGGACCCTCCATAGTCTGCATGATCGACAAATTTGATCATTTTGGGGCAGTGAATCACAATGGGGAAATCCTGGTCCTGGGGAATCGCAGTGGGAGTTTCTATGCTGTCCAGTTTAATCCATACAGCGGAAAATCCAAACACATTCCAGCACCTTTCAAAGCTCCAATGTGTAACTTCTATTGCCTGAAAACCACTGTCAGCAAAAAGTATTTAAAATAGTTAATGAACCAATCATATTCTATTTACATTCTCTTTATTTTAGATACTTTTTAATGCAATGCATCCATGTATATTTTGAAATATTTCATGAACAAAGTCAGCACAATTAACATGTTTTTTTATAGCCTTGTATATTTGACCCTTCTGCTTGTTGTAAAACAACCAGTACTTTCCCCCACTGTTTTCTACTTACAATGTGTGATGGCACTAGTGCCAAATGTAGTATTTTGAAGAAAAAAATTAAATTACTACATGTATGCAGTAGTCAAATTTTACTTTAGATTACTTTTTTTTCTTACCCATATAACAGGGACATATGTGTATCTGCTTACACCAACCCCCATTAAAAGTATTTAAAATGTATTTAAGGAATAAGGAATCATTTTTAAGTTTTATGAGGTGATCAAATACGGCCAGAGGTAATCAAATTCATTAAAGCCTGAAGCGCTTTTTGATAGATTTGATCACCTCGTAATATTCAAGGAATGATTCCTTATTACTTATATTTATGTAATTTCAGCAATCATGATTAAATATTAAAATAGACATTGATGAAATGTATTGGATTATACATAACAAATTGATTCGTAGTGTTAACACAGACAAAGAAGACACTTAAAAATGTAAATAATGTACATATTAACTACATCAGCCTAAATAGAAATATGATGAGAAAGGATTGTGAAATGCGTTCAGCTGTAAAGTTTAAAAAAGGATTTAATCACTTCGCCACAACCAGCCAATTTTTAAATTACGTAAACTTGAAAAGGAAAAGAGAAAATAAATTAATATTGAAAAAGTTGTCTATTTTCACGCATTAAGTTTAAACATAAGTTGTAAATTCCAGGAATTTTTTTATTTTAATTTCAAAGTTAAGCACTAGTTATATGATGACCTATGGTTTTACTGCGTCCTAAACTAATTGATCATAAGTATATCCAACCAATGTTAAATTTTGAACCACAGATAATAATCCATTGAAACAAAGTCTATGAATTACAGTCAAACTTTATCTCGAACTAGATGGGACTGTTTAAAACTTCGAGATATCGAGGGTAAAATACATTAAACATAAGTGGTTGGGACTTACAAATCACTTCGCCATATCCATTGTATTCGAGATATCAGTGTTCGAGATATCGAAGTTCAACTGTATATATTTGTAAAAAAATTAACTACTTTTCCATACCTGGCCAGACATTGTATTTGTATTATTTGTAAATATTGTTTAGTACATTAAATTTTGTATTTCATGTATACTATCGAAATGGTATGAGAGAAAATCACATTCTCGGAAATATGAATTAACTAATATTCCTTTTGGTTAAAAGAGAGCATGTGCACCCCCTCAAAATCCGTGTTAAAAAAAATCATCCTTAACAATCTATACTTATAAATTAAGGCATTTTGCCAATAAACTTCGAAATGCCTGCACCCGAGTAACTGCTCACACCTTTGGCATTTCAACATGTGTGAGTTGATGTCCGTAAGCTATAATTGAATTTTACCTGATAAGTAATTATTGTAAGATAAATTAAAAACCTACTTTCATTTTCGATAAACCAGCCCGAAATAGCAAATATGTGAGTAAGGTGGTGGACACGCTTTGGCGGATCCAAGTCAGTGGGAGTTTGCATCAAAAAATATACTTACAATGAAATAATATTAAATGATTATGTAAAGAGTGAATATATATCCTGGAATCATATTTCGGGTATACATAAGAATTGAGATTTGACAAATGTTGAATAAATAAAATGAGCCAATTCGTTTCTTGAATATGCGATTTTTGTTTTGATGAATAGAACTTTCCAGAACGGGGTAACCAAGAACGCGGTTTGGCTAATTAACGTTATGTCGGAGAATGTAGGATGAGTCACCATGCTTTGTGGGCAGATCAGACATCTGGTTAATGCAAAAAAGTTAATAAATAAAATGGGCCAATAGACGCGATTGTATTTTGATGGAAAAACTTTACAGAACGGGATGCCAAAAAATGGGGTTGACTAATTAACACTATGGCGAAAAGTGCGTACACGTTTTTAAATAACATATACATTTTTTATACCAAGACAAATTGGTAGTAAACCTTATAAATTAATTTGTTGACAGTGTTTTATCTAAATTTCTTATTTTGGGCAATAATAAGTGAAATTTGACATAAAAAACAAAGTTCTAAAAAGAGATACCACGCTCTATACACCCACACTCTGGTTTGAAATAAGATAATAGTCTATTTTTTTTCCCAGTCAGCTGCAACAAAAAGAATTAAGGCCATGTACATGTTCATGTATAAAACTCCATTTCAGCTTAGATTTTTATCCCTGTCCTCTCCTCTAAATTTTCAGCCACGCAGTTGCTTTTTTATTTCAGTTTTATAGAATATTTTAAGAAAAGCAATTAAGAAAAATTTCGGACACAATACATAGAAAAATGAACAAAAAAACCCTGGTTCAACATATCAAGCATTGTATTATAATATAATATGTGAATATAATATAATATGTGAATTATTGTTAATCCCCGCGCTTGCGCGGGATATCATCTAGTTTATAGAATAGGAATGAATTATTTATTCTTTGATGACTTTTTATATACATTGATGGATTTTAATACACTGATTTAGAGAGTGTGTATATCAAATGTATGTGTATTCGACAATAATGCTTACCTTGCTACAGTGTGAAAAATATGGATGTACCCCACGTGGAGCAAATATACCTATACTTCTAAGGATACGCGACTAGTCGTTTACTAATAATCCTTAGACAAGACTATCCTGCGGACAGGACGAGGCTAGCGCTTGGGAGAAAAAAAATATCGTCTTATCGTTCGAAAAATACGATAATAATTCATATTCAGAAATGCAATGTGTTTAATAGTCATTAAGCTTTTTTATCGTGTTTAATCAAAATGATAAAGGCAAATACGGGCTAAAAATGTACAATAGGTTTGTGGTACATGCATGCGCGGATCCAGAAAATTTTTCCAGGGGGGTCCGAAGGATAATTGTGTTTGCCGGGGGGGGGGGGGGGTGTCCGAGGCATATGTGCGATAATTTTACTATGTAAATTTAATAAATTTTCATTTTCCAGGGGGGGGGGGTCGGGACCCCCCCCCCCCCCCCCTCTAGATCTGCACATGGTACATCCACGTATACCGAATACTGTTATAGTTCATGTTTTTGTGCATGAATTGTGTGTGTTTTTTCTGTGTTTCTCTTCAAAATTTACTTATTAAGGGAGAATAGGACGTTGCAGTGTAAAATTATTTGTCAATGAATTTTTTGTCTTTTTTTAACACATTAACTTTAAGATGTCCTCTACAACATATATCATTTTCATGACTACTTTCTTACCTTGCAAGGGAGATATTTTGATAGGAATTGTTCCCCTTTTCTGGCATAATGAATTTTTTTGACAATTTCAATTTTCTGCAATAACTATTTTATTCGATGGAATTTAATTGCAAATTATATTCATTAATTTTAAGAACGGAAACTAATTTAAAAATTATTTACAATATTGGCTTGTTTACATAGCAATATCATAACTTTATCAAAATATTGCTAAAATCAGCACTTCAAATTTTGAAGTTTTTAATAATAATGTGATAACTATAAAAAATTCTCTCTTTTTTTGTTGAAAAATTGCATATATCAACCTTAGCATGTGGTTTATAACTTATAAAAATCTCATAGCAACTTTCTTGACATTCAAGGGAGATACTACAATAGGAATCACCCTTACCCCTTATTCTGGAATTATTACTTTTTGTGACAATTTCTGTTTTGAACCATCAAAAAAGTAATACATGTACATTCTTAAGATTTATTAATTATCACGAACAGAATAGTAAGGTTTATCTCATAAGGATAAACCAGGTTATAGTCTGCGCAATGAATCATTGTTAATAATTTATGAGGAAATGGCATTTAAAAGTCTTAATAGTAGTCGGTCAAAGTTCAATTATTCCCTAGAGGGTCCCCCAGTTTAATTTCAGAACATTCTAGAACATCGTGTTAATTGGTGAGCATTTGCTATAAACTCTTCCTTTTTCTTCATCAACTGCTGCCATACTTCCCATAGTCCTCTGCGTCTCCGCACACATAGACACCATACCGAACTCTGTCGGAAGTTTGCAACCGCTGCAAGAAACATCGCAAATCCCCCCACCCACCCACCTCCTTAAATTAATTAAGTAGTTAAAAATATTTGTAGACGATTACAGTAATATTTTGGTTGTTTCTGCTCTCTCATTTTATGATTTCAGCGTCATGACAAGGAGTTAATCCAAAGTGATATGAGTAACAGCGCCGATCACTCCATGTGAATAGTCCAATCCACAATTTTCAAAAGTTGTTCCCCTTTGTGGGATCAACCCAAAGGTCAAAGGGGAAAAAACAACTTTTTCCTTCTTTATGCAACCAAATATTTGGGCGTCCTGTGAAGAAATCTCTTGGAATTTACTTTATTCCTTTGATGTGTGGGTTGCCCCAACTTGAGTCAAACAAAATTCACAGCGGAAACGGATTTCTAATGTCATATGACAAAGTTACAACCCTCTAACTACAAGCTTATCTTTTAAAAAGATTGGTGAGCTAGCGCTGTAGCCAACATAAAACACAAAAGTAGATGTCTAAACCATTGGTTTAATTTTCTGAATCAATTAATTTTTATTAACTGTGCTTTAATCATTCTGTATTTACTGTACATACTTTCATTTTGAGGTAAAAAAGTAAATAAGAGATCAGTAGAACCATTGGTACTGATTTGGAGCGATCGTATCTTCTCAGGCCTTTCCGGCAAGCTCTGAAAACATATCCGATGTAGCTTTATAATTATTTAAGAAATAACTTGACATTATAAGACTTTAGATACTGTTACTTTTTGGCATTTTAAACAAAATACAAAATTTCAGATCATATGTAGATGATAAAACGAAATTGACATGGTACAGTTTATCTAAAGTAGTATACCCAGAATGCCATACCTTGAAGTCGAGCATGCGTACGTATTCCAGTAAAAAAGACTAACGTAGTTGCGAGAGCGCTAGCAACAAGTTTAGCTTTTTAAAAAAGCTTACCGTCTTTAGAGCATACTTTAAACAGCATTAAGTTATCAAAGACATTTTTTTATATAAAGGTCGCCTTCCTTTACATACAATGGCTTTTGAAACTTTTTTTTATATGTATCTTAAGCGTGCGTGCCTAAAGTTGAGAAATGCGTACCACGTGCTTGTGAGTTGAGATCGACAATACTAGGGAAAAAGAGATCTTAGGGCCGTATATTTTTAATAAAATCAAACTTAATACCACAGCATTCAAAACTAGTTTTACTGATATTAGAACCATTTTAACAAGACCTTGGACTTTCAGTAGGTGTTGATTTCAAAAAGCCATGGTTGTATGGCCAGCAATGAAATAGACAGGCCTACGTCACAATGCTGTTTGACACAACTACCCAAAGTCCAAGCTCCTGTTAAAATGGTTCTAGTTTTACCCGATACCGTATCTAATATGCTAACTCTTTTTACTGATATTAGACATACCGTATCAAATTTTCACATTTTTGTATTTGCATACACAATCTAAAATGAAAAGAACAAAAAAATTCAATAGATATTATAGAACATTGCTTTTAACTAGTTGTACTGAAAAATTAAAGCCTGTATTTCATTGATAGCTAGTTTTATTGCTTTTTTCGTTTTCTCACTTTTTAAGATTTAAAATCTACGAAAATTGTTAAGTCGTACGTAAAAAAGATCATCAGAAAATTATCTCCCTTGCGCCGAACAGTTTTTCAACCAATGAAATAAATGTTAATTATTTTCACATCATGTATTTTCTACCAATCACAGAGGAGAGGAAGTGCACAACCCGGAGACTGTAAATTATTTCAACTGAAGACGGTAACAAAGGCTACTGTGAGAAATATATGAGTTTTTCCCCAAAGATGGCGGCCAAGGGACATAACTTTTGTAAAGTGTGGATTGGTCTATATATTTGGTGATAAAGAACATTGCATAATTTCGTATAAAATGCCGTCTCGGTGGGCACTGTTGTTTCCAGGCTCCTTGGATCACGATGGTATTTCTAATGCTGTGTATCGTATGTTATGCTGCCAAATAATTGTAATCGGCGCATACATTTTTCAGTTGCATATTGCACTATAAATTTAATGAAGGGTCATGACAAGCACGCCAAACGTCATTTAATTGTTGTTGTTTTTTCTTTGTAATTTTGAGGAGGCAAGGTTAATACAATAAGGTACATTTAATATCAATTTTGGTAATTGTCAAGATAGGTAGGCTAAATGGACGCTGAATGGGCAGTTTGAGGTGTATAACTTACTTAAACATTTGTCTTTTTATTGCTTATGAACAGTTTTACGATTTCATTTACCTGGCACTCTCCAATAAGTTAACACTAAGTATTAGACCAAAAAAGATCATTTTTGCGTTTGGGTATATGATTAAACTAAATATTGAATAAAGGTACGCACTGAAAATAATGATAAAAGGCGTATTAGTAATTGGCTTCTCTAAAGACGTTATAACGCCTTTTATAATAAAGGATTTATAACATAGTTTGGCTTAATAACGGGAATATATACTAGTAGGCTAGCTATTATACTAGGCTTTTAACCGTTAGTGTGTTTGTTTGGTAACAACCTACTGGGCACGGCACAGTCATCGTTTTTTATAATTTTTTTTTTTTTGGGGGGGGGGCTTACCAATGTCTTTATAGATTAACGATATTTCACACATTGTTCTAAACAAAAAAGGAAGTGCCAGTTTCGCGTACTTGTTTGTGTTTAATTAAGGCGAGTAAGACAAAATGTTACCACGTCACCGTTCAACGTTTTCGTAATTACTCGAGCTCTAATCAACTATATAGCACTGTTTTCTTCAAACTGGAAACGTACGTCTTTTGAAATTTTAAGACACATTATAAAATAGTTTATTATTTATGAAAATGAAGATGATCAGCATAGACGGATCAACTAAATTTCTCCGCAGTATGTGCTACACGGTGTAGTACCTAAACGGCTGCTATCGGTAAAAAACGGCGTTCGATGTTTCTATTCGAAAATTGAACGGCTGCTAGTTGATGTAGATTTCATGGGTCACGCCACAAAATCAACGAAAAGTGTCACAAAATCACGTACATTTTAAAACAATCCACGTGCACGGAACACGTAAGGAATTATTGTAATTGATAATAAATGTAATTTGCTAAATGACCTAATAAGTTACCTAATATAGAGAAATCTCTTACGTGGGTGACGAACCATAAGGCACATCAAACAAAGTTTTATGCCAATATTTTCATTTAGAAAACAGATTGTGTTGGTTCTGATCCGTGAAAATCTATTCTGATTCATGAAGGAAGACAAAATGAACATGAAAGTATATTTTAAAAGAAATAAATGGAATACACATGATTTTTAAAAGTTACGGTTGCTATTTGAAATATTTGATTGCTAGCACCGGCTATAAACTGAAAACAATGCACCGGCTGCTAAATGAAAGTTTTGACTAAATGGGTGGAGAGTCAAGTAAAGATTTTTTAAAATGAAATCCCCCCTTGAATCTCTGGACAAGTCTTATGCATATACTTAGTTTCGATGGCAAACAGTTAGTTAGCACTTACACACTTAATTTACAGCGGGCGGTCAATGCCTATTTGGGCATGAGAAAGTAGAATGTTTATAAAGAAATCAAAGAAGTTAATTACGTGATAAAATCAAAGATTGGCAAAAAGTGGACGGATACAGATTATGTTTTTCAATCTTTTTGTTCCACTTAAAGGATAAGAAAACGTATGTGGCACTAACCATGCTAACATCAGTCTATCTTAGGATATTAGAACCATTTTAACAAGAGCTTGGACTTTGGGTAGTTGGTGTCAAACAGCATTGTGACGTAATCCTGTCTATTTCATCGTAGGCCACTCAGCCATTGCTCATTGAAATCAACAAGATTTGTCTGGCTTTTGAGTAAAGACTACGCAATCGGTGTATATTTCACTTGAAACCAGCATCATTTTAACTTGTTTTGACGCAGTAAATAGATAGTCACGTCCTACTGAAAGTCCAAGGCCTTGTTAAAATGGTTCTATATATATCTCTTCGTAAATGAAATGACAATCCTGTCTTTTTTATTTTATTTTTACCTATCGTGGGGATGTTTTTATTTAATTATAAATTAACAGGAAAACATGTATATTGACCATTGAATAAGAGAAAAAATCCCAGATTTTAGTGATTTTTTTTTACTCAAATGTATAAATACAGATTGAGTAGATTATGGAAAATCAATTAATAAACATATTAAAAAAACTAAAATCCCTAATTATTAATTCCAATTAGTTTTTTTTATTTCCGCATGATTCTTAATGTGTTTAAAGATAAATTCTCTGTAAATATCAAAATTCAGTGGCCACGCATAGTAGGCGATTTTCTTCATATTTTGTATTTTGATACCCTTTGGTGAATAAAGATGCAAGACCACCTTAAACGGTTGCTATAGAGACGGGTTGCCATTGTAAGAGGTTGCAGCAGTTTCAGCTATACAGAATCAAATAATCGCATACAAAATGCTGTGAAATTTTTCAATTATTGAAATTTTTTCATGGGCAAATGAATAGTTTGATAGTGTTACCATGGTAACTAAACAGCACTACAAAAATACATTTTTTTTCATTTTACATGTATTACAATTTAAATAGCTTTAAATGAAAAAAAATTAAACTCTTTAGTTTGGCAACAAAGATAAATTAATATAACTGAAAATTGAAATCCGCTACACTGAATGTAAACATAAACATTTAATAAAGACAATGACAGTAAATACATACATGCAATTAGTATGGTACATGTAAGTTTTAATAGTATAGAACTCTATTGATGCATAATTTATAGATCATATATTCAATAGAATAAAGAAACACTGAACATTATTGCTTAATTTAATCCATAATGGGGATGTAACTTTATTAAAATTTCAACTGCATATTTCCAATAGAAACCGGTGTTGTTGTCTAATAGTAGCCGTTGCACAAGTTCTTTGAAGTAAAAACTTGATAGTTCCTTAATAAACGATTAAATTGGGAAATTCTGACCAGCTAACTATAGAGGGTACTAATATCAAGTAATCTGTCGCTTCAATTTCTTAGAAGTGTCTTTAAATATTCCGCAATCAAGTTCAAAAGACTAGTTTGCTTGGACATGTGCCCAAATCATCGACAGTTATTCGATAAATTTAATGTAAATTCTTTATTTTGTAGAAAAATAGACTGATATTTTAGTGTTAAAATGTGTGTTTTGTTCCGTAAGGTTTGTCAACTACACTACTT
The DNA here is from genome assembly GCA_020458035.1 of Magallana ariakensis. Lineage (NCBI taxonomy): Eukaryota > Metazoa > Mollusca > Bivalvia > Ostreida > Ostreidae > Magallana > Magallana ariakensis. Next base: position 7,262,804 of record CM035817.1, on the reverse strand, counting down.
AGCTAAAATATTTGAATAAATGACCATTTTGTTCAATGTGCGAAGAAAAACACTTACTATTTCGGCCATTTTTTTCAGCTAGTAGCCGCATAATTTTCGAATAGAAGCATTGACCGCGTTATTTTTACCAATAGCAGCCGTTTAGGTACTACACCGTGTGCTAGGAAGATAATGTTGTTTGTCATTGAATGTGTCTGGAAGATAATGTTGTTTGTCATGGGGGTCCGATGCCTATTTTCCGCAACTTTACTCTGCGAGTAGTAAGTTTGAACGTTCCAGTGGGGAAGGGACTTGAACCCCTGACCACCTGGCGTTAGTTAACCGCGGAGGATTTTTTTCCCATGTGCATGCGGCGGCCGATCGATCTTGGGATTAACCCCCCTCCCCTAAAAAAAAAAAGAAAAGAAAATCAACTCTCTCATTTTTGAGAGCAATATGTAAAAATTGATAATCTTAAAACAATCGAACCATTCCGACCTAGATCCTCTTGCCCCGCGGATGTTCATATGACGTAATGACCTTACTGGACAAAAGCTCCGTCAGTGGCAAGGTAAGTAAGTGCATGTCTGATTACATCAAAAGCTCTAAAAGTGCCATAAACAACCCGGTATCATATGAACAAGTGTAGATAAGATCGATTTTATTGCATTTAAGGTCCATTCTAACCTACAAATACCAATATTAAATTGCTTGCCTAGAATTGTGCCACGTGTACACTAGTTAATAGTATGAACTACAAGCAGACAAAACACAGAGGACTTTTATTATTTTGATTATTAAAATATGAGTTACAAAAGTATTAATTAGCTTACTGCATTAATTATGAATTAGATTTAATTCTACACTGATCATTTCCGAAGTGGCGTTATCGAGACATTTTGTCGTGCGATGGGAAATCTGGGGAATTCCCGGTAAATGTACTTTCAGTTTCGGTGCTGTGCATCGGTGCACTGTGATAATTAGCAGCCTTCTTTGATGTATTGGGCTTGTACATAATACGCGAAGGAGTTATGATCTGGGGCCCGTTTCACTAAAAGGCGTAAGATACGACGAAACTAGGCCTTAGGGCGTACGCCAAAATTTAGTCCGGCGTAAATTGCGTTTCACTAAGAGGCGTACGCCTGGCCGTAAATGCTAGTAAGGCCAGTTTAAGTACTTGGGAACGAGCTTATGCACATGCGCATATAGATGATAAATAGATAGATAGATGGATAGATAGATAGATAGATAGATAGATAGATAAGATAGATAGATAGATAGATAGATAGATAGATAGATAGATAGATAGATAGATAGATAGATAGATAGATAGATAGATAGATAGATAGATAGATAGATAGATAGTGTTGTGCATGATTGTTGTGTGTGTGTGTGAGAGAGAGAGAGAGAGAGAGAGAGAGAGAGAGAGAGAGAGAGAGAGAGAGAGACGCAAAGTATTTACGCACATTGGTTACATTTATGTTCAGTACATTGTTGTTAAAAAGTAATCCTGTTAAATGACACAATCACACTTGCTGAAATGATTTATTTAAAGTATATATTTCATCAAGCCAATAAGATATGTTTAAAATTATTAATTCAGCAGAACTATTTTTGTTATCGATATCTCTAGTAGGGTGATTTCATCATGCATCGGACACCCTTGGAATTGCGTCAATTATGGCCCGAGTATACATAATAATGTAAATATTGTTTTTGTTAAATTTTCTGATTTCCTCTAGCTTATTCATTGAAAGAAAATCAGTGAATTTGTTTGTGCATATATATAGAAAATAAAGCGAATTAATGCAATAATGAGCTATTTAACGAGGTATCGGGCAATATGTAGCAAGCATCGAACAACCATATATTATATATTAAAAATTATGGAAGGAAATTACCGCCAAAATTCTATGCATCTTGCTTTTATTTTTATAATATTTACTTCTTTATTCTTCATTACATTTACACTTGCATGTCACTTTATTGTTTTCATATTCATGCTTATCCAATTTCACTTTGATTCTCTTTGATCCTTCATTGTTTGCTTAATTCTATGTTGCAACATTCTCTTCTTATTCGTGTAAATTCTTTTTTTCTATCTCTGTTACAAACGTGAATTCAAACACGCAAACCATGAAGCACTTTGAATGAAGACGAATGCAAGTTGCATGAATTTAATGCTGCATTATGACGCCAGGCGGCAGTGTGCGCGCTACAATTGCTGCTCCCGAAAAAACAAACCAAAAAAAACAACGTAGCTAGCTAAATGTGGGATGTTTCGCACCATGACATTTCGCTCCAATGTTTATATGTTCAGATCAAGAAATGGAGGGGAGGTTTATGTACTAAGGGATAATTTATAATTTTATTTGTCGGGGTGGGGGGGGGGGGTAGATCGAGTTCTATTTTCAGTAGGTTTACTATATGAATTTTAAAAAAGTTTGAATTTTCAAGGGTGGTGGGGTGACTGAACCCCCCTCCTAAAATAAAATAAAATTCTAAGTCTGCGCATCAGTTATTTATATGAGACAATATAATCTTACAGTTCTCATAATTAGCACCCGTATCATAACTATCATCATCGCAAGCTTGATATGGAAGTCGGTCAATTCTCTTCATTTAATCAAGACCAGTTGACAGGTAGACATGTATGAGGTTCATGTCTCTAAGTTACATGTACCTTCAAATCTAAACATGGACATTCAGTTACATGTACATGATTTATATTAAAATAAACAAAGTTAACCTACAATAAGCATGGCTGTGAATGATACATACACATTTTTATCACTTCGAAAATTTGTGTAAATACGAAGCATACATTATTTATGTTTTGTATTTTGGAAGAAAAAATATATTTTATTTAGAACTTTATATAAGAATTTTTATTAAGATTTGATTTAGATTTTAAACCAAAACGTATAAACAGTCATATCACATACCGTATTTTAATCTCTTTGCCTGATTTGTTTTCGTTTACTCATTGTGTAATTAAGTCACTGATAATTTAGATTCGTTAATTTTACCGCGTATACGTATATTTACTTCTGCGACTCCGCCGTTCTGTGCCGAATCGCAAGAATATAAAATCGCGTGCACCAAACTTTGTTTCATATCACAAATTCAAAACTTTTAGAAAAATATTAAGTGAGATTTTAAACCTGCAGTTTTAAGTTTTTTAACCCGGAATTTCACGCGGATATTCATCGCATTTAATCAGGGATACACAGTACTGTAGCCTAACGAGAGGTACATAGTGATTCATGCAAGTGATAATTTTCACACGTACTAGAGTACAGGAAAAGCTACTTCTAAGCATTTCGTACCCCAGTCCTTTTATTGTTTTTCAAACACATCTTTAAATTTGGTTTAAATTTATTTCTATTTCATCTACATGTTCCACGGGTACCTCTGGACAGAACCGTGCATCATCCCACCTCTTTTCACCTCAAATGAAAATAAAGTCTTGTCGACAAGTACTTATGACATGTTCCTCTTCTAAAAATTAACCGTTCCTGCAAATAATTTGTTACTGCATATATATACGGTGCATTGCATTGCGGATCTAGAATGAGATCAGATCCACCCCCAATGGAAAATTCATACTTATTTAATCAACCAATAAAAAAATTAATACAAAATTATCTCTCAGACCCCCCCCCCCCATGATTTTTTAGAACCGCGCGGAGGCATTTTACATGTATACAAAAAAAACCGTATCTTTTTTAGTCTGCGTATATCGTGGCTTGTTAAAAGTTGACTATATTAACATGTATTTCATATTCCTTTACTAAGCCCTTTATTTGAGATGTTTTCACGAATTTATTGAATTTATGTCATTTGTTAGTTTCGTTTTAATAAATCTTCGGGAGCAGCAATTATAGCGCACACACTGCCGCCTGGCGTCATAATGCAGCATTAAATTTATGCAACTTGTATTCGTCTTTATTGAAAGTGCTTCATGGTTTGCGTGTTTGAATTCACGTTTGTAACAGAGATAGAAGAAAGAATTAACACGAATAAGAAGAGAATATTGCAACATAGAAATAAGCAAACAATAAAGAATTAAAGAGAATCAAAGTGAAATTAGATAAGCATGAATATGAAAACAATAAAGTGACATGCCAGTGTAAATGTAATGAAGAATAAAGAAGTAAGCATAATAAGAATTAAAGCAAGATACATAGAATTTTGGCGGTAATTCCCTTCCATAAATAATAATGAACTTTTTTTATTTCTTCCAACCCCCCTCCCCCCCCCCCCCCAAAAGAAAAACCAATAAAAAAACCAGAGGATCGGATAAATATACATATTATTACTTCGATATTTATATAGATTTGTGTCGATGTAATATGAGGAGCAAAATGACATAGGAAATAATTGATGAAATTCCAAGGCTAATTTTTATCACAATCTGTTTCAGAAATTATTTTTTTCGAATTATTTAAGTGAGAGGGTACATTTTCACTTAGTCAATTCAAATACCGAACATTGAAATTATACTATAAGTAAAATGTTTTTAATGATGATGTTTTTCACGATGCATATATTGCTATTTCTTTGACAATGTGATCGTCAAATTGTTAATTATAATATTTATCAGTTCTAATTCAGGAATTATGAAACAATACAAAAGTGCATGCACGTTTATCTGTAAACGTTTAACCAAAGTTGTCCGAGCCCATATAAAGATGTACATGTATGTATCCGATGTATGGTGAACTCAACATAAACTGCCCAAGTACACTTACATGTATAATTAGTATATTGAATAAGACCTCATATAAATTTTAAGTTTATATAGAGTAGGTGAATGTAACCTACGAAAATTCTGTTAAAACTGGAGTCAGTGTTTTGTATTGGTTGTATAATAAATACTTTTGACAAGTCTGAAACACAGTTGGAGCTTTCATCATATTTAAGCATTATTGAGGGATACATTTGTGATTTACTTTTAACTACCTGAGCATGACACCTTTTACTCATCAAACATGAAATAAAAAAGGGGGAAAAATTGAAAGCCAATAAATTCATTTAGTGAGTTTTAAATTTCAAAATATCCCGTCCACACATAGTTTGCGTGGAATTTGGGGAAAAAATGAAATGCTACTAATTCCTTATACAAATACACCTTTGCACTACATTTACGTCGTACACGTATATTTTCTGCATTATTCACTGCTCAATCTACTAAATAATTATGAAACGTAAATCAAATGATTGAATACAAATAATCGAATGAAAACTATTGATTATTTGTCTAAATATGTCGTTTTAACATGTATACGGAAAATGCAAATATAGATTATGTGTATAAAGCATGGTAAGAAAGTTTCTATACGAGAATTGGTACCGCCTATCAAAACGCTCTATTTCATTAATTTCATATGAATTTAATCAAATTTACATGACAAAATGTACATTTAACATTACATTCAGCACCGATATTCTCAGCAACAGAATTAGCTATCATTTATGCTTACGCCAGAGTTACGACTACTCATGGCTAGGCGTAGACTTTAAGCTTAACTTAGGTCGGGCGCAAAGTTACGCTTGTAGTTTTAGTGAAACGGACCTTAGTACGCCTTATAGTGAAACGGGCCCCAGGGACGTAGCAACAGATTGGGAGGGAGTGATAGCCGTATCTAAATTTTTGAAACATTATCATAAAATAAAAACATTTTTACCCCCCCCCCCCCAATGGAATAAGGGTTTTAAGGGTTAGTTTATTTTCTTGTCAAGGTATCATGGTTGTTCTAACCCCCCCCCCCTCCATTTTCGAAATGCTACGTGACTGCATGCAGGTTAAGGTCATGCATATCTTAAAGATGCGAATGTTGAATTTGTTTATTGCTGTAATATAAACACTAATCATACATATGTACATGTCTTTCACTACAAGTAAAATGATAAATTATGTTTTGAATGCCTTAGAGTTTTCATAATTTTAATGTCAAATCATTTTTGTTTGATTTAGTTCGACAATACCAGCATGATATTTTACTTTGTCAGATGCATTCGGAGTTGTACGAGGTAACTGCCACTGTTACCCTGGGGGTCTGGGTCCTGGTCTGTTCACTCTTTGTGTACTGGTTACGGGACTTTAAAGAAAACCCCGACACAAGAAAACAATGCCCATCGGACACCACCAGAATTGCTCAGGAGGAAAACGACGAGCGCAGGCGTTCACAACCCACGCTTTTTCTCTCTTCTGACGACCAACTTTCCAAAAGAAAGAGACGATTCAAGCGTCGACGGAAACGGAAACAAAATTTGAATGCATCCGGTGACAGATTTTTTTACTTTTATGATATCTGTGCATGTTAATTGACATTTAAATTTGAAATTTAAAAAAAACCAAAAAGGATTCGGTCATGTAAATTGTAATCGTCCTCAGTGCATTTTCGCTATTTATTCATGTCTCAGTATTATGCCAAAAGAAGGCTAAAATACATACGCAGATCCAGAAATTTTTTCCAGGGGGGGGGGAGTGTGGTCCGAAGGATAATTGGGTTTTCCGGGGGGGGGAGGTCCGATGCATATTTGCGATAATTTTACTATGTAAATTTAATAATTTAATAATTTTCATTTTCCGGGGGTGGGGGTGGGGACCCCTCCGACCCCCCCCCCCTTATAGATCTGCGCATGAAATACCAGTATGTATATACGTATTTATTAGGGGTTCTACATGTATTTTCAACAATTAGGGTTTTGCCCTATAGTTGCAGTTGAATGCAATGTGCCGGTCACTCCCCAAGACTTCCAGCCTGTAGCAAGCGATGACAACCAATTCTCTACCAGCAGAAAGGGAAGTTACTGCTGCCAGGAACTAGACATGGAGTCCCAGAAGGGTCAGCCACACGTACAGGCAGTCCTTCAGAACAATGAGCACGACTGGAAAACCATTTCTGCTGCTCTTGCTTACTTGCACAAGCACAGTACGTATTTTTAGGGAATATAAGTGCTAGTAAATGTATTATATCAAGTCTGAAACTGAAAAATATATAGTTATCTAGAAATAAAAAGAACTACATGCATGTAATCAGAACGAAAAAGTATCTGTTTTTCGCTGAAATTATAAGTTAAAATCTTAAGTTAATTTAACGAACTGATTTCTCCAATACTATATAGGCCTACATGTATACGCACACTTGTTTAAGCGCTGAGATAAGAAATGTCTAGTACGTGTAACACATACTTGGTTATTTTAAAGATGCTCTCGAAAGGGTTGCAAAGACCGTCTTGAAAGCGATACAGCACATGCAGGATCTGGTGAAAGTTCCTGGCCGGGGGTATACAGAGTACATGGGGTATAAGATTCCCAACGATTACAGCCAGACTGAGCTCTGGGATATTGTCTTAGTTCAGTGTGGAGACATGACGCGTGTCGAATTCGAGTGGGTCCATCGAGAGTTCGTTCAGAGTCATGGTAAAGAAATATTATTTTTACTTTATTTTTAAACTGAATATTGAAATTTTCTAAATACTTAACTCTGTTTTGTTTATTTTTGGGTTTTTTTTGTTTTTGATTTTGTTTTTTTTTTTTTTTATTTTATGTTTGCTTTTGCAGGATATCCACCTACGCCCTATGAATTCTCTAAACTCTATGAAAAATGCATTGAGACCGGTACTTATATATATATATATATATATATATATATATATATATATATATATATATATATATATATATATATATATATATATATATATATTCTTTATTTTTAAATATCACCAGGAATGAATTTCAAATATTACATTACATCTTTACAATGATGATGATCAAAGCTGAATTTCATCTTCTGATTTTTGTTTGTAGAAAAACTCCGCAAATACGTTGACAAATTACGGAAAAACGAAGATGAAAATGAAAGGCGCCTTGTAAACGAACGACAAATATCGAAGGAGATGCGAAAAGAGAATAACATTCTTAAGTCCCGAGTTGTTCATCTTGAGGGCTTGGTGTCCCGGGCTCTGTGTAAGATCTGTCTGTTCAATGAGGTGGCGGTGCTGTACCAGCCCTGTGATCATGCATTGGTCTGTAGGTCATGTCACGAGCGAAGCATAGCAGGGAAGTCGAAGCGGGCACGCACGTGCAGTATATGCAACTGTCATATCAAAACAACCAAAAACCTTATCCTGGCCTAAATACGCTCATTGATACGGGTTTTTTATATCAAAAATATGAATATAAAATACTTACAGAATGTTGGATATACTAAATACTCTTAAGCATTTTTTTTTTAAATTAATAGAAATAAAAGTAATTATTTGAGTTCGGGTTTCCTATTGTAGGAGATTAAACATATTACAATAGAAAACAAGTATTCCTGAACGACTTGTTAAATTGCCTTTCTAATCACTAATTAAGGTCTTCCGTTTCCAACGGAAGACCTTATAGTTTTCGTACAGTTTCTTATTATTAAGGTCTTCCGTTTCCAACGGAAGACCTTTTTGTTTTCGTACGATTTCTTATTAAGGTCTTCCGTTTCCAACGGAAGACCTTTTTGTTTTCGTACGATTTCTTATTAAGGTCTTCCGTTTCCAACGGAAGACCTTATAGTGATTGTAAGGTTTTTTCTTTCTTTCTTATTATTATTATTTTTTTCCCCTTTTTTGTCGGCAGAATTTCTCAGAGATGAGTAGATAGATTTTCCTGAAATTTTTAGGAATGATAGAAAATGATAATATCTCGAGGCGTTTTTTTCATTTTTTCAAAATTTATTTCCTGTCGTCCGTTTCCTGTCCCGCGACAAAGAAGCTTGTCACCTCGAGATCTCAGAAACGACAAGGACTTTTACATTCAAACTTCGTGGGATGATAGACCTATAGTTGTAGATGTGTTTAAACTATTTTGTTTTGTTTGTCGTAACTTCCGGTCGTCACCGGAAGCACTTCAAAAATTATTTTTTTTACGTATTTAATTTAATTTATATAGAATGAATATATAAGTATAAATCTTTATATATGTCATGAAAGCGATGTTCAATCAACAGAAAAATTCCACTTCCGGTGAGATATCTCAAATATCTCAGGTAGTTTTTTTTAAAATAATTTTTGTACCCGCGAGATCTTAAAAAGTATAAGAGATCAATACACGAAACTTTCATGGATGATAGACATTTGAATGAAGATGTGTTTAACAGCTTTTATTTTGTCGGCCGTCACTTCCGGTCCACACCGGAAGAGTTCAAACAAATCAAGATGTTTATAAGTTTAACTGTTTTTCTTTGCCAATTTTAGAGAAATTGATAGGCAATAAAGTCCTGTTGTAAAATTCGGAAGAACTTCTAACTTTAAATTTTCACTGAGTACTTCCGTTTGTCCGTTTCCTGTCCCAAAACCATAAACTTTAGTCCTCGAGATCTCAAATATGGTGAAGACTTGAACAATCAAACTTTGCAGGATGATAGACCTATATATTTAGATGTGTTTACACTATTTTGTTTTGTTCGTCGTAACTTCCGGTCGTCACCGGAAGCACTTAAAAAATTATTTTTTTTTTACCTTTTTTAGTTATTTTACATAGAATGATTATTTTAGTATGGATCTTTTCATAAGTCGTTTATGCGATGTTAAATAAAAAAAGATCCATTTCCGGTGAGATATCTCAAATATCTTGAGTAGCTTTTTTATACCAAATTGTTTACCCGCACTGTTAATTGTTAATCAGAAACTGTTAGTGATCAAAACACAAAACTTACATAGGTGATAGACATTAGATAGATGATGTGTTTAACGTGTTTCGTTTTGTCAACCGTCACTTCCAGTCCTCACCGGAAGGGTTCAAACAAATGACATTGTTGATAAGTTTAACTGGTTTTTTTTTAACACTTTTTAAGTAAGCTTGATAAACGGTAGTGTACGAGAGGAAAATGTTTATGATATATTAACATTTTTTTTCATTAAGCAATTATGTTCGTCCGTTTCCTGTCCGGAGACAATAAACCTTTTCTCAACGAGATCTCATAACTGACAAAAGCTTAAGCATCCACACTTTCAGGAAAAATAGAACAATGTATAAAGACATGTTTTCCATGTTCCGTTTGATCCGGCGTAACATCCGGTCGTCAGAGCAAATATCAAAAATGACTTTTTCTCGTTTTGTTTTGTTTCACATAGGAAAAGTTACCGAAATATTCCATCACAGTATCGATTAAATCCCCCTTCATTTTATAAGAGAAATGCATTTTTACAGACTTATACGTGAAGAACGGAAGACCTTTTTGTTGCTATAGCAACAAGATTCTAGTTAAGGTCTTCCGTTTCCAACGGAAGACCTTTTTGTTTTCGTACGATTTCTTATTATTATTATTTTTTTCCACAAATTTTGTGCACGCGATTTCTCGAAAACTATTCGACCGATTTCAACCATTTTTTCACAGAAGATGAGACTTGAGATAAACTTCATACATTTTTAATATTTTTCCTGTCGTCACTTCCGGTACCGATTTATCGGCCATTTTGCACATTTTTACGACCTTTTTTGTGCAGAGTTGATCTCAGAAACTATCAGAGATATGAATATGAAACTTTCAGGATAGGTAGTCCATAGTTTGAAGTTGTGCCTATTGTTTTCGTTTTACGCAAGTGGCGCCATTTCTTGGAGCTCGCTAGGGCTCGAAAATTGGGTACGAATTTCAAATCAAAATTTTCACACATTTTGATCTATATCTTTTTATCAGTTGATATTTTGTTAAGACATATATAACAAAAGTGATAGAGTACCAAAAGTTCTTTCCAACAAAATCAAGAAAAAGGGGCTGGCCCCTTTAATTAGGGGCCAATAGACTCGTAAACTCTATTACAAATAACTTAAAAACGATAAAGATTTTGTAATGCATTATAGAAGCAAAGTTGTTGATCGTAACAATATCTATCAGAAAAAATCATTGCCACGCCCATTTATGACGTAATTAGGGATTTTTAGGGGCCAAAGTTCTCAAACTTTGACACAATATATCTAGAGAACGAGACATATTTTGTTAAGCATTTTAGAAGAGAAAATGCTTGTATTGATAATTTAAATCGATTCCACTAATCAAAACACAAATGGCTGTCCCCATTAAGGATCTACAGGGCTGGCCCCTAAAATATTCAATCATTTGTATCTCAAAAATGAACAACAATTTGAGATGGGTGTAAGAACAAAAAATGTTAGTATTATTGAGACCTTTCATATGAAATTAACAAAAAGGGGCTGGCCCCTTAAATTAGGGGCCAAGACACTCTTAAAGTCTTTTACACATAACTTAAAAACGATCAAGATTTTGTAATGCATTATAGATGCAAAGTTGTTGATCGTTTGTATAAGTTTGTAAAACTCATTTCCACACCCATTGATGACATAATTAGGGATAATAAGGAACTAAAATCTTAAATCTTAAATGTGCTGAATGTGAAAAAGCAAAACACTTTGTTAAGCATTGTAAAGGATATTGACAATCGTATACATTATCTGAAAGGAAGGGGTTGAGGGGGAATTCTGAAATTTCATTAATTTTGTAAATGTGTCGTTTAAGAAATTGAACGGAAGACCTACTCGTTACTCGTAACGAGATCGTATCTAGTTATTATTATTTTTTTCCACAAATTTTGTGCACGCGATTTCTCGAAAACTATTCGACCGATTTCAACCATTTTTTCACAGAAGATGAGACTTGAGATAAACTTCATACATTTTTAATATTTTTCCTGTCGTCACTTCCGGTACCGATTTATCGGCCATTTTGCACATTTTTACGACCTTTTTTGTGCAGAGTTGATCTCAGAAACTATCAGAGATATGAATATGAAACTTTCAGGATAGGTAGTCCATAGTTTGAAGTTGTGCCTATTGTTTTCGTTTTACGCAAGTGGCGCCATTTCTTGGAGCTCGCTAGGGCTCGAAAATTGGGTACGAATTTCAAATCAAAATTTTCACACATTTTGATCTATATCTTTTTATCAGTTGATATTTTGTTAAGACATATATAACAAAAGTGATAGAGTACCAAAAGTTCTTTCCAACAAAATCAAGAAAAAGGGGCTGGCCCCTTTAATTAGGGGCCAATAGACTCGTAAACTCTATTACAAATAACTTAAAAACGATAAAGATTTTGTAATGCATTATAGAAGCAAAGTTGTTGATCGTAACAATATCTATCAGAAAAAATCATTGCCACGCCCATTTATGACGTAATTAGGGATTTTTAGGGGCCAAAGTTCTCAAACTTTGACACAATATATCTAGAGAACGAGACATATTTTGTTAAGCATTTTAGAAGAGAAAATGCTTGTATTGATAATTTAAATCGATTCCACTAATCAAAACACAAATGGCTGTCCCCATTAAGGATCTACAGGGCTGGCCCCTAAAATATTCAATCATTTGTATCTCAAAAATGAACAACAATTTGAGATGGGTGTAAGAACAAAAAATGTTAGTATTATTGAGACCTTTCATATGAAATTAACAAAAAGGGGCTGGCCCCTTAAATTAGGGGCCAAGACACTCTTAAAGTCTTTTACACATAACTTAAAAACGATCAAGATTTTGTAATGCATTATAGATGCAAAGTTGTTGATCGTTTGTATAAGTTTGTAAAACTCATTGCCACACCCATTGATGACATAATTAGGGATAATAAGGAACTAAAATCTTAAATCTTAAATGTGCTGAATGTGAAAAAGCAAAACACTTTGTTAAGCATTGTAAAGGATATTGACAATCGTATACATTATCTGAAAGGAAGGGGTTGAGGGGGAATTCTGAAATTTCATTAATTTTGTAAATGTGTCGTTTAAGAAATTGAACGGAAGACCTACTCGTTACTCGTAACGAGATCGTATCTAGTTATTATTATTATTTTTTTTTTCCACAAATTTTGTGCAAGCATTTTCTCGAGAACTATTTGACCGATCTCAACCATTTTTTCACAGATGATTACAAGTGGTCTGAATTTATTTTGTTTTTAAAATTTTTGCCGTCGTCACTTCCGGTACCGATTTATTGCTAATTTTGAAAACTTTTACGACCCATTTTGTGAGCAGTTGATCTCAGAAACTATCAGAGATATGAATATGAAACTTTCAGGATAGGTAGTCCATAGTTTGAAGTTGTGCCTATTGTTTTCGTTTTACGCAAGTGGCGCCATTTCTTGGAGCTCGCTAGGGCTCGAAAATTGGGTACGAATTTCATATAAAAATTTTCACACATTTTGATCTATATCTTTTTATCAGTTGATATTTTGTTAAGACATATATAACAAAAGTGGTAGAGTATCAAAAGTTCTTTCCAACAAAATCAAGAAAAAGGGGCTGGCCCCTTTAATTAGGGGCCAATAGACCCGTAATGTCTATTACAAATAACTTAAAAACGATAAAGATTTTGTAATGCATTTTAGAAGCAAAGTTGTTGATCGTAACAATATCTATTTGAAAAACTCATTGCCACGCCCATTTATGACGTAGTTAGGGATTTTTAGGGGCCAAAGTTCTCAAACATTGACACAATATATCTAGAGAACAAGACATATTTTGTTAAGCATTGTAATAGAGAAAATGCTTGTATTGATAACTATAATCGATTCCAATATTTGAAACACCAATGTCTGTCCCCATTAAGGATCTACAGGGCTGGCCCCTAATATATTCAATCATTTGTATTTCAAAAATGAACAACAATTTGAGATAGGTGTAAGAACAAAAACTGTTAGTATTTGAGAGATCTTTCGTATGAAATCAAGAAAAAGGGGCTGGCCCCTTTAACTAGAGGCCAATAGACTCGTAAAGTCTATTACAGATAACTTAAAAACAATAAAGATTTTGTAATGCATTATAGAAGCAAAGTTGTTGATCGTAACAATATATATTTGAAAAGCTCATTGCCACGCCCATTTATGACGTAATTAGGGATTTTTAGGGCCCAAATTTCTCAAATTTAGACACAATATATCTAGAGAACGAGACATATTTTTGTTAAGCATTGTAGAAGAGAAAATGCTTGTATTGATAACTATAATCGATTCCATTATTTTCAACGCCAATGTCTGTTCCCATTAAGGATCTACAGCGCTGGCCCCTAAAATATTCAATCATTTGTATCTCAAAAATGAACAACAGTTCAAGAAAGGTGTAAGAACAAAAAATGTTAGTATTTGTAAGATCTTTCGTATGAAATGAACAAAAAGGGGCTGGCCCCTTTAATTAGGGGCCAAGACCCACGTAAAGTCTATTACAAATAACTTAAAAACGATAAAGATTTTGTGATGCATTATAGAAGCAAAGTTGTTGATCGTAACAATATCTGTTTGAAAAACTCATTGCCACGCCCATTTGTGCCGTTATTAGGGGCCAACGTCCTTAACTTTTGATGCAATATGTCTAAAGGAGACATATTTTTTTAAGCATTGTAGAAAAGAAATTGTTTGCATTTAACTAATTAAAACACCAATATATGTCCCCATTTAAATCTATAGGGGTGGCCCCTAAAATATTCAGTCATTTTTATAAGTTTTATCGATAAATCATCGTATCATTTTAAAAAATCGAACGGAAGACCTACTCGTTACTCGTAACGAGATCGTGTCTAGTTTATATATGCTTATTGGTATTACATGACTTTGCAACAAGTTGAAGTTTTGATCATTTTTTATCATTCACGGCATATGAGTATACATGTGACTGATTTTGACTAGGTGGGAATGGTGTACAGGTAAGGGGAGGGAGAGAACAAAAGAAATTAATTACAGCTGACCTATAGTCTGTTTTAGAATAAGCACAGGTAGATTTTACCTATATGAAGTTTTGTGGGTTTTTTTTTTTTTTTTTTTTTTTTTTTACTAAATTTGTTCTTATCTGATCTTTAAATTTAGGTTTTTATTTTGAGTTTTTCTCTATTAGAAATTTACATTTTTTTTTTTCAATTATCTACTTTTTCCTTAAGGTTTTTGACCTTTCTATAAATAGTATTTTCTTTACATTTTTATATTAAGATAAATGTGTTTAAATGAAAATAGGAACTGTAATAGATAGAGAGACACAACATTTTTTATCATCCATTTTAATGACTGTTCAATACCAATACGTTCTGACATTTTAATTTCTATAAAAATGATGCTTGACATTACTATTCATGAAAAATGCACTTATAATAAACATTATACTGGTAATTTTTTTTTATTATCCAATGCAAAATTCAAACTGAAATATATACAGGGTATCTGCCTTAGTATGCCAAAAAAAGCAATGTACAGTACTATAGAGTAATAGTCACAATGTTCACATAATTGCGGAAACACATCACTCTAGATGAAGGAGATGTGAGGCAGCATCTGCATAGTCCATCAACTGGATATGTCCACGGCGTAGTCTTTCTTTCAGGTCATGAATGCACCGGTCTAACTGTCTGTACTTCCTTTTCTTGGGACGCACTACACTGTCTGTCAATGCATCTCCAGTAGATCCTGTCGTTGTATCTCGTCCTGATTGAATACTTAAATCCAACATGTAAAAGGAAATAACCTCCTCTTCCATTCTCTAAGAAATCTACATGCACTTGCGCGTTCGCCATACTTAGCAAAGTGATATAGATATATATATATTTTCCATTTGAAGAAAGTTGAACATGAGCACTTAATTATAACAATTAGTTTTATCCTGGACTTTCAAAGGAATTTAACATCAATTATTTTATCTGGACACATGAATTACATCAATTATCTATTCAACAAAATAATCATTGAACCTTATTTAAGCTCCAGATTGTTTATATAATTAAATTTGTTTTATCTCTTGTAAGTTAGTATTTAATCTATTTGCAATCATTATCTAAGTTACATGATTTTTTTATAAATATATTATTTCAATGTCATTATTTTGAATGAGAAATATAGAAATTCAATTTCTATAACGATTTTTATTTATTTATTTATTTTTCTTTAATCATTCATCCCATTATTTACACTGTATTTATTCATTTCTAATGCATAGCTTAAACAATTTACATATCGGGTGTTAAATACAGGTAAAATACGGGTAAAATGTCTAAAACAGACTATACACAGGTGACCACTCAGGTGTGAAAATCTGAATTTTGGCTAGGTGGGAATAGAAATTTCAGAATTTTGGCTAGGTGGGAATAAACCGTTCGGTAAACGTGCTGTTATTATAGTCTAAATCTACTCTAGTAGACGGACAATAGTGCCCAGCGTTGTAGATCTGTTATATTACGGGGTTTTTTTATTATTAAGGCAAAAATGTTTCGTGAAATGTGCATATAAATGTATTTAGGAGTATTTCAGGGTAATGTCGGAAAATTATTAGTGGCCGTTCTGTACATGTATTTTTATTTTTTTTGGGGGGGGGGGGCTAAAACACCGAAAAGGGTGTATATAACGGTTTGGTTTTTTAAAGATTTTTTATGTTGTAAAATCTTCAAAAAATATGAATAAAAAATTTTGAAACAAAGTTAGGTATCTATCGTCACTAGAAGTAGACAGTTCTAGATAAACAGATCGTAGTAAATCTTGTTACTGTAATTTTGCTCAGTTACAAACGAAACTCCCGCCAAATGTGTTGTGTATCGTAGTTATTGTACGGTAGGCTTCAAAGAAAAACTTACTGTGTCGTGTCACATTTGTCATTTTAAAAAACGCTCAAAGTTTTTAACTTATTTCCTTTTTTTAACTTATGCTATGTACAGTATTTTCTCTTCAAATGTTTCTCTTACAGTAATAACAAGGTTTTCTGTACATGATTAATTGAAATTCATTTATTTTTCTTTTATGTTGCTGTTTATATTTCGTACGTACCATACAAGTTTACACGTATTTGCAAATACCGTACATTAAATTTTAGAAATTTATGCATTGTATTGGACCAAAAATGCAATATTTAGTTTGCCTTGTTCCAATTTCATGCAGTTGTAATCGCAATAAGGAGAAAGCGATCTAGGTTACAGAACTTGTTCCCGATATCAATTGTATATTAGAACAATAAAAATTTGTTCAAATCAA
Organism: Magallana ariakensis; assembly: GCA_020458035.1. NCBI lineage: Eukaryota > Metazoa > Mollusca > Bivalvia > Ostreida > Ostreidae > Magallana > Magallana ariakensis. Next base: position 7,245,825 of record CM035817.1, on the reverse strand, counting down.
TCATGTAGCTGTCCTTCAATATTTTTTCTTGAAAAGCTTTAATCTGTCGATTGGGCATGTTCACATGTACCTTTGTTAACGTATTTTCATATCATTATCTCTGATAAATTTGTTTTTCTCAGTGCCGTAACGGCATATAGGCAAATGAGGCAAATGCCTCATATCGAATTTGACAAATATAAATTTAAAAATGAACAATTCTGTTTAAAAATCTCAATTCTCTTTTCACATTTATCCATGCTAATGTCCTAGTCAAACCCTGCTAATTGGTAAATCATACATGAATATCTGAAATGTGCAAATACTAATTGGTACATGTATTACTGATTTCTACTAAAAATTTACACTTTAGGATGGTTTATGTATGGTGGCACGGGACAGTTTTTTTTTATACAATTCATTGCATCCAGGGGATGTGTGTCTTCGGAACTCTGTAACTAGAATTTCCTCAGTTCTTATTCAGATCAAATACCTTTAATTCACTTGTTATAAGGCCAATCACCAACTGAAGAAAATTATAAGTCAAAACTTTTAAAATTTTCTACATACTAATCTTGTTTTTATGAGATTTTGACCCTTTCATATTTTGCTATTTTTTCATGATTTTTCAGCTTTTTAGACCTCCCCCAGCTAATTCCCTGCAAAGGGTTGACCTTCCGTACCTATGGAACGCCAAATTAACATATATTCAAATATTTGCTTACGCATGGCTCATGGGTCAGTCAATAAAGTAAGTTGACTGACCCATGAGCTACGCATGGCTCATCGGTCAGTCAATAAAGTAAGTTTTTTGGCTTTATTGATAAAAATTCGAACTCCTGTGCATACGGGGCCTACATATTGCATGTCAATTTCAACAAGAGACATCCCTGTTACTAATGATAATCATTAAAAATCATTTCATGAATTTTAGCAACACTCATAAGCCTTCAAGTACAGCAACTCTCAATTTTACAAAAATATTGACCGGGTACTTTATTCGAAACTGTCCCTTGCTACCTATGTTCTGATCTTATTGTGTGGAATTGTCTTTTGATGTCTGAAGGACAAACGGCGTATAATCACATATTTCCGTGTGTTGTATTTTATTATAAGATGCTGTCGCAATAATGCATACTCCGTAACCTTTCTCTTACATTGTAGATACAATAAGACTTATTCTGAATCAGTTTTATTTAGGTCTACTATGCTGGATAGTACGTGGATTCTGAAATACATCCTATTGGCTGATTTAGAAGAAAAAGAGAATATGCTGTCTCTAATACAGTTCTATACAATAGTGCACAGCGCAGGAAGATCTGATAACAATCCATAGAGAGTCAAGTTTAGTGACATCAGAATGAACTTCCCCTGCAAATACCCCTTGTATGACCGAATAAATGTAACCCAATAAATCAAAGCTAGTTATCCAATGTTCAATTGCATTGTCAGTCATCTATTTAGCTCCGATTACACCATGTCATGGTTTCAACTGTAGATATAAAGATATACACTTAAATTTGATGAAAATAGCTCATTTGAGGCAACAATCCAGATATTATGTTGCAGGATAAACAAAATACACATTAAAGATATACATGTAAGTAATATTTGGGTTTGACGAATATACCGGTATATATATGAGAAGAGGGTTCGGCAAACCTCACCATCTGTCTCATTTTCTTACCCTAGCCCATATATAGCTTACATTTTAAGACAGTAACCATGTATTGTATATGTATTATTCGCATGAAAGATAAATTTATCAACCAATCTCAACTACATGTATACATTATTAAGTTGGCGGTGTAATTGTTTACAATCTGATTATAATCAGATTTTTTGATCTGCTCAAGAAGGGCTTTATGATAGATTTGACCACGCTCCGACCGAAATTATCACCTCATAATATTCGAAGAATAATTCCTTATTACTTGTATTTACATTATTTCCAATCTCTACTCTTTAAAACAACATAAATTAAAACCACTATTTTTTCATGTAGCACATGCTATGTATTACTACGCGGCGCAGCCAATACCGTTTTTCAGTTATGGTATAAGACACGCCCATTTTGTGTCGCTCATCTTTTATGAAATTATTGGGTTTTAGCTTCAAAATTGATTCGTAATGTTATCACAGACAAAGACAGTAGAAAATGTAAATATTGCTCTGTCAGGTTCATTTTAACAATATAGTGAAGATGTGGAGAATTATGTGTCACGTGTACACTGACAGAACTTATCAGTGCGAGCAGCCAATTAAGACACCGATGGCTTTTTATTTTTATTATCAAAAGTATAATTAATTAATTAACTTACTGCATTAATTATGAATTCGATTTAATTCTACACTGATCTATTCCGTTTCCAGATGTCGAGTCGTCGAGACTTGGTCGTGCGATAGAAAATATACAATATAATAATATATGATACAATATCATATCACATAATACATCACAATATTGTAACATATGATATTATATTGTATAATATAAAAGTATGATATTGTATTGTATAATATTGTATCATATTTGATACATAATATGATATTGTATCATATGATACAATAAAATTATACAACATTGTATCATATCAATTGATACAATATCATATGATATAGTACTATATTATATCATACAATATCATATTATACTATATTGTATTATATGATACAATATCGCATTATACAATATCATATAATACATTTTCATGTGATATAATAATATATTATATATATTATATAAACCAATATCATATTATACAATATCGTATCATATGATACGATATAAACTATACAATATCATATCATTTGATACAATATTATATGTTGCAATATCATATGAAACAATAGCATGTGATAAAACAGTATATTATACAATATCATATTATACAATATTGTATCATAATAAACAATACTATACATAACAATATCATATCATAATGTACAAAAAAAATTGATACAATATCATATCGTATCATATAACTTTTTACAATATAATATATGATATAATATCGTATCATATAAAACAATTGTGTATCATATCATACAATACTATATCATAGGAATAATATTATATCATTTAACAACGAACACATCTATCAAGCAGGTTTAAGATAGGAGAATTTTTTTAGCATCCTTGATAATGGAGATCTACATCTGAAGCTACCTCTGCTGTTCATTAATATTATAGTTAAATCAACTATGCAAGCTATTATCTATAAAATATGTGACCTGTTCCATTCAAGCCTGCCAGGTGAATCAGTATTATAAGATGCATCATCCATGCAAGTTTGGTGAAGTTAGGACCAGTAATAACTAAGATAAAATCATCAGAGGGCACCTGCTCCAAAAACACCAGCTCTTAAAACTTTAACCTTCCTCCAGCATCCGAAACCTATGGGTCAAATTCAGCATTCATGCCTGTCAGGTGCATCAGTATCATAAGACGCACCATCCATGCAAGTTTAGTAAAGTTAGGACCAGTAATAACTAAGATATATTTTTTAGCATCCTTGATAATGGAGATCAGGCTCTGCATCTGAAGCTACCTCTGCGATTCATTTATATTATAGTTCAATCAACTATGCAAGTTTGAAATAGTACTAATATTTATTAAACATGTGACCTGTTCCAAAAAACTTAACCTACTCCAGCATCCGAAACCTTTGGCTCAGATTCAGCATTCAAGCCTGTCAGGTGCATCAGTATCATAAGACGCATCATCCATGCAAGTTTTATGAAGTTAGGACCTATAATCATCAGAGGGCACCTGCTCCAAAAACTTTAACAAGCTCTTAAAACCTTAACCTCCTTCAGCATCCGAAACCTATTGCTCAGATTCAGCATTCATGCCTGTCAGGTGCATCAGTATTATAAGACGTAAGTTTGGTAAAGTTAGGACCAGTAATAACTAATATATAATCTTCAAAGGGCACCTGCTTCAAAAACTTTAACCAGCTCTAAAAACCTTAACCTCATCCAGCATCCGAAACCTATGGCTCAGATTCAGCATTCATGCCTGTCGGAGGCATCAGTATCATGCGACGCATCATCTATGCAAGTTTGGTGAAGTTAGGACCAGTAATAACTAAGATATAATCATCAGAGGGAACCTGCTCCAAAAACATTAACCAGCTCTAAAAACCTTAACCTCATCCAGCATCCGAAACCTATGGCTCAGATTCAGCATTCATGCCTGTCAGAGGCATCAGTATCATAAGACGTGTGTCTTATGCATCATCCAAGCAGGACCATCTATGCAAGTTTGGTGAAGTTAGGACCAGTAATAACTAAGATATAATCATCAAAGGGCACCGGCTCCAAAAACTTAAATCAGCTATAAAAACCTTAACCTCATCCAGCATCCGAAACCTATGGTTTAGATTCAGCATTCAAGCCTGCCAGGTGGATCAGTATCATAAGACGCACCATCTATGCAAATTTAGTGAAGTTAGGACCAGTGATAACTAAGATATAATCATCAAAGGGCACCTGCTCCAAAAACTTTAACCAGCTCTAAAAACCTTAACCTCATCCAGCATCTGAAACCTATGGCTCAGATTCAGCATTAAAGCATGTCTGGTGCATCAGTATCATAAGATGCACCATCCATGCAAGTTTGGTAAAGTTAGGACCAGTAGTAACTTAGAAATTGCTATCAAAGGGCACTTGCACCAAAAACTTAACCTGCTCCAAAAACCTTCACCTCCTCCAGCTTTTGAAACTCATGGCCCTGATTCAGCATCCAAGTCTTTCAAGTCCATAAGTAGGCCAAGATGCATCATCCAAGCAAGTTTGGTAAAGATAGGACAAGTAATAACTTAGATACAGGCCCTGCAACAAAAACTTTAACCAGGTCCGGACGCCGACGCCGACGCCGACGACGAGGGTATAGCATAAGCTCCCCCCGACTTCGTCTCGGTGAGCTAAAAAGCCAACCAAAAAAAATAATAACCTTCCTAATGACAGACTATGTATTATATAGGAAAAAGAAAAAGGTGTTGAACTGCCTTGTGAATCTATATTTCTTGTGAAAGTCAGTCTTTTGAAAAATATGATTTTGACATAAATGCTATGTTAGTTTTGCTAGAAAAACCTCCCAGAGAAATTATGGATTATATAGATATAATTATGAATTATAAATAAAAGGAAATAATACTTGTTGATGTAGATTTCATGAGAATTCATCAATTATAGAACATAACATGTAGTACATTTCATTAAATGGTTATATTATTATTACGCGCAGTGATTTCGCGCTGGCTGGGGCGCTGTTACGTCGCACCACGCACAACGCACAACTCTGACAAACTGCCCCCATGCATCAAAGATTCACAATAAAAGTGTACATAAAAATTCATTGGTGTTGGATTTATATTAGACTTCTTTTTATGGTTCCATTTCTGTCTTCATATCGCTTTAGTTTGTCAAATATTTTTGGTGTATATATACCGCAGTTATAACATTTTCAAAAATGAAAATTCCGGTAATCATTTATTCCATACATGCATTTGCTCTGTACCATATTATTACATCTTGTTAAGCTTAATACAATGTATGCCTATTAATTTTCTATGCATTTCAATTAAAAACTTTGTGTCTAACTACATTGTCTATCTTTGTTTTTTTCCTACTTATTAATAAGTTCGAAAACACATGACCTGCAGGCAGTGAGAATTAATGTAAATCAGAAACATACACAGCTATCAAAATTTTTTAGAGTTTAAGCTATGCTCGCCTGTCATATTTTAGTGACCTTGCAGATTTCACATATGCGCCGCCTGTATCTATATGCACAAAAATAGTCTTTGCACATCAAAATTTATGCAAACATAAGTGTAACTTTTGTATATGTATAATGATATTTTTTACATACAAATATGTAAACAATTTAATAAAATTTGCAAAATATAAAACAATTAAATTGAATAGGAATGAATGCAGATGAATACAATTTGCTTTAATTAAATCCTTATCCATGGGTATAGACTACACTTTTATCTCAAGACCATGCTGGATTAAAAGATACATTGTAACTTGTTGCTTTGTTTAGATTATCTAAGTGGACAGAAGCGAACACTAGTATGCCAATCAATTTTAATTAACAGTACAATAATAAACAGATACTAAGTATAACAAAACTGTTTTCTGTCTTATTACATCCTGTCGTAGCACTTTTAACATTTCAAAATTCCTAGAAATTTTATAAGTAACAGATTTACTCTGGATGCACAATATCTACATCTTTCCTTTATATCATCTTAAAAGTCACTCTCATCAAAGATTAGTATGATGAACTTGGAATAAAATGTAAACTTGATATTTAGAAAATGCAAACAAAATAATCGAATTTAAAGAAAATGTCCTAGCGTGTTATTCATGGTTCTAACACACATATAAAACTTCTGCATTAAACCACTTCTTTTTTACCTCATAGTATGGCTATGGTGATATATATATCAACTAGATGATATCCAGCGCAAGCGCGGGATTAACAATAATTCACATTAGTATAATACAATGCTTAATTAATATGTTGAACCAGGTTTTTTTGTTCATTTTTCTATGTACTGTGTCCGAATTTTTTTCTTAATTGCTTTTCTTAAAATATTCTATAAAATTGAAATAAAAAAGCAACTGCGTGGCTGGAAATTTAGAGGAGAGGACAGGGATGAAAATCTAAACTGAAATGGAGTATATACACATGAACATGTACATGGCCTTAATTCTTTTTGTTGCAGCTGACTGGAAAAAATTAGAGTATTATCTTACTTCAAACCAGAGTGTGGGTGTATAGTGCGTGGTATTTCTTTTTAGAACTTTGTTCTTTATGTAAAATTTCACTTATTATTGCCCAAAATAAAAATTTTAGATAAAACACTGTCAACAAATTAATTTATAAGGTTTACTACAAATCTGTCGTGGTATAAAAAATGTATATGTTATTTAAAAACGTGTACGCACTTTTCGCCATAGTGTTAATTAGTCAACACCATTTTTTGGCATCCCGTTCTGTAAAGTTCTGTCCATCAAAAATAAAATCGCGTCTATTGGCCCATTTTATTTATTAACTTTTTAGCTCACCTTAACTGAAAGCTCAGGTGAGCTATTCTGATCACATTTTGTCTGTCATCCGTCCGTCCGTCGGTAAACTTTTCACATTTTCAACATCTTCTCAAGAACCACTTGGCCAATTTCAACCAAACTTGGCACAAAGCATCCTTAGCCTAAGGGAATTCAAAGTTGTGAAAATTAAGGACCAAGCCCTCTTACAAGGGGAGATAATAAGGAATTAATGAAATTTTTTTAGAAACTTTCAAAAATCTTCTTCTCAAGAACCATTTGGCCAGGAAAGCTGAAACTTGTGTGGAAGCATCCTCAGATAGTGTAGATTCAAAGTTGTGAAAATCATGACCCCCGGGGGTAGGGTGGGGCCACAATGGGGGGTCGACTTTTTACATAGGAATATACAGAGTAAATCTTTAAAAATCTTCTTCACAAGAACCATTTTGCCAGGAAAGCTGAAACTTATGTGGAAGCATCATCAGTTAGTGTAGATTCAAAGTTGTGAAAATCATGACTCCCGAGGGTAGGATGGAGTCACAATGGGAGTTTGACTTTTTACATAGGAATATACAGAGTAAATCTTTAAAAATCTTCTTCACAAAAACCATTAGGCCAGGAAAGCAGAAACTTATGTGGAAACATCCTCTAGGTAATGTTAATTCAAAGTTGTGAATATCATGACCTTCGGGGGTAGGCTGGGGCCACAATGGGGGGGGGGGTCGACTTTTTACATAGGAATATATAGAGTAAATCTTTAAAAATCTTCTTCACAAGAACCATTTTGCCAGGAAAGCTGAAACCTATGTGGAAGCATTCTCAGGAAGTGTAGATTCAAAGTTGTGAAAATCATGACCCCTGGGGGTAGGGTGGGGCCAAAATGGGGGTTCGACGTTTTACATAGGAATATATAGAGTAAATCTTTAAAAATCTTCTTCTCAAGAACCATTTGGCCAGGAAAGCTGAAGCTTGTGTGGAAGCATCCTAAGGTAGTGTAGATTCAGAGTTGTAAAAATCATGACCCCCAGGGGTAGGGTGGAGCCACAATGGGGGGTCAACTTTTTACATAAGTTTTTTTTTACATTGTCCAGATAGTTTGTATTATGACTCCATTAAGCTGATTTTATCATACCTATTGTTCCTCAGGTGAGCGATGTGGCCCATGGGCCTCTTGTTTGTATTAACCAGATGTCCGATCCAAGGTATCTGACGCAAAGCATGGTGACTCATCCTACATTCTCCACCATGACGTTAATTAGTCAAACCGCGTTCTTGGTTACCCCGTTCTGGAAAGTTCTATTCATCAAAACAAAAATCGCGCATTTAAGAAACGAATTGGTTCATTTTATTTATTCAACATTTGTCAAATCTCAATTCTTATGTATACCCGAAATAGGTTCCCATGATATATATTCACTCTTTACATAATCATTAAATATTATTTCATTGTAAGTATATTTTTTGATGCAAACTCCCACTGACTTGGGTCCGCCAAAGCGTGTCCACCACCTTACTCACATATTTGCTATTTCGGGCTGGTTTATCGAAAATGAAAGTAGGTTTTTAATTTATCTTACAATAATTACTTATCAGGTAAAATTCAATTATAGCTTACGGACATCAACTTACACGTGTTGAAATGCCAAAGGTGTGAGCAGTTACTCGGGTGCAGGCATTTCGAAGTTTATTGGCAAAATGTCTTAATTTATAAGTATAGATGGTACATAACAATGCAAATCAAAAATGACGCGAGTACAAATGTTAAACTTGCATCGAACGAATTATGAATCAACAGTTTACCGAAACTCGATAAATATTAACAAATGACGATTTAAAAACGGTTATATACATGTACATGTAGAATATTCGAAGACTCAATAACAGAATTAACAATTGACATTTCTCCATATAAATTTAACGAATAACGCATTTAGAATATATATGGTGGCATACTTCTGCTACTTCTGTTTAAGGGTTTTTTTTCTATAAAATATCTGGACATGCGATATAAATATGTTGACATGCAAGATAAATATGTCAAAATGCAACATAACTATCTTGAATTGCAAGAAAATTGCAATCAGATTACAATTATCGAAAATCTAAAAAAAAAAAAATCAATTATCGCCAAAAAGTGACTTTCAGCATGCAAGATGGTACTTATTTACGTTAACATGCGAGATAAATATGTTGACATGGACTTATTCATGTTGACATGCAACTTATTTATGTCAACATGCAACTTTGTTATGATGACAGGCAAAATAAATATGTTGGCGGATTTCGAATGGTCCACCGAGAGTTCGTCCAGAGTCATGGTATAATAAAACTATTTTTACTTTCTTGATAAACTGAATATTGGAATTTTCTGAATACTTAACTCTGTGATTTTTCAATAATATGCTTGCTTTTGCAGGATATCCACCTACGCCCTATGAATTCTCTAAACTCTATGAAAAATGCATTGAGACCGTTACTTAAAAATATTTTTTTTAAATACCACCAGGAATTAATTTCAAATATTACCTGATATTTTTACAATAATGCTTGGGTGGGGGTGGGGGTAAAACAGCGAAAAGGATGGAAATGATTGGGGATTGTTTCGTAAAGATTTCATAAGTAGTAGAAAAAATTAAACAGTTTTGAAACAAAAATGAGTTTTCATCGACGCTAGAAATAGACAGTTCGACATATACATATCGTAGTAGATATTGTAATTGTGGTTTTGCTTAGTTACAAACGAAACTCTCATGCACCAAAAGTGCGCTGAATTTAGTTATTATAGGTAGACCTCCAAGGAAAACACACTATACCACGTAACATTTGTCATTTAAAAAACGCTCAAAGATTTCTACTTATGCTCAATCTGATTAAAATCAGATCCTCGATGCTCCCGTTTTAATGATATGTCGCTATCATGTTAATTTTTTACCTATAATCTTTTTGTATTCTGACTAGTATAAATAGTGAACCCATTTACTTGTATATTCCACCGAGTCTATCCAATCAACCAACAATTCTGTTTATCTCTGTACGTGAAAAAAAAACCCACAATTAATTTCTTGTGTAATAAACTTGAAAAAGAGTGTTGAATTTGGTATAAGATTTTTCTCCCACGCATTTTGACATACATGGCGAATACTTTATCGGGCCAACCCTCAGCTATAACTACAGAATGTATTCAGCGACAGTAAATACTAGTCAGATCTTTAATAGATACCATATAGGAAAATATGTAGACCGCCTCCCCCTAGAGAATTAATTGATTGTCCGGGTTTTACGGCCTACACATACTAGGAGCATCAATGAGTTGCTATTTATGAATCACCTGTGTTCACGTGACTTGTTACCTGCCGACTCAGGTATTCCTGTCTAGCGGAAAAGGGAGGGACATTCCATCACTTGTAGGAACCGGTGATAGGACCAAGGAAGAAACATAGCTTCAAAGATGACGGTAAATTCATTTATTTCACAAAATTGTTTTATTGTAAGTTAGAATTTAGTTAAAGTCATTCTTCTATGTTTGTCTGTTTATATTTGGAATCAATTTCAGTTGGTTAGAAAGTTTGTTTACATCAGGGCACCGCCCTCGGCAGTTGTGTGCTATCTCTACGTTTCGTTTGTTTATGCTATTAAGACTTTTCCGACTGGTTTCATATGCCCGTCTAATATTTGTATACAGCAAATAATTTAACCATGTCCATCGCCTACTGTTGAATTTAAACGCATTGTAATGTATTTTTTATTACGACCAGTCACCTCATTTTTTCATTCATTTAATATGACAGATAAAAGATTGATTGAAGTGCTTAGATATTCGTTTTACATGCAAATGAGCTTTTAAGTATACAACGTTTTATAACATTGTTTTTACGAGCATACATGCACGTGTCTGTAATTGTTGAAATGGTAACCACTGCAATAATGAGATAGTCCATGACTATTGTGAAAGACATCTGTCATCTGCTACAGAAATACATGTAGCAGATTTCTGATTTCGGTCACTAAACAATTTCTTTGAATGATGTTATGGATGCATGTAGAACAATTCAATACCATGTGATACACAATTTCCTTTATAGACAGAACTCTGTCTGTGCTGTATAAACCGACTTAAAAAACGAAACGCCTCCATACAGTCTTGATTTTACTTATTTCACGCCTCAGTGACGTAATAACGCATACCTTCTGTTACAAATGAGCCACGTGGCGGCTTTCAAGGTATGTCAGAAATGCCATACACTAACATTTCACTGGGCAATAACATGAATCGCACAAAAATGTGCTTCAGGTGGGGACAGGATTACAACTGTCCACGGGAATCGCCTCTCCCATCGTCCGAGGGCACGTGTGGTGATTGGTAAATGAAAAATACTGGTCACTGAGTGCATGTTCTGTGTATGAAAGATGAATCATCTTGTTCTTCATGATCATTAGGTTACGTGTAGAAATTATGGAACAATGAAGACAGCAAAATTTATACGTTTGATGGAAAACCACAAACCTGTAGTCATTATTTAGCTAAATCATTGTATGTAGTTCAATGTATACACCAAAAGAAATAAACTCTTTCATTTAAGCTTATTTGTTTTATTTTAATAATTAGAACCACAAAACCGAATAGAATTGAATCTAGCTGAATACAAGAATGTCTAGCACCAAACAATAAACTCTATATCTTATTTTATGTATGCTTGGATAATTCATATTATAAATTACACCGAAGTGCACCAAACTTTGAACATGTTATTTATGCATACAGTATGCACATGAATGTCGACATTTTCATGAATTAAACGACATTCTGATTTGGTTTGTTTATTACAGGGAACAGTTTTTCCAGCAGAAGAGTTCGATGCAGAAGCCGCTGCTGCAGGCATGCGCGATGCAATGACAGGATTTGGTGAGTGCACATGTCGAAGGACTGATTTATCTATTATACTCTAGCTGTTCGGCGTCTAATTTATCTTATAAAAGTCTTTAAGACCAGGAAAACTAACGGAGCTAAAATAATCATAATCACAGAAAGTCGTTGTTTTTAATCAAGGAATAAGGAATCATTCTTTGAGTATTATGAGGTGATAATTTCGGTCGGGGCGTGGTCAAATCCAATAAAGCCCGAAGGGCTTTATGATAGATTTGACCACGCTCCGACCGAAATTATAACCTCATAATATTCAAAGAATTATTCCTTATTACTTATATTTAGATTATATCCAATTTGTACACTTTAAAACAACATTATTTTAAAATCACTATTTTTTCATGTAGCACGTGATATGCATTACTGTACGGCGCAGCCAATACCGTTTCTCGGTTATGCTATAAGACACGCCCATTTTTTGTCACTCATGTTTTATGAAGTTATTGTGTTTTAGGGTTCAAAATTGATTCGTAATGTTATCACAGACAAAGACAGTTAAAAATGTAAATATATTTGTTTAAAAACTTCATACATCCTTTTCATTGTTTTCCATACGAAATCTAAGCATAATATAGCAAGAATGTAAATCTGAGATATACCTAGCGAATGTCCAGTCTTTACTGACGTTGCTGTAGGCGCTAGCAAAATTAATATGACCTTATTATGTTTCTACACACTTCCTTCTCCAGGCCAAAAAAGGATAATAAACATGCCGGAGTATATAAACAGCACTACACCTTCTATGAAAAATGACAGTAGTCAAAAAGTACATGTATACGGGACTTGATCGTTGTTCATGAAACATGAAATGTCTTATTTTATAGCCTGCACTCTCAAACTGATATCAAACAGCACGTAATATTAGTGTCATAAATCTTCCTGTCTTTTACAACATTGATATACATGTATACATTAATTAAGTCTCAATGAATAACAACATTGCCCACTATTTATTTAAACTGAATGTCTTAATTTTAGAGAAAATTTTACTGCTTTTATATAGAAATGACGTGAATTTAAAGGCGAACCGCACGCGCATAATTCACGCGCATGTAACAATTCATTCTATCGGCCCGTTGCCAAGCGTGTTGCTAACGCTGAGGGTAAGAGAACGGATTGTCAACTGCGTCTAAACCAATCAGATTTCAGTATTTAATATGAAAGTATAATAAAACGAATTGTTGTTGACAATGGTTTTCTCGGGGTGCCAATTTAAATTATTATACTTTCATATTAAATACTGAAATCTGATTGGTTTAGACGCAGTTGATAATCCGTTCTATTGCCCTCAGCGTTAGCAACACACTTTGCAACGGGTAACACGACGAATTGTTACATGCGCGTAAAATTATGCGCGTATGGTTTGCCTTAGAATTCACGTCATTTCTATATAAAAGAAAAAAACCTCTAAAATTAAGACATTCAGTATAATAGAATAAATAGTGCCTGTTTGGGAGGTAATCAGTTTAAATCGACACCCCTTGGTTATATCGGGGTGTCGAACTTCGGTTGACAATGGTTTTCTCGGGGTGTCGATTTCAACTGTTACCCTCCCAAACAGGCGCACACTATTTATATAGTGTTCCCCGTTGCCAAGTGTGATGCTAACGCTGATCGAGGCAATCACATTTCCGTATTTAACATGAAAGAATAATGAATACATAATTATATGAACCTCCCAAGTACACTGTACTGTACCTAACTGAAAAAAATTGTTCAGACAAAGTTGTGTTCTTTTAAATTAGGTACCAGCGAGGAAGCCATAATCTCGATTTTGGTGAACCATTCGTTTGAACAGAGGAAAGAAATTGCAACAGCATTTAAAACTGCATATGGAAAGGTATGCATTGTTATTTCTAGAATATTTGTTACTTTAGACAGAAGTGTTCAATGCGCACTGATTCAAAACTTGACCAAAAGATATATATTTGCAAGTTTGTTGATGCTAACTTGTTTATCGTAAAGTGAATGACCTTAACCTTTGACATCTAGGACCTCATCGAGGACCTCAAGGACGAACTGGGAGGGAACTTTGAGGACGTGTGTGTCATGATGCTGGCCTTACCCCGGGAGATTGACGCCCGTGAACTCAACAAAGCCATCAGTGTGTGTACCCCCTTCCACCACCACCCCCACAAACACACATACTCAAGCGGTTTTAACAATTCGTATTTTAATTAGATTGAAACATTGGTCAGTGTTTGTGTATAAACATTAACCCCCCCCCCCATCCATTGTTAGAAAATGAAATTGAAAATACCGGTATCCTAGCTGTTGCCGCAAATCTACGAACTATCTCGCAAAAGCTAAGCCTTACTTAAACTGACTGTGGGACAACTCGTTAAACCTTTTCCGTTTCATGAAAAATTCATTCAATATTCCAATTGGCTCCTTCACACATTCATGAAGGAAGACTTAGATTCTGAAATAGTGAAAGAGTTTCGCTCTCTCATTGGTGGATTTAATTATTAAATATTAATGAGAATTAGCAAAATTTAGTGAATTGGTCCATGTTTAGTAAGCGTACATGTATCTCTAAGTTACATTCCGATAATTATCTGTTGTTTCAAGCCAGCTATCAGCACAGGTATGAGAGTATCAACACCCGCAAGTTTTCAGATTAAGTATAATCTGTAACCAACTCCTTGGCATGCATCTAGAGGTTATCTCATTTTGATAGGTGTGAATATATGCATGAAATTGATGCCCCCGTGAATTTATATCACCAGATTCAGCATTCATTAGTACAATAACTGTGTATTCTTTATAGGGAGCCGGTACCGATGAGACTGTTCTGGTGGAAATCATGACATCCAGAACCAACGAAGAATTGGACGAAATAAAGGCAATTTATGAAAAGGGTATAAAAGCATTATATTCCATTTGTCTGTGTTTTCTTAAGCTAAAGCAATAAATGAATGACACTCTGGCGATACATGAACTGACAAAAAACCTACATGTATTTTCAGAATTTGAGACGACGTTGGAGAAGGACCTTCAGAGTGACACCAGCGGTTACTTCGGTCGCCTCATGGTGGCGCTGTGTGCCAATGGGAGAGAACCCAGCGAGGGATGGGACATGTCAGAGGCTGAGGAGTCTGCGCAGAAACTGTACGAGGTAAACAAAGCACTTCGCATACGTCATTGATAGAAAGGGCGATTTATTTCTCAAATGAAGTAATTTTTATATACATGTATGTACAAATGCAGTTTGATCTTACATTTTGATATTTGCGTGGTTAGGCAGGAGCCGGTAGTCTTGGGACAGAGGAAGCGGAAATCAACGCCATCTTGTGTATAAAAAGCTACGACCAACTCAGAGCTATATTTCACAAATATGAAGAACTGAAAGGAAACCCCGTAGAAGAAGATATTGCCAGCGAAACCAGTGGAACCCTAAAGGACGGATTTCTTGCCATAGGTAACCCATGTACTAATATACAATAAACACACCTTGTTTTGGGCATATTTACTCAAATACATATTTTTTTAACACTTTGTTGTCACATGTTAATACTTACAATCATTCCTCTTTTTTTACAGTTGTTGTCACATGTTAATACTTACATTCATTCCTCCTATTTTACAGTTGTTGTCACATGTTAAATACTTACAATCATTCCTCCTATTTTACAGTTGTTGTCACATGTTAAATGCTTACAATCATTCCTCCTATTTTACAGTAATTGTCACATGTTAAATACTTACAATCATTCCTCCTATTTTACAGTTGTTGTCACATGTTAAATACTTACAATCATTCCTCTTATTTTACAGTTGTTGTCACAAGTTAAATACTTACAATCATTCCTCTTAGTTTACAGTTGTTGTCACATGTTAAATACTTACAATTTTTCCTCCTATTTTACAGTTGTCACATGTTAAATACTTACAATTTTTCCTCCTATTTTACAGTTGTTGTCATGCACATCTTAAATATTTACAATTATTTCTCCTATTTTTTCAGTTGTTGTCACATGTTAAATACTTACAATCATTCCTCTTATTTTACAGTTGTTGTCACATGTTAAATACTTACAATCATTCCTCTTATTTTACAGTTGTTGTCACATGTTAAATACTTACAATCATTCCTCCTATTTTACAGTTGAAGTAGCCAGATATAAACCCCGGTTTTTCGCCAGACGATTACACGACGCAATGGCGGGCCTCGGAACCAGCGATGATGACCTCATCCGTATCATAGTCACCAGGAGCGAGGCAAGTCCCCGGATGATAGTCATTGGCTAACAGCTGTCTTTTCTAACGAACTGTGCATGTACTGTCCGTTCGCTATACTAGCCAAAGGAGAATGAAGTAGATTAACATTTTTAAGTCGTAGATATTTGATGCGGTTTTTTTTTCTCAAACAAGTGGAATTACATATCTCGATATAATATATAACTATAATGAAGTCTCTCTTTTGCGAGGTATTGCTTAAATTGAGATATTAATAAATCGGGGTGGCATAGATCATCGTACCCTATCCCATTTGTGTTTTTGAAATGTTCATTGTTTTAGCCAGTGTACATGTGTGAAGTTATTATATAAAAAGTGACTGTTTGGGAGGGTAACCGTTGAAATTGACACCCCGAGAAAACCATTGTCAACCGACGCGAAGCGGATGTTGACAATGGTTTTCGAGGGGTGTCAATTTCAACGGTTACCCTCCCAAACAGGCACTATTTATTTTATTATACTGAAAGTCTTAATTTTAGAGAAAATTTTACTGCTTTTATATAGAAATGACGTGAATTTAACGGCGAACCTTACGCGCATAATTTACGCGCATGTAACAATTCGTTCTATCGGCCCGTTGCCAAGCGTGTTGCTAACGCTGAGGGTAAGGGAACGGATTGTCAACTGCGTCTAAACCAATCAGATTTCAGTATTTAACATGAAAGTATAATAAAACATATTGTTACTTTGTTCTCCAGGATGACCTAGAAGAGATTAAGGAGGAATATCAGAACCTATATGAGACATCTCTCGCTGAGGCTGTGGCTGACGAATGCTCGGGAGATTATAAAAGAATGCTCCTGTCGATCATCAAGTAGAGGGCGTGGCTAATACGGACCATGCAAGAATTTACACAAATCCTTATAAATCTGTTTAATGTATATCTAATATTTTCTTATAAAATGAGTTTTTTGTCACAATATTATTATTTTTTGTTTGTTTTTATACAGCTGATGTTATATTATAATGAAAACATGTCTATTAATGGAGATGTAAGGGCAATAACATTGAAATAAAACGACGGTAACTTATTACGATTTTCTGTTTTAATTACGTACATTTAAACTTCGCACGTTCCCATTTTGACATGTCTGTATGATATTTAGGTGGTTTATAATATATGATCACGCTCCAAAAGGATTGAAAAGTTGTCGTTTAGCCGTTAATAGTTGTGCAACCATCGTCTCAAGCCATGGTCCGGAATCCGCGCAGCTCTCCAGGTGGAACGCGTACATTATTGCCCGTGGTTTGCGACGATGTTGTGCAACACGCTATAATTTAAGTTGTCCATGCAGCAAATTCTAGACAAGTCGTTTGACCTAAAAAAAATAATAAAAACAAGAAGAAATAAAAGAAAAAAATCAACGAATCTTTTCAAAGTATTGTCTTAATATTTCAACACGCAATATATAACATGCTTTGAAGTGTTTTCCATTTTCTACATTTTTTAGAGGATATACAAGGTTGATGTAGAGTCGGAATAAAATATAATATTTTTCGGAACATTGAATCAATATCAGATATCGATTATTGAACGCTTTGACTTGAAATATTCTTCGCCATGCAACCAACCATACACTATAGCCCTATGGCTCCTGGGAAGGGACCGTGAGAACGAAGCGTGTGCTTAACAAAAAAAGGAAACAAAACAAAAATACAAAAAAAAAACCAAAAAAAACCTCAAAAACCCACACATTCCCTGTGAACTTGAAATTTTTTATCGATTTGATGTAATTTCGTTTTTTTACTATTAGAGTAGCACTAACACTAGCACAGTAGGTCGTCTAGCACTACTGTGATGTGTAATGTCCGTCACACTGATATATTCAAGATATTTTTATCAAACTTCATACAATGTTTTGATTCGAATAGGATGACGCAGCGTCTTTGGAGGAAACACTCGTCATGGGTTGACGTCTATATAATTCGGTCTTCAATATATTTACATACAAAGGGTTTTTTCAAAGGTATAAGTAAGAGTATTCGTAAATTAAGAAAGCTTGATGAACGGCAATCTAGAGATTATCCAAGGCCATCAGGTCTGTGAATTGCCTCTCACTGTTTTTTGACAATTTTCTTCAAGTCTGATGTTAACACTCTACTCAAGATATTCTTTGGTCCTTCGCTTTCGTTGTATTTGTAGGCTCAGCTGTAAGGCTTGTGTTGTCATGTTCATGTTTGCTTTCCTTAGAGTAGGCCCTTTCAACTTCCATCTGCGCAATCCAATGGTTCCTTCCACTGGTTGTTGTTTGGCCCTTCTCCGCAAGTCTACGTTTCTGATGGTATTCGGTCGTCTTATCCCAATGATGTTTTTCAGGCAGACCTGGACTGATTTAATGGATGTTGATATTTCTGTCCGCTTTTCAGATCCATACAGGAGTACTGAATTCACGTTGGTGTTAAATATCAGAGCTAGGTGCATGTTCTTTTAAAAATACGCTGCTAGAACTTCATTTTGGTCTTAGATCATGGCAAAAATTTATGAGTATTCCCTTTTCCATGTAACGTAGTGGAAGAAATAATGACGGACCTACCTGGGATTCTAACCCGGGCCCACTGGATTTCTAGACTGGTGCTCTACCCACTGACCAATCTGGCGCCGGTATTTGAACCAGACTGACCGTCACAATACCGTTGCCTGTGCCGACTGTTGTACTGACAATACTCCCTAAGAAGGTGAAGTTTTTTGTGTCCTCAGTGTTGCTGATCTTGATGTCAGTTTGTTTGAGTTGATTCTCATTGTTTTCGTCTTCTGTGCAAATATTGATGTAGAGAGAGAAATGAACAGCCATTGTGCTAGTCCTTTTGTCCCCCCTCCCCATGGGACTCAATTAAGTCATGACCATGCGCGGATCTCCCGGCAAACACAATTATCCTTCGGACCCCCCCTGGAAAAATTTTCTGGATCCGCGCATGATGACCATCAAGTCTGTCTTTAAAGAAGATGGGGGAACAAGATAGCGCAAATGCCCATTTGGTTTAGTCGTAAAATACAATTTCAAATTTATTTTTTTCCAACTAAATATACTTCATAATGTTATAATATTACGGTGAAATAATTTAATTCATTCAGAGTTTTCAGTCATACAGGATGATAATTTGTAAAAGTATAGAGTAAGAGTATGTACATGTACATTGTATATAATACATGCGAATACTCGAAACTTACAGTTTCTTACATGTACATCCACGTATTTTATGCATGAGACCGATTAGTTTGCGTTCTTTTGACGTTTGCGTCAATTTGTTTCGTGTACTAGTATATGATACAAAATGGTTAGGGTAAATAAATTTAAATGTGTCATATTTTCCGTACCTTGACCTTTTTTATTTTTACCTCAAACTATTTTCTCATTTTATTGAATCTGTAAGGATAGCTTCACATGAATAAACATTGGGAAAACCTTGTCTGAAAGCTTTTCGTGATTTAACAAACTTAACGTTAACTGTTGGTGACTAAGATGATCTAACTGACTTGATCGTGCGGGGAAGGGGGTTGTTAGCATGGCATGGTATCATCCCACCCCTGAAGAAAAATAAATTCACCGAAGTACTGTAGTCATTTTTGTATAAAATGCACAAAAAATCAAGTAGGCCTCGGACCCCCCCCCCCCCCTCCTTTTGAGGTAAAATGACAGGTTAAAAAGGACATATATGGCAAGAAATTAGTCCTGACTTTTACCCCATTTCATTTATAACCAGTAACATTGGTTACAATGCTTGACTATCAATAATTTTCAACGTTTAATGTAAATGTGACTGGTTACAGTTGTTACTGGTAACATTCGTTACAAATTAGGGTTAGGTTTTGGTTAGGGTTAGGTTTGGGGTTAGCCTCGGGATTAGGGTTAGGGGTTAGTGTTAGGATTAGGGCTAGTTTAGGGTTAGGGTAAGGGTAACCATTGTAACCAATGTAACCAAATAAGACCCCCTGTAAATCATGAAAATGACTGTCACCACCGTTACCCTATGTCATCAAGAGAATATACATGTAGCTGTTACCATTGTAACCAAATAAAATAAGACCCCCTGCTACACAGAAAAAGGCTCGTCACCTATGTTACCTTTTGTCACCAATATAATATAATTGTACCCAAATAAAATAAGACCCCCTGCTATTCAGAAAAAGGCTCGTCACCTATGTTACCTTTAGTCACCATTGATACTGGATGAAATTTAACCACCCAGCGGAAAGAAAATAAACAGTTTTGTCATATATGTTACTTTTGTCACCAGAAAACTGTGCCTTGTTACTGGTTACAAATGAAATGGGGTAAAAGTCAGGACTAATTTCTGGCCATATCTAAAAAAGGAAGCCACTAATTTTCACTGATTACCGGTATTCATTAAATTAATTATTGATTGAATATTTTAAATTTGTTTCCTTAATTATATATTTGATCATTTGATTTTTATCATCTCTTAATAAAATCACTGAACACATACAGAGACTTGCATTCGGCTCTTCAAACACTAGAAATACCCTGGTCCAAGAAAGAATGTAAAGTAACAAAACGATACATAAAATAACAATCTATCTAAAAATATTTGTCCCTAGCTTTGAATAAAAATTATCATATGTGTCTGTATAATATTTTTATATAATAGTATAAGCGTAACACGAAGTCTCTAATGCGTAAATTTGTATATCCGTTCCTTTAAAAAATCCTTTTCTATTTTAAGAAAGGGGGTTTCCAGCAATGTGTAGTTGACCATGAATACAACGTTTTTACGAAGTGCATGTCAGTTTTGCATTAAAAACCTTGGACAGAGACAGAAAGGAACAAGTTCACATAAATGGATGCAGAGACAACATAAAGACCCATACGTGAAGAGAGCAAGAGAGGAAAACTGGCGATGTAGAAGCGCTTTTAAACTCTTGGAAATAGATGACAAGCACAAACTTTTTACTCCAGGACAGCTGGTAATAGATATCGGGGCGGCTCCGGGGTCCTGGACACAGGTTGCATGCAGGAGAATAAACGCTTCAGGCTCAGGTAAGTCCAAAGGTAACAGGATATGTTGCTTCATTATGAACGATTTGTACTGAAGACCTAGCTATCGCACCAAGACTTCGCATTCCCATGCAATCATTCCATCCCACTTTCATCATGTTACTAACATGAATGCATGTGCAGATGTTTATGTCTGACCCCTTTCAATCATACAACTCTAACCCTATTGTATAGTATTTCTTGCATGCTAAGAAATGTTTTACTGTTGTAACAGGGTGGAAGAGATACAGTATAATCAAATGATAATTGCAGTCCAGACGGACTGGGATTTTGAGCCCAGGCCATTTAATTATCTATAGTCTGTCCCAAGTTACTGCTTCCATCACTTTTTGATGATTTTTAATAAAATTACACATCCTGTGAAAGAAATACAGTTGAAATCGATAAAAGGGAATATATTCTAGATATCTTCATTGACATATTTAGCATTTTTCACTCATAAGTTCACATGAACAAAAACAAATTTCTTACGGAGATTTATAATGGGGAATGTTTACATCTTTTCACCATTTGGAACTCGGAATACCTCACACAATTTTTCAACGTTATCATCAGGACTATTTCATGGCTGATGCAATGCAAAATCCCCGTAGTCTTTCTATTTTGGGTTGTGTATTGAAGCCCAAAGCGGTAGAGGGGGCGTTTCAAAACAGATAATCTTTTATATTAATGGATGAATGTAGTTTGAGCACAAAGGTATTTATGATTATCGAAATATCAAGCGAAAAGTGGTAGAAGCAAAAACTCGGGACAGAGTATAGTCATGTGTTCTTACAAATGAGCCACCTGAGGCGTGTTCAGCAGAACGGATGCAAGCAAGTGCTCGCTGAAATAACCTATACCGGTACCTGTAACACAATTTAAATTTTGCTGAGTGCTCATTCATGAGCTGACTCTGCTGAACAAGCCTCTAACACCAGGTCGGACCATCCTTTGCAAGGTCTTTGCCCTTGGGGAGCAATACCTTAGGTTCTTTCCCCATGCTGAAGTTAACTTGTCAGTTTAAGGGGTTGGTCAAAGCACCAAACATAAAAAATTAAGAGATGGGAGAAATAGCGACAAAACAGACCTGCAGGATTTGAACCCAGGCCCTGGCTGTGAACCAATCTCATATGCTCTGCCATATGAGCTATGATTTTTACTGTGCGGGGGAATTAAAAGAGAATTTTTTAGAGTTATTTTTGTCCCATTAGCTCTCCTCTCACATGAATATCTCTTATATCCTATAAACCGTATTTCATGGTGTTATGCTGTGTGAATATCTTTCACAAGTTTTACAAGATTGATTGGATGAAAATAATGCAAGACAACTCCAGTATTCTTGTACATATCAATGAGCAAATATAGAACTAAAATGGGAGAGTGGAATTCAGAGCTGGTTGTTTTTTTTATTTCTGGCATACCGGTATTTTCTTATTTCCATTTCAATTTGGTGCTGCTGCCTCTTGAATTAATGAGAAGCATTCTCACCAGTGGGAATGTGGCATGCAGACTAATGTAATCATTTAAACAGTTTCATTAATAGAGCATGGCACACCTGTTAAGAAGTTCAGGGGCCAGTATTCCCTCCCTTCTTGTTTCAGTATTTTGTTAATTATACATTACATACAACAAATGGTTTGTTAACGCACATGAACATACTTGAAATTAAGGATGTTGCTCAGAGAATCTAATGAACCACTCAGGAAAGGAATGGTGTTGAGAGTTTTATTGTCTCAGTGACATGAAACAATTCTAGAATCTTTCTCTAAGCTGCGTAATGCCAGCTGCTTTACTTTGTTTCAGAGAGTTCACTCCCTTTTTGGGGGTGATCTTTTAGAAAATATGAATAAATGGCCTCCTCAGACACAAAACAACCAAATAAATTGATTTGTTACTCACAAAACACCAAAGATCATTCAGTCTAATACTTTTAAACATATATTATATTGCATTACTATATAATTTTTGTAATGTTTAGTAGGGTATACGTAAGTAACAAGAACTATGCCAGTACAGGGCAGGTTAACTGTGTTCATTTCCAAAAACTTAGGAACTATCCTAACATCTGAGTTATAGAATACTAGACATCTAGACATTACTATAGAATACTAGACATTACTGAGCACAAAGGAGCTGAGTAAGATAATTTGTTAAATAAAGTTCTAATTTTATCAATACATGTATGTATATGCATATAAACTGGTAAAACCCAGTGTGCAAAAATTAATGACCTACTGGTATGTCATTCTAGCTGCTAGAATCTATATCTTGACCTCCCCTTATACAGCTCTGTTCACCATTCTAGACTACTTTTGATTATTAACTTATTTTACTGGTTGCTTTGAATAAAATACTAAATAAGTAAAAGTCTATAACTTTCTAGTAAGATAATTGGTTTTACGTAAAATCATTTGATGCTGTTATAGCCAAAATATTGGACCAAGCAGCTTTAAGTAATGTACATGTATCTACAATGTTAATTTTATGATAAACACAATTTAAGCACATATTTCTCCCCTTATTATGTATATAAATGCACAAAAAGCCAAGTCCATAACAATTTTCCATGGTACATGTGTATACAATATAGATTTATAAGTACAAGTAAGGATTGACCAGAGACAATTTGCCTGTTTAAATCCTCAACTTTTGATAGACATCCAAAAAATTTGTAAAATGAATGAATTTGAATTTTAAAACATTTATGTCTCATTTTCATTACAGATGCAAAGTTACCGAAAGGGAAAGTGATAAGCATTGATTTGTTACCCATAGTTCGTGTTCCTGGGGCACAAATCATAGACTGTACCGACTTTACATCCTTAGAATGTCAAAATAAAATTGTTGAATTGTCCACCGGCAAAAAAGCTGACGTGATTCTGAGTGACATGGCTCCAAATGCTTCTGGGATCAAGACGTTCGATGGACAGATTCTTGTGTCATTGGTGTCAAAAGTGTTAAAGTTCTCAGTGAATCAGTTAGCAGTAAACGGAACGGTACTGGTGAAGCTCTGGCACGGGGCAGGGTGCGATGAACTTGAGCAGGTGATGGAAAAACTGTTTGACTCAGTAAAACTTGTCAAACCTCAAGCGAGTCGAGATGACTCCAGAGAAATTTATTATTTATGTCAAAAGTTTAAAGGGCTTGAAAACAATGAGGAAAATAATAAAACATGAGAAAGAATATCAAAACTTCAATTTTACTTTTCTTGGTATGATATCATAAGTTGGAAGACTATTTGAAAGAATGATTCTGGTGGCAGATTGTATAAAAGATCCAAGATTAAAATTGCTGTGAGTTTTTTCATACTTTTCTCAGTTTTCAACTATAACTTTCTGACCTTACAAGATAAATAACTCCATATTTCATGATTTGAATTTCATGATTTGAATTTCAATGTCAGATGTAAGTAACAAAGAAAGTTCTTGGTCACTTTATTGAAAATGTTAGCATTATGTTTATTTTTGTGTAATTATTGGTAATGATTGTAATCATATTGAATGTAAGGCACCGCTCTTGGTTTATTCTGATGGTGGGGGGGGGGGGGGATGGGGGGAGGGGGAGGTTGTTCACATCTACCCTACCAATGGTCTTCCCATCCCACCCCGAAAAATAGAATTTTTTAAATGCTCCAAAAATATTTTGGAAGCATGAACAAAAACAAAAACAAAACCACAACTCTACATATATTTTTATGTGTAAAAATATTTTCAAAATACATTTATGAAAAGGGATTCATGTTTGTAAGGATGGTGGGTGGGGGGGGGGGTCTAACTTATAATCTTTATTACTTTTGTTTTACTATAAAAACCTAGTACCGGTATTCACTCAGTAAATCTCGGGTCCAGACACCCATCCCCCCATTATTTTGCACATGAATGTCTTGTTCTACCTGCTGCTTATTTCATGTTCTTCTACTTGCATTATATCTTATTAGAGTGTGATAATTCTATGTGTACCTCAAAGTTTTAAATGTTCTGATTTAAAAAGTCTCAGTCTATAAGTTTTTTTTATGCTACTGTCTGGCATGTAATGCTTAATTTAATGTACTTCGACAGTAAATATAACTTAAAATCTATGGGTGTTTATAGGACTCTATGCAGTTAATGAGCGTACAGCATGAGTAAGTGTTGCAGTGACTTGCACAGAATAATGTGATGTAAATACAATGTGTGATTCACACAGCAATGCAGATTTATTCCTGATTGGTACAGAGCTGCTTTTGATCATGGCAGACAGAGTGAACTGTATCAGACAATTGTAGAGGGAGTCTCAGTCAGCGGCGTGAGGTACCAGCTGCTGAGGCTGCCAGACGTCACACTTCTGGGGTGACCTCACCACCAGCCTGCCCCCCCCCCACCCCCACTCTACCATTGGACACTTACACCACACTCCAGGTCCTCCTCTCCACTTGATTTCTTTAATGTAGTCCTCTTTGATGTTTCGTTATTGCAAATACCGAAGCACTCATTTACCACCAAAATGTAAACCATTCATTGATAGAAATTATGATTGTAATTCCATTAACACATTATCAAAATCTTTAAACAATATCCAATGCTTTATAGAATATGCATTTTTAGCTTACCTGAGCTGAAAGTTTGTATTAATAATGACTGTCTCAATACACACCCCTGCAAATGTTTTCGGAATGTTTTCTTTATCGTTGCTAAGTATGTAATAAATCCAGAGGTGCTCGAATGAAAGTTCACGAGACTTCCCCGAGATTTGTTTAGTTCCTGTGAAATTTCGAGCGAAAGTATAAGTGTTCGGATAATATTCTCAAAATACGTAAGTACTGGTCGTTTTTCATATCATATCCTACTTTGATTTATGTTAAAACATGAAAATCTATTAAGATATATGTCTTATTTCATCATCTAGCGGTTATTTAAACCAAACGATGATATTCAGAAAAGAGTTATCTACACGTGGTTGAAAATGTAAACATTGGGTTGCTTGATAAAATCATAGCCATGCTTTTGGTGTGCAATACCATGCTTTAAAAAAAAGAATGGGTGTTTGTTTTGTATAAAAACTTAGTATATCGAGCAATTTTTAAGTAACATTCTGCATAAAATAGTATAGTCTGTTTCACTATTGATGCTATTCCTAGGTCAGGCGCGGATCGAAAATTAATCCTTAGTGGGGATCGCTACTTAGCATGTTAATTGTTGCAACAGCAGAGAAAACCTATATTTTCTATTGTCACATTTATTTCTAGAACTCATTTTATCCACCAATTAATGAAGAGAAAGTTTAAAATCAATAAACGTCTAGATTTTATATTTGATTACAAGTACCTAAATTCTAGAAAATGGACTATAAACACGAGGCACGATTTTTACTGCGAAACTCAAAGGGTCAAATAAAACCACGTGGTCTAAATTTAAATGACATTAACATTCGCAGGGGTGATACAGAAAGTGGTCAAAATTGTGTTATATTGAACAAAGTACAAACAATTGTTCTTAGTAGATATCGATTATAAATTTATATACATGCAGAGAATAATGTGGAAGTAATGATTAGATATTTTGTAACATTCTTATAAAACAAAAGATTGTATAGAAAATTTTCATTAAATATTAATAATCTATCAGTATCAACAGGACTTTAAAACAATCACGTTTTCACTGCATAAAGAAATTTTGTTCAATCATAAGGGAGAGGGGGTACAAGAAAGGAGGCACACTGATGTTTAAATAATTATATATATTGAAATTTATATAAAATTATTCGTCTGTAGAATTTCATTTCTTGTGTACATTTATTAATTAAATAATATATATACGTCTTGAAATTGTATTTGATATAATTAGGATCAAAGTAAGATCAGTATTTGACCATGTTGCTCGAGCGAGTGATGCGGCCTACGGGCCTCTTGATAACAGTCAGAATTATTGTACCTTTAGCCAAATAAAAATTTTTCTTAATGGAAGATTGGGTGTGTACAAAGACATAGGAAATCTTCCAATTAATGAAAAAGGTTGAAGTCACAGTAACTGTTGCGATGCATTGATTTTGGGTGTACTGATATATTGTAACAAACTAGACGGTTACCAACAGTCGGTTATACCATCACTGATATAAATACATCAAGGATCTTTGAGCAGTATTAGACTTCGTTTAAATTGGTCCATCACCCCAAAGGTTTATTTAATTTAAAATAAATACAGTAAGATTTTACACGTTACTGAAAATGTATCACAATATGTTTTCAACTTTATTTGAAGAGTACGTTTCTGGTAAATATTCATTTGATGGATTATTGATTGTTTTTTTCCAGACGGTTGTCAAGACCCCCAGCCCCCTAAAGTTAGAAATGATGTAGTCTATTCTCCAAATTAAAATAGTTTAAAGGGTTTTAACAAAGTTGTATCATTATTACTCAGTATCTTATTAAGATTATACTTTTAACACCGCTTCTCTACGATAAGCTCTACAATATCGTAGAGGAGCGGTTTTACAAGTCTACCTTTAATAAGATTGCAGAAGCATAATGAACAAAAAATCCGTAAAATAAAGATATGTGCTTAAACTTCGAGGGCGAAAAGAAAGGTCGAAGTCACTCAATGCATGGTCTTCATTTTATCACAGAGCTAGTCATTAATGGTGATGGTGAATAATTATATCTTTTTTTATTTAACCTACTTTTATTATTCTTCTTGGCTAGAGATTTATCGCACCTTATCTAGGAAGTGACAAGGTTAAAAAGTCGGGAAACCAACAGAAATCAGGCACGTTGCAGTGTGTATGTGTGTGTGTGGGGGCACCTCCCCCGAAACCTTGACATACCAAAAATTTAAACTGGAAATTCACAATATTTGCAAAATCCTCCAAATTCTAATCCGCGGGTGTAGGGGAGTATGATACAATCTTTGTTGTGTTTATTACCTGTATGCTAAGTTACCTCTGCCCAAATAAGTGGAAAAGACATTGTATATATAGATTTCAGAAAAAGTGTCGGTCTCCAAAAAGAAAAAAAGTGGAGAACCAGCAACCCCCCCCCCCACCCATCCCGTTGCTACGTGCCTGGAATTGCGTAGCAAAAAAATATGTTTAACTCACTAGATATAGGGGTCTTTCGAACGATAAGGTCAATGTCAAGGTCTGATCGTCACAATACGACATCAAATAAATATTGCATCATTTACTGCATGTGTCAACATACATTGGAACAAGAATGGAGTTTGGCAAACTCTTTTATTCTATAGGCCAATAGAAACAACATTATGAAACTAATTAACTGTTAATAATTTATTATGTGTATTTTCTGTTGTCATGATTTTTTATAATTATACAAAGAAACAGTGTTTGTAAAATTGATTTTTAAATTCCAATTAAACCTTGAATTCTCAATTAAAAGAGGAATAAAAAAAAATAATAGCATAAGCTTATTCTTTTCAGCCACTTATTTCAATACCTTAGTTTTTACCTTTATGTTTTTAACGCTAACTAAACAATACAGGAGCATGTTGTGACTATATAGGTATCAATATGAAGTCTTTGTTGTGCAATACTCATGTTTACTTTTTTGACTTAGTTTATTGCAAAACTACGAGATTAATTATAGAGATCGTGACAAATACCAGAAATTGCAACCAAAAAATAAGGGGAAATGGAACAGGCACGGAAGTATGGAAGGGAATTACCGCCAAAATTCTATGCATCTTGCTTTTATTCTTATTATGCTTACTTCTTTATTCTTCATTACATTTACACTTGCATGTCACTTTATTGTTTTCATATTCATGCTTATCCAATTTCACTTTGATTCTTTTTGATCCTTCATTGTTTGATTAATTCTATGTTGCAACATTCCCTTCTTATTCGTGTAAATTCTTTCTTCTATCTCTGTTACAAACGTGAATTCAAACACGCAAACCATAAGGCACTTTCAATAAAGACGAATACAAGTTGCATGAATTTAATGCTGCGTTATGACGCCAGGCGGCAGTGTGCGCGCTACAATTGCTGCTCCCCCCCCCCCCCCCAAAAAAAAAAACAACGTAGCTAGCTAAATGTGGGATGTTTCGCACCATGACATTTCGCTCCAATGTTTATATGTTCAGATCAAGAAATGGAGGGGAGGTTTATGTACTAAGGGATAATTTATAATTTTGTTTGCCGGAGAGGGGGTGGGGGGGGGGGGGTAGGTCGAGTTCTATTTTCAGTAGGTTTACTATGTGAATTTAAAAAAGTTTGAATTTTCAAGGGTGGTGGGGTGACTGGACCCCCCTCCTAAAATAAAATATAATTCTAAGTCTGCGCATCAGTTATTTATATGAGACGATATAAACTTACAGTTCTCATAATTAGCACCCGTATCATAATTATCAATATCGCAAGCTTGATATGGAAGTCGGTCAATTCAACTCTTCATTTAATCAAGACCAGTTGACAGGTAGACATGTATGAGGTTCATGTCTCTAACCTACATGTATCATAGCTTAAACACTTTCAAATCTAAACATGGACATTCAGTTACATTTACATGATTTATATTAAAAAAAAACAAACCTACAATAAGCATGGCTGTGAATGATACATATACATTTTTATCACTTCGAAAATTTGTGTAAATAAGAAGCATACATTATTTATGTTTTGTATTTTGGAAGAAAAAAAAATTTATTTAGAACTTTATATAAGAATTTTCATTAAGATTTTGATTTAGATTTTAAACCAAAACGTATAAACATAAACAGTCATATCACATACCGTATTTTAATCTCTTTGCCTGGTTTGTTTTCGTTTACTCATTGTGTAATTAAGTCACTGATAATTTAGATTCGTTAATTTTACCGCGTATACGTATATTTACTTCTGCGTCTCCACCGTTCTGTGCCGAATCGCAAGAATATAAAATCGCGTGCACCAAACTTTGTTTTCATATCACAAGTTCAAAACTTTTAGAAAAATAAGTGAGATTTTAAAACCTACAGTTTTAAGTTTTTTAACCCGGAATTTCACGCGGATATTAATTCATCGCATTTAATCAGGGATACACAGTACTGTAGCCTAACGAGAGGTACATAGTGATTCATGCAAGTGATAATTTTCACACGTACTAGAGTACAGGAAAAGCTACTTCTAAGCATTTCGTACCCCAGTCCTTTTATTGTTTTTCAAAAACATCTTTAAATTTGGTTTAAATTTATTTCTATTTAATCTACATGTTCCACGGGTACCTCTGTACAGAACCGTGCATCACCCCACCTCTTTTCACCTCAAATGAAAATAAAGTCCTGTCGACAAGTACTTATGACATGTTCCTCTTCTAAAAAATTAACCGTTCCTGCAAATAATTTGCAAATAATTTGTTACTGCATATATATACGGTACATTGCATTGCGGATCTTGAATGAGATCAGATCCACCCCCCAATGGAAAATTCACACTTATTTAATCAACCAATAAAAAAATTCATACAAAATTATCTCTCAGACCCCCCCCCCCCATGATTTTTTTTAGAACCGCGCGGAGGCATTTTCATGAACTTGTATTCGTCTTTATTGAAAGTGCCTTATGGTTTGCGTGTTTGAATTCACGTTTGTAACAGAGATAGAAGAAAGAATTTACACGAATAAGAAGAGAATATTGCAACATAGAAATAAGCAAACAATAAAGAATTAAAGAGAATCAAAGTGAAATTAGATAAGCATGAATCTGAAAACAATAAAGTGACATGCAAGTGTAAATGTAATGAAGAATGAAGAAGTAAGCATAATAAGAATAAAAGCAAGATACATAGAATTTTGGCGGTAATTCCCTTCCATACGGAAGATAGCATCGTTTCCGAACTAAACAGAAAAGAAAAGATGGGAGAAACACTAACTTCATCAATCAAAATCATTCATTGGGAAGAGAGAGAGAGAGAGAGAGAGAGAGAGAGATTTTCACAGATATCTATATATATCTAGTCCATGATAAAAGGATGTACTATTGACTTTGTGGCTTGTTGTCTTTGTGGTCATGTCATTCTGTGGAAAGATGTGGAACATTGTATCAGATGTGTCAGATGTTTATAACGGTGTAAATGTACTGTGTGCATGTATATAAACAAACGCAATATTGTTAACAAAGGGATCAAAGATATTGAATGAATTTACAGTGTGTTTGAATGCATACATACTTGTAATCGTTGAGTGTTGGAGGGGGGGGGGGGGTAACTACCAAGAAAGCCTTAGTTTTAATAAAATTAGTTAGTCCTGACAATTTATCCTACTGTCATTTGCACCATGCAGAATTTCCCTTTTCATTAAGCCACGGACAGTACTGTAGTTTTGTTTGTGTTTTTTTTTTTTTGGGGGGGGGGTGAATTTATTTATTTTGTAGAAATAGTAACAGCCCCATGGTATCCATGTACAGGTCCTTATGAAATATGTTGGTTAAAAATCAGTAATTTATTATTTATTGTGCATATGCATAATGAATAGTGAATGATGACAAAGTCAAACTACTTTTCCAAGTATTTATCAAGTATTATACATGTAATGAGTTGTAGTGTTCTTTCATCGTTACATAAAAAGCTTACAGCGGATGAAAGACATTCGCGTTAGATAAAGTGATCTCAGATGAAAATTTTATTTTTGATTTTATGTATAAAATAGTTTACTTTTGTACTTTGAATGATTCGCTGAAATTTAAATGTTAGAAGTCATGTTACAAGCAAGATACAGAGGAAAGAAGTCGTTGTTATGTAAACAAAGCCCGAGTCTTATATTTGTTTATAAATAAATTACCATTTCTTTGACAAAATAACTTGTGAAAACAAGATAAACTGATTCAATGGGTTCATGAATAATTTTATTAACAACAAAAAGCAGCATAAGATTGAAACTTATACCAATATATCTACATCTACCGAGTATGATTCCCTCTATTTCTTACGGAAACGTATAGTTAATTCATAGCTCTATAGAACAGTTGTAGAAACTGACAGGACTGAAATCTACACGCCCCGTTTATCGATTGGTCGAAATCTACAACGACCTAAGAAAAATCACGGACTGCACGAAATAATCGTGATGATGTCAGACTCAAATTCCTATAGGAGGCGATTTGGCTGTTTTTTTTAGCTAACGTGCTAATGTACATTAACAGTAATTTAGTGAATTTTACTTACTTTTTACAATATTAATTAATTTCTTAAAAGAAAGATGTAAATATAAACAATAAAAAGCTTTCTTTGATGATTCATGCGAGTTATGAAGGTAGCGATCATTGCAGAAAAAATTGACCAAACCGCTAAAGCGCATTAATCACCAAAGAAAGCATTTTATTGTTTAAATAACACATATGTAAACAATAACAGGACTCGAGCTTTGTTTAAAAAAAAAACCCAAAGAATTCTAACCCCTGTAACTCGCTTGTAACTTGACATTTGACTTTCAAATTTTGACATTTAGCATTAAAAATATCTATACTGAACATTCTAGGCATTAAAAATTTAAAAAAATAAGTTTTGAAATATTTGAGCCCAAGAGAGAGAGAGAGAGAGAGAGAGAGAGAGAGAGAGAGAGACAGAGTATGCACGCGAACTTTATCCAATATATTTACCTACATGTATATTTTTTTAATGATGTCCGAAAAAGTGGAAAGACCAGTTCGTTAAAAATATTATCTTGATATGTAACTATAAGAAAAACTACCGGTTTTGAAAAAAAAAAGAATTGTGAGATAGCCCCAAAAATGTTTTCAATGGCGTAAATACAAACGTGTTTTTAGTGACTGCTTTGAGAAATAGATCTTTTATTTTCAAATTGATTTTTGCCGCTATTTTGCTTATATTTTATTTACTTAAGTTAGCTCAGCCTTTTTAGGCCATACAAACTTTGGTTCTTTTTTCAACTGCATGCATTTGCCTAGCGCTGCTATGTTTTTAATTGAATTGTATCGAATGAACCTGTATTTCTAAATATTGGTTTATATGGGGTTTTTGAATTACATTATAAAGAAAATTGGATTTCTGTATTCAAATAAATTTCTTACTTCAGATTACAAATGGTCTTTATTTTCAAATAGAAATGGAAAACAAATATCCAGTATTCAAATAAAAGAAAAGTAACGCAAAACAATATGGAAGTATGAAATTCGAGATTACAAACGAAAATCAATGAATATATAAACTCATATTATAAAATATGACAATTATCATTAAATGAAAAAAAGATCAGTATTTGCTTTCTTTCTGTTGATCGGAGAAGGAATCATGTTTGTAGATGAGGTTCTTTTTTGCTAGTTAAAATCATCGCTTGAATTTGTATACAGGGAAATATTTGCCCCTAATATATTTTCGCTCATTTCGCTATGGGTGTGAATGGGCGAATTTAAGACATTGCTTTGGTGGCATATATCTGCCCCTTGTGTGCAAGTTATTTTTCTATCAATTATGTCGACATGCAAGATGAATATGTTGACATGCAAGATAGCTATGTCAACATGCAACATAACTATGTTGACATGCAAGAAAATTGCAATCAAATAAGAATTATAAAAAATTTAAAAGAAATCTCAAATATCGCCAACATGTGACATCCAAAATGCTAGGTGCTACCTATTCATGTCGACATGCAACTTATTTATGTCGACATGCAAGATAAATATGTTGATATGCAACATATTTATGTCGACATGCAACTTATTTATGTCGACATGCATGCAACTTAGTTATGTTCATATACATATGCAAGATATATATGTTGACATGCAACATATTTATGTATAAATGCAACATAGTTATGTTGACATGCAACTTGTAAGTTGCATGTCAAATTATTTATCTCGCATGACAACATAAGTTGCATGTTGACATAAATAAGTTGCATGTCGACATAAATAAGTTGCATGTTGACATAAATATGTTGCATGTCAGCATATTTATCTTGCATGTTAACATAAATAAGTTGCGTGTCGACTTAATTAAATTTAGATATCACCGCTTAATAATTATCTTGCATGTCAACATATTTATATTGCATGTCGACATATTTGATAGAAAAATAACTTGCACACAAGGGGCAGAGATATGCCACCATACATTACGAATTCAATACAATTTTTAAATAAGACGTATTCAAGACGAGGCGAAACCCGTTTGCAAGTGCATGAAGAAGGGCAACATTTTTTTAATTAAAAAAAAACAACCAAACAAAAAACAAACAAATTAAAAGCAAAACACAAAAAAAAAAAATAGAAAGAAAGAAAAGAAACTCGGCAAAATACTCCTGTAGACAATGATTGGTTTTACTGCACTCTCATTGAATGTTCTAAAAGTGTATTGTAAAGTTTGTGGGTTAAAAGTTTAGAACAGTTTATATCAAATCTTGATATTCTAAATATATGTACACTAATCCGTATATTTAAGAGAATTAGATTAGGCCTTTTCGATTTAAATTTGGATAATTCGTTTATGAGTTCGTGTAGGTTATTTAACTTGACTCATCACTGATCACTGAGTTCTATAATTTATAATATAAATAAAACTGATGAACCAGTAGCGCGAACACATTATGAAGGACACATGAAGTTTGTTGTACCTCATATTTTAAAAAATTAAAAGGTTCCAATAAGAACCCACCCCTCTGATGTTAGCGGCCAATTTCGTAAAGGATCGCTCTGCCGCCACCTAATGCCGTTGGCTGTTTATTTAACCGATTGGCGATAGATGAAATATTATTTTCATCTCGTAAACTTTGTAATTACTACATGTACAACCTGGATAAGTAAAAAAAAACCAAACTATATAACACCAACATCACACTTGACACCACAGATTATATTTCAATCACCTTATTTCAATCTTGCTGTTGAAGCTGGCTATAGAGAGGGTAGTCCGAGCAGCTGGACTCTTATAGTTGTATCTTAGTTGTATCCAAGCGAAAAATTTAGTTTTGACAAATTTAATGCATATGATAATGATAATACTGCTGTTAAATTCTAGACCGGAAAATATTTTTTACGATTTTCAAATGGAAACTCAATGCAGCGAATTGCCGTAACCTAACCAAAATGAAATTCCATCCGTTGTTCCAGCATATACTACATGTATATATCAGAACCTCGGCCGATTCCGTAACCTACATCAGATACGAATCGGCCGAGGCGTGCCGAGTGCATTTAGAACTATACAATAAATGTATAACGCATGCGCGGATCAAGATTTTTTTCCCGAGGGGTTGGGGTGGGGAGTCCGAGGGACATTTGAATTTGCGGGGGGGGGGGGGGGGGTCCGAGGCATATTTACGGTAATTTTACTATGTAAATTTAAGAAATTTCTAGGGGGCTCCAGGCACCCCCCCCCTAGATCCGCGCTTAATTATAACGTCAACTAAGTTGCTACCTGTTTTATGACGACGTCTCTTTGTCGCAAACAAGTTTCGAACTCGATACCAATATGCAGAGTCTAAAACCGGCCATTCGGCAATGCAATATCCCTTGTTGACCTGCCACGCACCACGTGCGATCTGTCTGGTAACAGCGATGTATAAATCCGGTGCTAAATCCGGATAACATGCATGTAAGCGGACAAGGATTATTGCAATGTACACATGCAAGCAATATACTAGAACATTACGCGTGGTCGAAATCTACTTATAATCCTTATAGTCGGTGTATATCATGTCTCCAAAAAAAATCATTGAAACACTGGTCAGGATCATGTCTATTGTCAAAGGGGATGTGTCCCAAACATAAATACGGTCTTAATTTCTAATGTCCTAATGATCTATAGACCCTATTTAACCTATATACTAGACACAATTCTAGAGGGTATGGTGGGGTCTAGACTTATTGGGCCAATTATTATCCCTGTATATGAGAGATCCGTTAATTGCAACGAAGGTACTTCGAACAAAGAATATGTTCTGCATTTAAAAAGTTAAAGTCAGAAAGAGTAATCAAAGCCTGTAATAAAATAACTTTGGTTTTGAGGGGTCTCTATATATAAATAATTAAATGTCTTAGGCTATAATTCGCTAAATATAACAATATGTTGGTTTATCAAGAGTTTGTAAGCTCCTTATTTACAAAATGACGTAGAAAGTTTAGACCTCTTATTAATTGTTGTATATGAAACAAATAAGACAAAAGAATTAAAACAAGCGTCAGATCAATTTAAGAATCGCTCTGCAGTAAAATAGCCTCAATATTTACTCTCGTAAACTCAGTTTAAAATCCTCTTGAACAGAGTCGCCAATGAAGCGATAGTGAAATGCTCAGAGAAATTCGGCAAGTAATACTGAACAGGTATATTCAGGTGACAAACAAACAACATACGTGTACACATTGTAAGTAAGAAGATACCTATTTGTTACTGCACTCTCACATTTGTTGCGTGCGGCAAATAACGGTCAGGATAATCAGGCCCTATTAACAGAACAGTGGACGAGTAATTGGATGTATTTCTTATTCAAGGATATTTTTATGTGCTTTTCTGAGAGTGGATATTATAGAATTAACTAAGGAAGCTTGAAATCGCTGTTTATACGTCCAAACAGTTAGCGACGATCGATCGACGGGAGGCAGAGAGCTATGAAGGAGAAAAAACGACCGCGCTCAGAGTCGGCGACATAACGAGCTAGATCGGCGTGTGGTGTGTATGTACGTAAAATTCCGTAGCAACTACAGCATCTCGTATAACAAAACATCTAACTGTGCTGTCAGTCTCCACTAGCCAGGTGAAACAGAGGGCTGGTGATTTGTTTAGTCATGTGGTACTTGCCATTGGGAGGCTGAGAGTGCGAGTGGATTCTCTTAGGTGACATACGGGGATTTAGTGTGAATGGATCAGAAGCTTAAATAACGCAGGGTCTAAACTGTACGTAATTATTCCGGCTCATTATGGGCTGAGGAATAATGAAATTATATAACGTTAATATATAATAATCATTTGATTATCATACATCGTGTGCGGAACTTAACCTTCGATTTATCGTTGTGGTTAGGAACTATTGGATTGTGAACTCGTGTTTAACTTCAGTGGCACATAGATTCCAGTACTGAGTGAGATTTTGTGAGGTGGGTACCGGGTATGTGATCGCACGGTGGACCACGTCTCTAACTCAGAATGACCAACGGTACCAGCTCAGACCCGTGCCTCCAGAAGAGGTACTGGTACTACTTCCTCGCATCTAGTCTCATCGTCTTCTTCGCCGGCATTGCCTTTATCTTAATCTATCGCCTCATCGTCTGGTTATGTTGCTTGGTTTCAAGTCCACCCCACGGGGCATCGCCCAAAGTGGCCAACCACCCCGGCACGGTCAATCCCCCACCCCCCAAACGGAAAGGGTCGACCAGTAACATCAACTCGACGGCGACGAATACGAATACGACGTTACAGAAGGCCCCTGACTCTGAGATAGGGTATATCACAGAGGCCAAAGACTGGGCGGGGGAGTTAATATCGGGGCAGACCACCACTGGTAGAATACTGGTAAGTGAATAAAGAAAGTGTACTACATGTATGGGTCAGAATCTGGTCAAATTACCAACAGCTCTTAGGAACTAAATAACCTACACAAGGTAGCAATACTTTGCACGAGGAATGTAAATCACTTACTGGAGCAATCGTGCACACAGCCAATTAAGCAATCCACTCTTCATTCCTTGCAGTGAATGTATGCCAATATTGTATACCTTAATTAATGTGCATCTTCCCGGGGTTTATGCAGTATTATAAATGCAACAACGGATGTTCTTTCCCTCTGTTTCACCCGGAGATACGGCGGGTTTGCCATTTTTTTTCTCTTTTATCAATGGCGTTAATTACCCAAACATTTGCTTCTGATTGCCCTGTTTTTAACCTGGCGGTATAATATGACACCGCAGATCGCTTCTTGTCCATAAAGCGGCGGCGGATAAAGAGCTGCCATTGAGTTCTATTGACAAAGATAACAGGGATCAATTCTCTGAGCATCGATCTGGCCATCAACAAACAATTATCGAGATGATTTTCAATCATATCTACAATTTACATTGATCAAAAGACCCCCGGTTATATTCACAAAGAATTGTTACAAAGGTTTATCACTTTTCATTCAAGCACACAATTTGTATTTGCCATTCCACGGGTATAATCCTAAAAGATAAAAAGCATTATCCAGAAATGTTTGTTCTGGTTTGATGATCATAACTATAGAATTAATACAATGTAAACGATAACATGTACAAGTAATATATTATATATTCTGTTAGGATTACCGGTTATTATGCAGAGTTGTGAAAGCGATAGGTGTTGCTCCATATGAAGTAAATTATTTTAACCAACATCATTTATGTCTTGACGACCCCCTCCCCCTCCAAGAAATATTATTTAAAGGGTTTACGAAAAAATTATTTTATTTAAAGAAAATGTATATCCAATCCATGTATATAAAAATCGTGTTAGTTTACCACCCCCTTCTGGTCATTTTAATTTTTATTCCGGATTTGTTTGAACAGCTGTACGCACGACTTTAGTATTTTGCATTGCTCATTTGTTTTCCGGTTTTATTTGGCGGTAATTTTGACACCTTACCTGGTAAGACACTAATCAAATAAAATGAAATTCACGAGTTTTGATGTAAAGTTTACATTAAAAACTCACGAATTTGATTAATTTCCATCATTATCTATATATAGTATTGGTATATTCCCACCACTCTTGCACCAGCAGGAACATCATCACTTGTAATTATGTAAGACATTAACGCGCTCATGGAATGTTGGTTTACATGCATTTTAATTGGGATACTAACGTTATATAAGAGAATGGTCATTAGTTCAAATTAAAATTTACTGTCTTAGTATTTTCTTGCATGAATAGATTGAAAAGTTTTTTTCCGTTTTTGTTTAAAACGTTCAATCATGAATAGGCATATTCTCTTTTGAGAAGTGGACAGGCATAGCCTACATCCACTTCTCTTCGCAAGCCCTCATATTTTGATTCTGGAAAATGTGTAAATGTCGGAACCGAAGACGGTTTACGCTTCGACCCATGTTTCTATTCCAATTTCTCTGAATTTTCGTAACAGACCTATAATTTCCTCATTTTAAACATAAATGCACACATTTATCACAAAATATTCAACACTAACCCGCTGTCAAATCATTTTCTCAACTTCTACATCCCGGGTTTAAATTTTGTGTATCGCATCGTTTATTTAGGTCAGTGCAGCTTAAATGTTTATGTTTCGGATAAAATTGGAAATATATTAAAGAAAATAATGCCGAAAACGTCACTGAATAAATTAAATCTTACAATGTATAAAAAACAGTGAGTCACAAAATTACACAGTGGTATTTCTTTCCTTTTTAACAATCTTGTTTGGTGACATACCCAAAATTTGCTCTGGATCTATTCTTAAACATTAAAACAAACTGAATATTAATATAGCAGGAAAGATTAAAATCAAGCTTTTTGTATTCGTGACACAATTAGTTTAGCTAATTTTTCTTTAAATAGTGAAACAATTCTTTATATCGCTTTAAATTATAAGAAGAATACGTTTTATCTAAAGTCTACAATCATACACGCAAAACAATATATTTTCCAATTTTTCAGACTTTAAATTTTATACTTTTTAAACCTCTGATAGCGAGCGATCACATAATTCAAACCCGGGATGTAGAAGTTGAGAAAATGATTTGACAGCGGGTTAGTGTTGAATTTTTTGTGATATAAAATGTGTGCATTTATGTTTAAAATGAGGAAATTTTAGGTCTGTTACGAAAATTCAGAGAAACTGGAGTCGAAACATGGGTCGAAGCGTAAACCGTCTTCGGTTCCGACATTTACACGTTTTCCAGAATCAAAATATGAGGGCTTGCGAAGAGAAGTGGATGTAGGCTATGCCTGTCCACTTCTCAAAAGAGAATAGAATAGGCATTGTACTTTTGTACATAATGATGAGCAAAGACCCAAACACCAATACATTTGACTACTGGTAATCATGCTATTAATTATATTTAAAGAATCTGTAATGCATCTGGGAAATTATTTATATGAATGAATATCTTGCATTGCATATTAAAATTAGTATATAATATCAGGGACGTATATACTAGTATAT
The DNA here is from genome assembly GCA_020458035.1 of Magallana ariakensis. Classification (NCBI taxonomy): domain Eukaryota; kingdom Metazoa; phylum Mollusca; class Bivalvia; order Ostreida; family Ostreidae; genus Magallana; species Magallana ariakensis. The sequence continues at coordinate 7,205,566 of CM035817.1, read as the reverse complement.
ATACACGTCCCTGTTTATATCTATTCTTCATACCTGTTGGAACAATATTTGATCCACATTTTGTATTACAGGTGGGATTGGTGTTTCTACTCAGCATAGCCTCGCTCATCATTTACTTCATCGATGCTTCAGAGTAAGTATGGCACAATATTAAGCTTACAGTGTATATGGCATTATGCTTATGTATAGATCAATGGTATTTGCAGCCATATATTATAATAATTGAAACCTTGCATGCGGCTAAATTATATGGCTGCATTTAATGATAGAAAAATATCAAATTGTCTGATGTTTTAATTTTACATCAGAATTTTGAACGCTTAGTTTATAGTCACTTTTATTGATATAAATATATGAATTGAAACAATTGTTATGTGTTGCAATAAATTTATCACACAGCATAATAGTTAATTTGTGTTTTAACAATTATGTTTTAATGTAAAATGACCAGAAGTTGCATCATTCAGCAAAAAAAAAATTGAAAATTTTAAATTATTCTTCATTTCAATATATGTACCCTGGTGGGTACTTCTGATCTGATGACAGCTGATGAAGGTAAAGTTAAAAAGAATTCATTAATGGTATAATATTTTGAATTCCACACCAAATCAACAAAATTATGTGATAAATGAATTCTTCCACAATGACTGGTTCTGTTTTAAAGAAATGTTAAAAGTGATCTGTAATCCAAGAATTTAGATATCTTATCATTATCTGCAATATTTGTAATCCAAGAATTTAGATATCTTATCATTATCTGCAATGCTAAATAAATTGTAGGTAGTGTACTTTTGGTTTGGCTGGAAACACTGAATGTTTAGATTAATCTCAAGTGGTACGTCTTACATTTAAACATTGATAAAGAACTCTTTGTTTTCTTTGACTGTAAGTTCTTATTTTTTACTAAAACAATTGTCAAAGCTTTTTTATCAGCTTACAATTAATCACACTTGTGCATATAGGGACGTTAAAACAAAAATATATATAGTTCATCTACAAAGAGGTTCCTGCATTAGTTAAAACACAAATTTTTATTGAAACATGAATTGCAGAGGCAGAAAAATTCTATTTCATTGGTGAATTATTTGATACCAAGTGATTGCATATTCAAGGACTGCCAGGATTAGTTATGTGTTGATGATATCTAATATCTACTGCATTTTTAGATAGCAGAAATGTTTCCCTCCTGGAATATTCCATGAACTTCACGTCCAACTAATGCAATAATAACCGTGTAATGCGATATACAAATATATGAAAACCCAATACCTTAGTTTAGAACTAAAGTAGTTTTGCTACTTTATTACTGGTATATGCTGGACATGATGTCGTTGTGAGGCAATATATATCTAATTAGAATTAAGTGCATTATTCATCTCGGTCTATCTACATGAAGCTGTTGAATACCAGTATGACATTTCTGTTTCCACCCATATACCAGTAGATAGTCCTACTACAACAATTTGATGACCTGATTGTTATGAAGCAATGTCTGTGTCACCAACTACAGTATTACAACCTCAATCACATCAATGCATTAACTGAATTGTTACAGAAGAGATCAACTCTAACACACCCATCAGTTTGTCAATCAGTTTGTGTTGCTATTTCCCAGGAGACCTCTTAGGTCTGATGTTAGGGCTCCTCTGTGTTATTACCTGGCCTAGTTATTTTTTTTTTTAGGTCTGTCATAAAATCATGGCTTTTTCCTCCAATCGGTATGATTTTTAAGTCAGGAACAATAAAAATTAACATGCAATTTTGGGGTCATTGAATGATGAATCATTGAGTGTTTATGACATGTATGAGGGTGTCCATAAATCATTGTTTTCTGAAAATTAAACACTGAGATTTGGTTTATAACAGAAACTAAAATTAATTAATTAAACTTAGAAATAAGATCTATATCTTGGTCAAAATGATGTGGTGAAATTGACATGGAATGATCATTGTTATGGTATTGTTTTGTTTCCAGGGAGACGGTGGAGTCCTGCACCCCCTGGGCGGATAGTCCGCGGCAGCAGGTGGACCTGGCCTTCAATGTCTTCTTTCTCATCTACTTCTTCATCAGAGTTAGTGTCTTTGTTTCTTGATCAAAGCATTTACATCATATGCTTTTACGTTATTTCCATGTTTTAACTTTAGCAACTAATGTACCATTTTAAATAACATTGTCAGAAAGAATTCAGTCTTTTTTCTATCTCATCAGGCTTTTAGCAAACAACTTGTATTTATTTCAACACATGGATATATTAACTCTTATTATGGTTACATAATAAAAAGTATCATTTGCTAAAGTTAAGAGAGTGGCAAAGAAACTTTTATATGCCAATTTTTATTTGCAGTTTGTGGCAGCTAATGACAAGCTGCTGTTTTGGTTGGAAGTCTTCTCCTTTGTGGATTATTTCACTATCCCACCATCCTTTGTGGCCATCTATCTGGACAGGAACTGGCTGGGTGAGTGGCTCCAGTCAGACACAAGGTTGACCAATCATACATCTGCCCCTAGTATCTGGCCCATCAACTCAAATCTCCCTTCAATATCTGGCCAACCAATTCAACCATTCCTTCAATCTCTATAACCAATCAATTCAGGCCTGTAAACACCTTTGAGTCAAGCCATAATTTCTAGGATGCAAAATAATTTATCTCACTTTAAATAACCTGTGAAATTGCTCTTGCCAAAAGGGCAATGATCTTGAAAGCTGGAATGCTATTTATTTTTTAATTTGTTTCTTTCTGTGTAAATATTTTTGGCTCATGTAACTGCAGTTTGATTTGAACAGAGTGTCTGCCAATTATCGACATATTTTGCTATAATCCTATTTTGTATATTAGAATTGAAGCAAATGGAGATATTGTTGGTATTTTCTGTCAATTGTATTGACTGTGTATGTGGAATATTGGATATTTTAGTTTCAGTTTGCAATATAACCCAACAGTGAACAGTTAGGGTATAATTTTTCCGAATATCAACTGATTCTCAAGTACTGCTGTAAATTTGGAATGTTTATGGACGCCTACAAATGCAATAAACCAGCATATTGACTTAGTTCTCAGGTGTTAGAGTTACCTGGCTGCTTTAATTTTTAATCTACACATGCAGGCAGAAGCAGAAATGAAACATCGCCCTGTGTTCCTCTACTTACCAGGGTAGTTCTGTTTATTTCTGTCTTGAATGGGGAGTAGACATGCAATTTGGTAGGAAGGTTGAACATGTAATGAAATGACATAAGAATTGATTGCCCCCAATATTGTTTACATATTGACCATGACCATGACAAGCTTTGATGCATTCTGTTTAAGGCTGATTCAATCGTAATCATTTGATTGAGTCAACTATAAAAAATATAATGGCCCCCTCCTTTCCTTCCCCCAAACTGAAGTTTTCTCTCAAACCCCTTGGAATTTTAAGCAAGGTAATAGAGAGGCTGTGGACCTGGTATTTGCTGTATTCACAGTCAGATATAGACACATTGTTGGGGGCTGGTTATTGATCCCTGATCGGTTTGACTGGACTGATTTCACTCCCGAGCACCTCCGGCTGTTTCAGCTGTCTATATTCACAGATGTCAGCTATATTCAGTGTGTGGAAAATTCAATCCTCAAAATAAATTACTGAGCACTTGAGTAAAAAAAGAGTTTGTTAAATACACAGGTAGGAGTAATGATTAAATGATTGGCAAAGGGACCAACCTGTGACAACTGTGCCATATGTGTTTGATAATGACAGATTCTAAAAAAGTTTATTACCATAGGTTTATAAATGTATTTACCGGTATGACATATTGTGCAAGATCAGTAAAATTATTACTAATTACCAATATGCTATCAGAAAACTTCTTACTAATTGGGTAGGAAGTGTGAGAAAAAAAAGATTTGATTTTTTTGTTCTTAAAGTAAATTGAAAACACTCAAGTACATTGAGTTTCTTTGCCAAAAAAGTTACACAGAGTGTGTTATTCATGATCAGTGTTTGGACCCTCTGCTTTATTGGAAAATCAGAAACAATAGGACCAATTATTTTCACCTACTTTGATCCATACTCTCTGTGTCAAGCACTCTAACATTATAGCCCTGCTTGGTTTATGTACAGGGTACTTTAGAATCCTCGACAGACTTTGAAGCGACTATAGCTGGCCATGTGGGGGATTTTTAATTTGTTTTTGTAGATACCATGTCTAGTCAAGTGTTTTATAATTCATCATGACATAAATGAACATGCAGGCAGACGCAATGAAAAATTCAAAATACTGTGAATCTTTAACATGTATTCCTCAAGAGTATGCCTAGATGGAAGTTGGGGAGTTTGTGTGACAATAAGGCATAACACTTGGCCCAGAATGGAAGCCGATCTTACACATCCATTGTGTGAGGTGGGTTTAGTTCCATGGGCATGCTTAATGGTCATCAATTATTGTCAGGCAACTCTGCTGAAAGATGGGTTTCTGCAGGAGGATATAGCACTATTAACCTATGATTTGTTGTTGGTAACATGGATTTGGCAGCCAAAAACTTTGACCAAGTTCTTGTACTTGTGAGTAAGAGGCAGTTGGCATGCATTAGAATTTGCAATGAAATATTTGTGAGGTTTTCTTCCATTCTAATTAGATTATTTGAAAATCATGATACAGAGTCTTTTCATGCAATTGAAATAACATATGTTTGAGTTACAGAAGCCAATACTACTAGATATAGTCATATTCTCTTTTAGACAAGAGATTTGGGTAGTTGTGTCAAACAGCAATGTGACGTTGGCCTGTCTATTTCATTGAAGGCTTTTGAGTTAATACTATGAAATCGGTGTATATTTCGCTTGAAACCAGTGTCATTTTAAACTTGTTTTGAAGCAAAAAATAGATAGTTATGTCCTACTGAAAGTCCAAGGCCTTGGTAAAATGGTTCTACCGGTAACTATAAATTAATATAAATCAGTATGTTTTCTTTGATATGATCAAATTCTAAGAGCATGTTCCAATTAGGTTGAGAGTAATGTGGTGACTTGGTTTTAGTTATTACATATATACATGTATATCAACCCATGCTACAGGTCCAGTGATGGTATGAAACTAAGGATGCAGCAATAATTGCAAAATCACAAAACTGTAGGAAAGCTTTCTCACTTTTCTCATCAATCATTCAACATATTGTTTGGTTGAATGAACAATGGTGTTGACTTCAGTGGAGTGACACTCTCAGTTTGAATCGTGTCTTTTTGGTGTACAAAATCCCATTTACCGTTGCTTAGCAAAATTAAGTGAACGCTTTGCATTATTGATCACAAGGATGTTCCTAAATTTTGCTCTCTTTGTAGATAGTTTTTGGATGCAGGTTTCTCTAATTCTATTGATTTATGACTGGTTTACTAGTCTCCTACAGTGACAAAAAACCCCACTTTGAAATGGCCAAAGTTAAAGAGCATGTACATGCATGTACCAGCTAGGATTGGATGCTATCATACGGTTTCAGTCAAATCGATTTAAATTAATTTCATGGATTTATTTAAAAGATTGGAGGAGAATGCAGAGAAAGTGATATATCTGAAATAACAGTATACCAGCTACTTCATCAATTGTGGTCGCGAATGTACAATGTTAGGAAAAGTCACACAATACAAATTTGTCAATTGTTATCTCAGGAATACTCTGAATGATTTAAAATCAATAACAGAAATCAATATAGAAAATCCAAACCATCATGCTTACATAGCTATATTCATTCTTATAAAAAATCAATGACTTTGATAAAACCCATTTGGTTTAAACTTATGAACACAAGGAAGTTAAAATCTTGTTTGATTCATATACCAAATGACTTTGTCATACTAAAAGCACACTTTATCTAGAACCTTTTTTAAAGGATTTGATGATATTGATTTTTCATATAAGCTTTTGAACAACTTGTTACCAAAAATCAATTAATGTTTCCATGGTAACAAGACTAAATGCAGTTAAGATCTGAACAACCTTGTTCAGGAACAAACAAGTAGAGTTATGTCCACATCCATTTTTTTTGTTATGGAATGTTAATGTTTAGGAGCAGAAGCCTTGACATTTTGCAGAAGGAAACTCTTAAAATGTATAAACATAGTGTGTGACTGTGTTGTTTGCAATTTTGTTTGTTCAGAGGTTATATATAAATAAAAAAACCTTGTCCTGTAAAAATCTTGTTTTTACATTGTAATTCATGTTTACTTTAAGTAAATCCCTATTCACTTTGGAATATAAAACATAAGCACTTTATCAGCAACTTTTTTATTATCATTTATCTTCTAGTTAAATTTTGTAATTTAAAGTGTCCCCCCATTGATGCTACACAATGAGGTTAGAGAGCTTATGCACTGAACTGTTTGCTGCTTTGTCCTCTGGCCTATAGAACACTTTGATTCTGTTTGCTCACTTACAAACATCAGTTATACTGGAGTGCTTGGTTGTTTGAACTGGCCCTATAACAATGACTTGGTAGCAGCGATCTCTTTGTACCAATATGCACTTTACAGGAACCAAGTACCCAATGTACTCTAGTTGTATCCCAGTGCCAATTTAACCTTAAAAACAATGAAACTTGCAATCACTTATACATCTGCAAACTCAAAAGATGTGTGTCATTACTTTAAGTATCTTCCTGTATTATTTAGAGCTTACAGTAGATGAGAAACGATGGTGTTAAGTATGATAAACCCCCCAGTCTCTGGATGGTGTGTTCGGTAGGAACTCTTGTTCTCTAGAGGGCCCTGTGTTTAGTGGTCGTTAAGGCCTGGGTGTTTATTGTTACAGTTCCCCAGACAGTGCTGGCTGACCTGTTAAGTCTTTGGAGCCCCATTACCTGCCTCAGCCCATCATAACCAGGCTGTTTTTATTGTTCTTTATTCTTTTATTGGCAGGTGATGTGTTTTAGGGAAAAAATCTAGTTGTTGAAAGAGGCGTTATAAGAAATAATGTGCAATTTGTTATATGACATAACAAGGGAACAAGAAACTCGGTTGATAAATGGGAATTACATATACTCATAGACCTGGCAAATAATCATGTTTTTGATTAATTTTATGTATTTAATTAAGCAGAAGTCAGTTCAATTTGTACCTCATTAATTAAGAAATTAGGAAATTGCTCCAATATTGCCAAACAGTTTCTTACAAGACATCACTTGCAAGCTGCATGATGATGAAAACTCAAATAACATAAGACAGTAGGCATAAACACTTTCCTTACTAAAGAACATCAAGAACACAGTCAAAGACATTTCAGAGCTACCTATGTATAAACTGCTGGTAATAAAGATACAGAAAGGTTATTTTGGAATGGAATTTGATTATGTTTTTACCAAGGACAGTGTATGGACACACATGTTTACAGACATTTTATTGTTATTCAATCTTATAAAACTTGTAGAGAAGTCTGCACATAGACAGAATTCTACTGGTTTATGTAATCATGGGAATTTATCTTTTTTTCAATTAATAAATAGGTCTCTAATTAAGTCTTTCTGTGTAATTTTTTAGGATTTTTTGTTGACCTGAGTGTGCGGTGATTGGATCTTTTTTGTATGTCTTAAATTGCAATTTTAGGAATTTTTTTGTTGTCCTGATGTTTCTGTGTCAATATGTAATATTAGTGGCAATTTTGTAGCTTCCTAACTGAAAAAATCGGATGGATGACCTTGGAGCTACAGTTCCATATAACACAACAATGTTAAATTCATGTGCAAATCGAGTCTTCATTTTTATATGTAAACAAACTGCACCACTTCACTTTACAGGGCTGGTGGTGGTGTTTAAAAGAATTTTAGAGGCAAATTAAGTGCTACCAAGTCATTGTTATAGGGCCAGTTCAAATATCTGTATAGTAAAGTGTCCGAGGAATTTTTTGGAATCAAATATTTGTACAGAATGTGTTCAGAAATAGGATTTATCCTTTTACAGGCTTGAGGCTGTAATTGTTGTGTTTTTTGTAGGCCTGAGGTTCCTGAGAGCCCTGCGTCTGATGTCTATCCCTGACATCCTGACCTACTTAAATGTTCTGAAGACCAGCACAATGATCAAGCTGTCGCAGCTGGTGGCGTTCTTCATCAGTCTGTGGCTGGCCTCCGCAGGATTCCTACATCTCGTAAGTCCACTGCAATAAACACTGTAAAGATTGATCCTGTAAAAATAGTCAGCTGAGAAGGCAGTGTAAAAATGAGTTAAATGACACTGTCAAGCTAGCTAGTTACTGTAAAAGTGGTTTTTTACGTGGCGGGGAAATTTACACTGGTTACGCGGTAAGCTTTAAACCACGTAAAATACCAACGCCTATTGGTAAAAAACTCAATAACTTAATGTGACAAATCACATCCTTGATTTAACACCCATGCGTATTGTTTGACCATAGAAAATGCGTACTTAACCACCGGCGTATATAACCACTTTTACAGTAGTTGAGAATGACACTCCAGTACATGTACTACTGGTAGTCAGAATGTTGTATGAACAGATTAAATCAAGAATATTACATGTATGGAAGATTGATCTGAATTAACAGTAAACTAGGACATCCATTGTGGTAAATAATGTTATTTATGTCTCTGTTGCAATCATACAATTTTAGGAAAAGTCACCCGCCCTAAGTTTGACAATTGATTGTTACCCCAAGGATATTGTGAATGATTTAAAATCAGTAACAGAAATCAATACAAAAAATCCCAATCCACTGCCAACTCATATAATCATTCTTAATTTTAACAATCAATAACTTTGATAAAACCTGTTTGGTTTGAACTTAGGGATGCAAGGAAGTTAAAACCGTATTTGATTTGTTTTCATAATGACTTTGATGATTCTGAAAGCACACTGGGCTTTATCTAGAACCTTTTTTGAATGATTTGATGTTTTTATGACTGTCACAACATCTATGAATACCCAGTAATCTAGTTATAAAGCTTTCTGTGAACTCCATAAAGAAGATGATGTAATGTAAATAGGAAGCTGGTATTTGATTTTTATGATGTTTCTTGAATTATTTATTGTTACAGGTACCGTTTATATATGCATGTCTATACGTGTTAATTTACATTCAAAATTCAATCCTGACTTGTCTCATGGTCATTAGCAAGTGTATACTTAAAAAAAACCCTTTAGATGAAGGGTGGTAATACTTGTACCTTTGAATGTTTTGTAGATTGAGAATGCTGGCGACCCTTGGTTGGACTTTGATAATCCTCAGTTGTTGACGTACTGGGAATGCATGTACTTCCTGTTGGTTACCATGTCAACTGTTGGTTATGGTGACGTGGGAGCAAAAACTGTCCTGGGCAAAATTTTTATTGTACTCTTCATTATGATAAGCATTGTAAGTAAAAACTCTGTCCCCTCCTCTCCAAACATCTTCATGTACAGCTGAACTTTCATGTCTGAAAAGTATTTTGACCTTAGTTTGTATCTTGAATCCTTTGATATATCATTTATTTCTTGATCCCATCATATTTTAGAGAAAGAGATTTGACTGCATTAAATTGTATATATACACACATGATAACCAAATGCAATTAAAATATATTACAAAAGCTGATATATAAAATATAAATTATAAGCTGTCAATTAGAATCGTAAATTCACTTAAATGGTATTTGCAATGATGGTGCTCAGCTGAGGTTTGCCAGTCAAAAGCAGACGAGTCTTGTTGCTATGTTTTGTGAATTGTTTTGAATATCAATTTTGAAATAACGTACATGCACTTGTATAATAGATGAATTCAAAATAGCAATCTGTCAAACTCGGTATCATAATTCTGTTGATTACACAAACAAAAACTCGTTTTGTTTTAACAAAACCTTGAAATGCGTGCTGGCCAATCCGGTTTCATTGATTGATGAATTCAGATCTCTTTGTCACAACTGAAGATGTAGCTATCATGATATCAAATTCAAATAATGTAAACACACCCACTGTAATAATCTGTGTGTTTGGTAGACTGATAATAAAGGGATCAAATAAGAGAGGAAATCCTGCCTCCTTTTGTGACCACAATAAGTAGAGGTTGATCTATGACTAGACCAGAAATAGTGCCGGGTAATGGCCCTGTGTGCTGTAATTATTGCCAAATTGTAATGTCAAATCAATACAAGAACAGACCTCCCAGTCTCGGCTACCACAATTAATACCATTCTATACCGCTCTAGTGCCGCTCTAGTGCTGCTCTGAAGGGTGATAAGTGGTTAGGGTAGTCAGATGGAAGTAGTCAGCCACCTACCTAAAGTAACAGCTAGTATCGGAACTAGACTATTAGTATACTGAAACATGGGTAGATTTGAACATATTGTATATATATAAAAGATACATATACAAATGGTTCGGACACAAGTTCTGACAACTTACCAGGTCTACCATAAATGGAAAATTATACAAAACTTACAACGGTTATAACATGATATTAAATTGGTATTACAATAAATGAAAATAAGTGATATATACGAGAATAAGAAACATGCACAAAAACTAAATTAAACAAATCGTTGATATTTAGTTGAACTAATGAGAATAATTGCTTGTTAATTTCAAGGAATAATGACTCATCGCCCCAAAATAAAAGATGAGTATTAATTATATGAAAATGGTCTAGTTGTAGCAGATTTAGAAAAAAATTATTGGTTACATGGGTAACTAGCTGCAGAGAGTAGGAAAAAGTTCGAAGTTTGTTTAATTAAACTATGACCACTGGGTAATCAGGGAGAAGTTGGAGTGGATGTCCAAAAATTAATACAGATAGGTTAACAGCCTTCTAGTAGCTATTGCAGGGTATCTGTCTGAACTGATGGACAACATTGGTTTCTGGGGACTACATTTAGTGGCATGTTGTAGAAATTCTTAGAAACCTTAAACTCCCAAGTTGATTCATTTCTTTTCCTGATAATATTGATTAAAGATATGCAACACACATTTTATTATCATTTTCTGGCAGTTTTTGGCAAGTAATGCTATTATCAGAAATAATTTTTTTTTGTTTCTGGATGCTAAGAGGAATCATCTGTTTGTTTACATTCTCCAGACCTTAGACAGTTCTTTCACTGAACTCGTTATCTTCTGCTTTATTGCCAAAGACGATGTACCTAAGTGGTTTGAATGTGCAAAAATTTGCACTTGTTTTAATATGAGCCACTGAATTATGCATATGTGCTTTTTTCACCTTTTGATTCCAAACTCATATCTGTACTTTCATTGGAGGGCAGTTGGCCTTGTTTCGGTTAAAACATTTGTGAAGGCATGGTTTCTATACAAACCATATACCAGTACTCATTGTCCGGAGTCTATTCTATTGTTATCACTCATGAAATAATAATTAGTTTTTACATACAAACCCTGTAGTTTCTCATATTCTCTCCCAATGGCATTTATCTAGGAGAACTGTCAAAAAATTTGATATTTATAAAACAGACAGTGAATTTTCTAAAAGTGATAAATGCCAATTTGCCCCAATCAATACTTAATTTACTGAAACAAAATTCAATTTTGATGATAGTTAGAAACTTCATCCTTTCTGCTTCTGTAGCAATACAGTTGAAACTCAATTATGTGTTAAGTTAAACATTTTAAAAAAATAACTATTATGCAATGCTTAGTATTGATTTAAACAATTCTCTTTAACTTTAATCACTATTTTAGTCAGTTATTACAATGACATTTTTATGAATGTTGAATACAGAGGTGGCCTCCTTTGCTTGTTCTTTGGCCCAAATACAGAACCAAGGTCACCTGCAAGTTAAATGCTAAAAAATTAGGGCTTCTTGCAGATTCAATATACACATTTTTTGCATCCAGCCTTAATTATTTCAAACTTTACAATCTATACAAAAGGCATTTAATTACTTACTTTCGATTGTTTATTTACCCATTGTGTAATGGCCAATAATCTAGCTTTGGCATCTACATATGCAGTGGGTGTGCTTCCATCTGTTCAGGTGGCAGGCATCCCACACCTGTCAATAATGACCCACTTTAAATGGAAATTACATGACAACAATCAAAATGAATATTAGATATATTTTTTTTTTCTTAAAAAAAAAATAGTACTAAAGTATTTCTGTTGTAATTTGTATTTCTATTGTTATTTGTTTAGAGAAACAAGACTTATTTTCTGAAATATGTCCTACTTCTTAAATTTAAAATATTTATGATTTTAATTTTGTCTTGTTGATTTTTTTTTTTTGAAAATGATAAAAGTTTATGATTTTTTGATAAGATCATCTCAACTGTAGCTTTCAATGATTTAATGAAGAACACAAAAATTAATAAAATTCATTTCTTAATAATTTTCTTTGTTTTTTAACTTTATTGTACTAAAATTAGAATGGCCCTTTTTTTCACAGGGTATGTTTGCATCATGGATCCCTGAAATTTCAGATATTCTGGGTCGTAGACAAAAGTATGGAGGTTGCTACAAGAAAGAAAGGGGTAAAAAGTAGGTCATTCAATAAGTTTTATTGATATATTTTATATCAGTCAAGATGTTCCAAGACAATTTGTAAATGATGTATGTAAATGATAATTATATGTTTATTTATATCATTAATGTACACAATAAATTTCTTGATTTTGAATTGAATTTCGAACATATTTTCATTGAATCCAATGTCAAAATAATGAGGCACAAGTTTTAGATTGTCCTCTCCTTAATTTATATATAATGTATTAAGCTTACTGCCATTCAGATATAAATTTATAACAATTAAATATGAGAATTATACAGAAATAAATTGATATTAAAAGTTCAGCATAGATGATAACTTGGTGTGAGATTATGGATCCTGTTTTTATTCTTTCAGACATATTGTTGTTTGTGGCCACATCACGTTTGACTCGGTGTCCAATTTCCTGAAGGATTTTCTCCACAAAGACCGAGAGGATGTGGATGTGGAGATTGTCTTTATCCACAAGTAAGCTCAGGAGAGTTCACAGTTCTTTTGAATATGTTATAAAATTAATCTGGACACAGAAAGAGTTTTGCAATCCACAAGTAAACTAGATGGTGAATGATCACAGTTTATTTTAGTGATTAGCGTCTGTAAACTTGCCGTCCACCATTGGTTTAACTGGTATTTATTCTACAATGCACAGTATATATCTTTTCTCATTGTATCTTATGGAAAGGAAATGTATAGGCTGTGCCATCCTTTTATCTGTCTTTCATAATAGAATGTTGTTTAAATTAAATTGAATTAATGAGCAGTGAGAGAATCCATATGCTAGCTATCCTAAAATCAATAGCTTAAAAGAAATTGCCTTTGATTCAAAGAATTCATGTATTGTTTTGTTCAAGAAATCAATGTAGTAGCACTAACTCCCTTAAAGAAACTGGGATACCATTCCAGAGGCTGCCAAAGTCTTATTTGATTATGATTAACTTTTTTTCGTTTTCAAGTATTATGATTGAAATAACACTCAAAGAAGTTATTTTGATTTTTCATCATTAGTTTCTAAAGGTTCGTTACCATGTTAATGGCCATTTCCTTTTTCTAATACACTTTTATTGAACTTGTTTTTACTTTTTAAGGAAACTCATCCTTTTATGCTTTAATCTTTACCAATCCAATAAAAACTTTGGAGAACCTTGCAATCAAATCAAAACCACTAGAATTCTGATCATTAAAGCTGTAGACCCACAGCAAGAGAGGGGTTGTTGTGATAGACAAAGTGTATACATGTATCTGATGATTTAACACACAAACTGATACATGTATTGATTTAGGTTCAACTCTTTGCAGAATTCTTCCAGACCTCGAGTTAGAAGGTTTGCTGAAGAGACATTTTACTCAGGTGGAGTTTTTCCATGGGACCGTCATGGATGCCAATGATTTGGCTCGAGTGAAGGTACAAGGGAGAATTAGTTCAACTTGCGAAATGAGTTGAAGATATTTAGTAATGTTAAGTTTAAAACAGAACATCCTCACTTTCTCAAATTGTACTCACTTCACACACCAGAAAGAGTCAGAGATACATGTATCAGTATCGTTAGAAGTTTTAAACTGAATGAATTCAATAATTGTGTGCGGTGGATGTACAATAAAATTATTCCTTTATCATCAACTGAATTTGTATCATTGTTTATATATCCGTGTTTTTTTTTAATCTAAGGGAAAATCAATTGTCTAGCTTTAATCTTTTTCATTGTGAAATGAATAACAAAACTTTTAGGACAATGATTCAGTAGGCTGACATGGAATAAATTACTTTTTATTGACTTTTATCAGCATTCTGTTAGGTAGCATATGTCATTGTGATAATACAAAATCAGCATGTTTATACAGAAATAATAGATCTCTGATTGAAATGAATATGGTCCAAAAACATGAATGCCCCGTAACCTAAAGCAATAGAATGATGCAAAGACTGTTAAACAAAGGGTTTGTCTGACAACAAAAAAGTACATCCATTCACAATACAGTCAAACTTCGTTATCTCGTACTAGATTGGACTGTTGAAAAACTTCGAGATATCCGAGTATTCGAGATATCGAGGGTAAAATACTTAAAAAATTAGTGGTTGGGACTTACAAATCACTTCGAAATATCCATTGTATTTGAGATATCAGTGTTCGAGATATCGAAGTTCAACTGTATTTGTATTGCATGAAAATGAACACAATGCTTTGGTCAAGGCATTCTGTTTCCTGTTTGTTTATATATTTATACATGTATAGTCATAAAATACAGTGTTAAGCTAAACATAGAATATTGGAATTCAAATACTAGTAAAAGCCAGTTATAGCCTGAACATTGATTGAAATATTGAATTTGGAGAAGAGAACTCATGAATAAAGAATGAGAGGAATTTTTCATGGTTTAATGGGATGGTTTGTCATAAAACTATACTAACACTGCTATAAAGTCTTCTGTGTGTTTTGTAGATAGAGACAGCTGATGCTTGTCTTGTGTTGGCCAACAAGTATTGTGAGGACCCGGATCAGGAAGACGCAGCCAATATCATGCGAGTCATCTCCATTAAAAACTTCCACGCTGAGATTAAAGTTATCGTACAACTGATGCAGTACCATAATAAGGTGATTTAAGCCTCAGATCTCACAGGAACAGAGTTTGTATGGCACATTACTCAGGCAGGGGATGGGAATCGAAATAATTAATCCCATAAAATTTAAAAAAGTAAAAAAAAAATAATTATGCATTCTATCATATTAGGAGTCTCATAAGCCAGATTATTTTCTTTTTTATGTCTTGAGAGAAATCATTTATTTCCCAGCTGTTACAAAGAAAAATCATTCTATCAATCATTACTGAGCCCTTGGGGAAATCAATTCAACAAATGACAGGGGTATGGTTGAATGAGTGCTTTTCTAGGCCATATAGTGGATACCACTTAGTTTACAACCTAAGACTGAGCCGCTAGTCATTCAGGTTAATGTGAGATCTTACACACTGAGCCATGAAATAAATGGGAACAGAGTGAATATGTCCGCAAGTCTCTCTCGTGGGAAATTAACGTGGCAGAAACTCTGCTGACCTCACTTAAGCAGCCATTTTGTTGTAATATTAAGACTGTGAGGGTTTGGAACTATATATTGATTAACTTGTGCTTTCTTTTGATTTGGACACCAACCCCAATTAACTTCGTTAAGCCCCATATTTGTTTGACTTGAGTCTTGAGTTGAAATCTAATGCAGGATTTGTAGACAATATATATTTCTCATCTGTAACGCATTAAAATTGGCATAAACATCAAAACTAGGTTCAAAAGCGTACCAATGCACCTGATGTTATGTTTGAATTTTGTACAATTTAATCTCATTTTAAAGTCAAATGACTGTTTTAATCTACAATTAATAGCAAAAAATTAAATTATAAGAAATGAATTCAATAGCTACCCAATATATACTTATATAAAATGGGTTGGAACAGTTTAGGCTTTTTTATAAACAGGTTCACGTTAAGGTTCGTGTTCGTATAAACTGGGTAGCTATTGAATTCATTCCTTAAATGTTTTACGTCATTTTATGTTAACATACCATTGGGAAGTAATTTTTTTACTAATAAAATAATTTGATCTTTCATATCTGATATCATTGATTTTGAGATCATGCAGTAAAGATATTCACCACAAAGTAAGACCATCGTTAGTTATAGATAAGTGCCCCACTATCTTCTCCATTGATACGATAAAGATCAAACAATGTATTAATTCCTATAGACATACACAGATCAGTTGTCGTGATTCAAATTGATACAGATACAATGTACTGACATTCAAGATGTAAAAATCAATTTGGAATCCTCAAAGTCCCACTGAAGATAAGCTAAATTAGACTTTTTTTGCTTTGGTTCCTGGTTTTGGACTCAGTTGACAGAATTGTCAGTGTAAACACAGACAAGCAATCAAAAATAGGAAATAATGAACCCCAACAGATATTTTTGTCAATTACAGTGGAACTACCACCATCATATTGTCAAATTATTGATATACATTCAAACTTCGTTATCTCGAACTAGATGGGACTATTTAAAAACTTTGAGATATCCAAGTATTCGAGATATCAATGGTAAAATACTTAAAAATAAGTGGTTGGGACTTACAAATCACTTCGACATTATCCACTGTATTCTAGATATCGGTGTTCGAGATATCGAGGTTTAACTGTATTTCTTCTCTTATTACAGTGGATGTACCAGTATGTTATTGTCAAATAATGGATATATTTCTTCTCTTATTTGTCTATAAATCTCTGAATCACTGTATACTCATGCAGGAGGTAACTTCATATTCACAGTTTTCACATCGAGTGTCACTTCCAGTGTTTCTGTATTGATAAATGGCATGCCAACTGGTCTGGTCTGGTTAAGTTTGGAGACTACACAATAGGAATCTCTTTGTAAACCTTTCTATTGTGTCCACATACTGTATTGAAAATGAAAATTATAGAATTCCAGGATTGAAATAAAGGTCCAGTCATAAATATTTAATATGTGAAATACATTGTTCTCGAATGCACACATTTCCTGAGTATTGAAGATTCATGCACAAGGAACAGTACATCAGTAGGTCACTTTCTCACAATATAACACATGTATTTCAGTATAACAATATTTCACACTATGACCAATGTATTACAGATAATGTAATGCACTATATTGACCAATCTATTACTGATATATAACACTACATGCACGGATCCAGAAAATTTTCAAGGGGGGGGGGGTGTCCGACAGTTATTTGAGTATGCTGGGGGGGGGGGGGGGGGGCATATTTTTGGTAATTTTATAATGTAAATCATAGATTTGAATTTTGCCGGGGGGGGGGGGGGGTCCTGACCACCCCTCTAGATCCGTGCATGCACTATGTCAAAACATGACCAGTATATATTTAAGCATTGAATCCTTATTTTTTGAAAGATATAGTCTCATAACTGCAACAGTGTGTGCATACAAATTGAATAACGCGCGTTAGCGCGTTATGAAAATTTGTTTGCACACACCGTTCCAGTTATGAGACTATATCTTTCAAAAAATAAGGATTTAATGCTTATATTTACATTTTTTTACCTTCTTGCCTTGTATGCAAATGTGAATTATACCTCAAAATTACCGTATTATCCTTTGGGTAAGTTCAAATTAATGGAAGAGCCACAGTAACAGCCACAAGCGTGATCCTTGATTTTCGCTTGTGACGTTGTATTTTTCAGCGTTCAACGTTTGTGACGTCACAATTAAAACTCATGATTTAACCTTTTAGTACCCTGTCTGTGTTATGGTGCTATATCTGTAGTAGCTTTACATGCAAAATATATGTGGAATGTAAATATTACAGAATAACACTAAGTCCCACTATAACCAATGTATTACTGTTATAACAATATGTCACATTATTACAGTATAACATTATGTCATTGTAGGCATACCTCTTGAACATTCCGAGCTGGGACTGGAAGCGAGGGGATGATGCTGTTTGTGTGGCCGAGCTCAAGCTGGGCTTCATTGCTCAGAGCTGTCTGGCTCCCGGCTTCTCCACCCTCATGGCTAACCTGTTCACCATGCGCTCAGACAAACCCGTAAGTCAACAAATGTCATGTTGTTCATAATGTTACCACAGTACCCCAGTACCTGTTCATGAAGTTGTATAGCTTTACCTAGTACTTGTTCATGAAATTGTTCATTTTGTTACCACAGTACCCCAGTACTTGTTCATTACGTTGTTCTTGATTTTTCCATATTAGAGTACCCGTTCATGAAATTGTTCTTTATTTTATCCAAGCACTTGTTCATAAAGCTGTTCGTAGGGTAACCCCAGTCCCTGTTCATGAAGTTGTTTGTAATTTTACCTCAGTAATTGTTCATTAAGTTGTTCATAATGTTAACCATGAAGTTGTTCATATATAATGCTAGCCCGTGTAAAGGGCTTAATTTTACCCCTAATCTGTATAGATAATGATACATGTATTTATTATCTCCTTTTGTGATTTTTCTTTAAGAAACAGTAATGAAGAAATCAATCAGCATTTCCTTTTAATTTTCATATTAGATGTTGTATTTCATCATTTTAGATGCTTTATTTTTTGTTTGTGTATCAAATTTTTCAATCTCATCAAGCAGAAAATTCCATCATATCAACATCATAGCATAAAGTTCATGTACCATGTCATCCATTGTATAGTTGCATTGGCTTTATCATCATTGCCGCCATGTTTCAGCTGCTATATATATGCTCTTTGTTGCTTTACTGTCATTAAGTAAATGACAGAAAATAAATGACAGAAAATGTCTGACCTGTAATCAGATATGATCATCTATACACAGGGCAATTTCTCTGATTTAGAGGTAAAAATGTCACATAGAAAAATTTGTGCACACTTTACATTCTAAAGTTTTGAATAAACTGCTTAGCATGACGTCTACCATTCTTCACTTTCATTGTTGTCCAAACTTGAGCCTGATGACCGTTGTGCTCTCTGATGATATTGTAAGATCATGGCTTCATTGTGTCTCATGCCTTCTTCATTAATCTAATTGTTGTTTTATTTTTAATGTGATTTCATCCTTTCCTCTGTAGAAAAGTTACTTGAGATCGCTCTATCTTTTGGTAAGAAGCCATGTTGTATTTCACTGAGCATGCTCAACTCTTGAAGCATCAAGGACTGCATCTGACTACTAAATACACTAAAGGCTGTCAACAAACTATAGACTAAAAACTCTGTCTACTTCCTGTTATATCATATAGATAATTACAGTAAAATACATCTACAGTGAACGTGCTTGTAATGACATCATGCTTACACTGAAGTCACTCTCTTAAAGCTTATTGATTTACCTGGTATTTGAAATAATTTTGTTTATATAAACCTGATAACAAATCAAAATTGTTTGACCATGGCATACTGTGTTTTAATGAATTTAGATAATCCTATTCCAAGAGAAAAAAAGAATTTATAAATACTGTTGTTTTATCAAATAGTTTCAAACACAACATGAGTAAGAGTGCAATCTATAAAATTAGACATGTATTCACAATACACAGTACTTAAGAAATGACCACAGTTTACAATCATATCTACCGGTATATCATTAGTCTTTGTAAGTCATGCTCATATTCACACATCTAAGTCATGTTCTACAGTAATTTGAATACAAGTGTATGTTTATACATGTATATATATATATAGAATTGCTGGTACCTATATTACACGACCATGTGGGCTGATACAAGCTGTGCAAGGCATGAACTATACAACAGGTGTTATCTCTTTACTATGTATAGTTTTTTCTTTCTATTGCTGATGTAATACGCTGATTTATACCATAATATGCTGCTATATCTAGTCAACTGTGTCAGACTCGGAATGGCAAGATCACGGCTGTCTAGAGACTAACACTGCCAGATATTTATGTACAGGTCTTCGTTGCTATCTGTGTTCTATTGCAGGAACAATGCACACATTTTATAGAAAATGTTGTGTCAACTTTTCACATCATTCTGAATGAAACTATAATTAAACATGCTTTTTTCATACTGTCATAAAAATTCCTACAAGTTTGCAGAATATAAAATTAAAAAAAAAAACCCATTATTTTTAAAGAACATGAATGATTATTTGATTTTTGAAGTTATGTCATAATGTTTAGGTTCTTCAGTAGAATGGAATATTGGGATGAAAATACTGTGTCATGTATCAAATGTTTAAGGTCATTAGTAGGCATTTGTCCCATGTTGTATTTGACCTTCTTGCCATATTGTGTTAATTCTGAGACCGCTCTGCCATTGGTTTTTACAGGCCACAGACATGCCCCAGTGGCAGTGCGACTACATGAGAGGAACAGCAATGGAGATGTACACAGAGTATCTGTCCTCTTCCTTCAATGGCATGACATTCCCTGAAGCTGCTGAGTAAGTCTCTCTCTCTCTCTCTCTCTCTCTCTCTCAACAGAGGTAGCTGCCACTTGGTCTCTATGACAGTGATTCTCCCACATAGCAACATTGAAAGGTTTACAGGAAGAATGACCCTTTGTTCAAGTCTGATATATTAATCCCTTGATGGAACTTTATTGTTGCAGAATACATTTTAAAAAAAAGACTAGATGACACACATTGCTGAAGGATACAAGCACTCAACTGTTTTAAATTGCTGATTTTATTGGTGTTGGAATTAAATGTTTTATGTTAAACATTTTAATAATTTGCTGTTTTGGAAATGATTTTTGACATCAAATTTTAGTAAGTTTTTTCCCCACTTGTGTTTGTATTTTTTTAATCTTTTGATGGGAGCAATTTCTGAGTGAAATTTAAAGTGTGGAGCAGTATATACTAGAATGCATTTATTGAACAGCTCACACGAGTACCGGTAGTTTTCTGAGGTTTGACTCAAAAGTCTCATCTCTGGTTGACCTTCCATTTGATTTCTCCCCTTTGTATCAGATCAAGAACTTTGGGAAGGGAAATTTAAATAAGCGAATCAAAGGACATCTTATCCATTATGCAGTTGGCATTTTCTTCCAGTTGGTTTCTGAAATGAATTTCTATTGATTTTTATCACAGGAGAGTTACACATTTCAAAGCTGATGACAGAATTAATGGATGAATGCTCATCCTTTTATTCTTTAGAGACTTTTGCAGTTGCGGAGTCAATAACTTTAGAATGATTTTGATAGGTTGTGTTTCTCCAAGTTGAAGCTGTTGCTATTGGCGATAGAGGTGAGACAGGAGGATGGAAGGGAGAGCACTCTGGCAATTAATCCCGGAAGCAAGATAAAAATAGAAAACGCCACTCAGGGTTTCTTTATCGCAGAATCGGCTGAGGAAGTCAAACGGTACAATTTAAAATGATTGAAACATTTTACAACTATGATGGACAAAAATAACACCAGATGTATATAATCCTGCATAAATTATAACATAGAAACGTTTTGTTGATCATTAGAAGTATTTGGAATTCTCCATAGAAAATAAGTACATGTTCATATATTACACTGTATAATGGCAGTCCATAGTTTAAAAGCAAATAGTTTTTTTGGTGCCCTCATGAAACTTTATAAGGATAGACAGACGTTCATTGCCTCTTCTGATTTTAGAGCGTTTTATTACTGCAAGAATTGCCATGCTGAAGCGACAGATGTAAGAGCCATCAAGAAATGTCGATGCAGGCCTCGTAAGTTCTCTAAATTCTTCACTTATTACTTATCACAATCGATATATATAAAAACATGTGTATTTCTGAAATAATATTAGTTTTATTCTCAAATGATTATAAATAAAAGTTTCTTATATATTATATCAAAAATTTATCTTGATAATATTATGAAATTATATTGAATTCAATGAATTGGATGTAAACGACTGCTTTGCTTTGATGAGTACCAGTACTGATAACGATTGATCCTGCTGTTTCTGTGTCTTTGATTTGGAGTATTGCAGCATGATGTTTTCTCTGAGGTGATTCTGAGCATGTCCACTAACTCTTTGCCTTGTTTCTGCTTTCCTTGATAGTGGCCCAGTTTAAGAAAGGAGTGACTGCCGTCATAGGTGAATATCGTCATCTAATCAATTCTTCTTTTCTTTCAATGTTATGTTCGTAAAGTGTCATGTACAAATATGTATGTGATTTGTTTTTACTATAGCATTTTGAGAATTATGAAAGGAGATGGGATTATAGATGTTAGAAGTGTGTTGTGATGGACAAAATTAAAACTATTAATTTCTTAGATTTAATTATTTATTTGCAATAATATTAATAATGTTACATCAAGACTTTGATCAGGGTTTTTTTAATGTAAATCCCTATTATTTTCCGTTTAAACCTACTCACATTCCATTATTTTCAGTTTATGAACTTTATCTTTAACTTGCAAATTCTCTGTTTAAAAAAAGACAAAGAGAAATTAAAAAAAAAATGACTTGAAGAATTACTAAATTACAAATCAATTATTGAGATACATGTATTCTCTTACACCATAGTCCATAAAGAATGCTCTACTGCACACATCATATTATATTATTGGGTTGGATCTAAACGTGTGTCTTTCATCTACAGTGATGCAAGCATGAATAGCATAATACTGCATGTTTCAAGCCATTCAGTATAACGGTACTTCTTATTTATCAAGAATGCTGAACCTGACATTTGAATTTTAGGCTTTGGGAACAAACTAGGTGAGAACACGGAGAAATATAACCCTGCAATATGTGCATGACTTGGTATATAACAAACCGGCACAGTGTCTGGAGTTCATAACAAATTCATTTTATTTATTAATTTTTTTTTTTGTTGACTTCCAAAGGATATTTCTGTTGGCAACATGATCTTAGAATTGGGGTTTTTAATCAGAAAACTTGTTTGACCTTAATTTTGCAACATTTTTTTTTTTAAATACTTAAATATGAAATATGAATATCAGTTTTAGTTAGTGTTCTCTGCATTTTTTGTAGAAAAGAGTGTGCTTGATTATTTTCAAATCAATTTTATTTCTTCATAGCAAATCCAAATTCGATTTTTTTTTAATGAAAAAAGGTTTTTCTAAAAAGAGGTGTAGGGATGGGGATGTGTGAAGACATTTTCTTTCTTAAATATGTTGTTTTTATAAAGTCTACTAAATAAAGCATTGAGTGTGGATAGAAGAAAGCATGCAGTGCATGAAAAAGGGTTTTGTTGGCTTGTGTTTAATAACAATTTGTAGACTTTTAAAGGGAAAAAAAACGTGTATTCTGGAATTTATCCCTGTTACATTAAAATTCAGTAATAAAAAAAGGTAAAAAGTCAAACAATAGTTAATGATGTCCTTATATTTATAATATTGTATGGAGTCTGACTGCCTAACTAATGTATGATTTAATTAGTGAATGATATTGTACACCAGATTACATCAATGTACTAACATACTATTGAGCAACCTGAACATGTATGAATGGATATGTTTGTTTTTAGCTAATTTGTTGCATGTTTTTACTAGCCACCGGCCGGTTTAGGCAGTACAACCTAAATCATTCATGGAAGCATAAAGTCGGTTCATATCGTTATAGTGAGTTCAAAAATAAATTGTCGCCATAAGCAGCCTGACTAACATGGTGGAAGTGTTCTAGAGCTTTGGTAGTAATTATTGGAGAAAGGACTTTAATGAAACTTGGCTTATGGCTTATGGGAAAGAGCTCTGCAAAGCTTGAAATGCAAAACTAAAAACAGTGACTATTTGCAAATTAACTAAAATCTTCTCTGAATTTTCAGATGTTATAGTACTGTAGTGCATTGCATAGATACCTAATACAGGAGGTGAATTATTGTTGATATTTATAGTACAAATGTACTAGAACTGATATACAGAAATGTATGGTAGATGTTTGAGGGCTAATTATTAGTAGTCAGTTTTATAGATTATTTATTATAGGTACATACATAATATACCTCTGTTTATTCATGTATCCACTATTTCACTAAACTTGCTTAGTCCAGACCTATTACTAATAATCCATATAGTATTATAGAATTTTTTTTTCTTATTTCAGTTTATGAATAGAATAGTCAGATCCATTGTGGTTTCTTAATTAATTCTTCATTAGACATTAAGTTTATCTGCAAAATCAAATTCAAAATAGTAAATTTGCCAACATTTTGGATTGGTGAGGTCATTTTGTCCATGAATTAAAGTATCCTTCCAACAAATCCTTTATGCCAACAATTATTCATTAAACCAAATTTCGTTTATGATATTTAAAAGATTATTGAAGTGTTATACAATCCTGTAGGCATGGCCAAATAATCATTCACCATGTTAATGATATCCAAAAAATATTTTACCTTGGTAGTAGAATCAAGTACAAAACTTGTCAAACTCTAAAGTGGGTTCTATTATAATGTGTAATAAGTTTTGGTTTTTGATCAAGCTTTATTATGGAATAAATCAGCTGCTGCGCTATTAAGATAACATGTATATATAAATTATTAACCATACAGCTTTTATGCTTTTAGTATATGAAAAATAAAGAAATATAATTTACAACTAACAGAAAAGCAGATACCCCCGGTACTTTTCAGTTTTTTCTGTTGAGAAAATTAAAATATAATTGCAGTTTATACATAAATAAAGAATCTTAAACTGAATTTTTTTGTTTTTGTTTGTTGCTGTAACTGTATTATTTAAAGAATTAGATTAATATTTTTAAAAAAATTTGTATTTGTACTTTTCAGCTGCCAACCCACTGCTGAGTAAAAAGGACCGCCCGACCTCGGGTTCAAAGGATAAGGCTAATGCCCCAGTACCTCTGGCTGCAGGGTAATTAGACTCTTTCACATTGTAGCAGTCTGATATCAATTAAAAATATTAATATGGATATTAATTAAGAAATTATTTTGTACAAATTGACCTTGGATATAAATATCTATATATAGATATTGATATTTAGAAATTATTTTATGCAAACTTACATATCTGGATAGAACTGAATTTTTGTGCTGCTACATCAGAAGTTTTAACATACACAAATGAAGAGTTGTGATTTTTTCCCAATATCATCAATTTTTGCAGAAAGTTACAGTTTTACATTTAATGTTTCTTATTACAGGATAATTTCCACTTAATTTATTAATATCTGCTACAAGTACAATGCAATGAAGGGTATTTGATTTCCAAGCATACAAATTACCTTAAGTTGAAATACAGTTGTGCAAATTAAGGAACGATGTAATGCTATTTTATAAGAGTGTTTCATAAAAAAAAAGATAGTGGCTATAACAGAATATAGAGAGAGACAATGATCGCATGATTAAATTTTTTTTATTCTTGCTTTCTAAATTTTTTTTTCTAGAGAAAAGAGGATATCGTTTTCTTTAGGCAAAACTGAGAAACTGACCAAGCATATGTCACTCAGGGGGCCCCGGCTAGCCATGTAAATTAGGTTTTGTAATGCATGCGTTTCCCCCGCTGTTAGAGCAAGGACATGTACAATAACCATTGTGGAGAGTCTACTAATCGCATTCATTTACTGATGTTAGTTGTCCAAACCAGTGCATTCATAGATTGAAAAAATCAATGCATATCAAGTCCGATCTCTCTCGTAACTTGAATTGTTTTCATTTATCAGTGTTTCAGATTGTGTAATTTGTATGCATTAGTTTTGATTATCAAGATTGTTTTCAGTGTAATGGAGTTTCTTTTTAATTAAATTGCATGGTTTTAGGTTGAAATGCACCGTGACAGGTGCTTTATAGTATTGATTATTGGTGCTAACATGGTAATTATTCATACTGTTGTGTGAGAGAGTTTGGTTTCTGAGGATTATTTATTTTTATAAAAAACACCTAGTTTTTGATTGCCTTGGTATCTCCAATTTTATACATTTGCCATTTTCAGAAAATATTGATAAGTCTATAATGCAGATGGATCAAACTAAAATACACTTGCTACAGTTTAGATTAAATTTATTGGAAAATTGATATTATTTGAAAGGTATTCATTTAGCCTTGAAAAGTTCACTAATTAGTATCTTTTACCTTAAGTTAACCTTCGAATTTAACTGTTTTAGTATCAATTCCAGATATTTTATTTGTATGAGAAAAGCACATATTCAGAACCCATTTTCAACTTGGTTGCTAGTTGCATTGAAGAGAAAAGGTGCGGGATAGGGGAGGGGTTATAAGATAGGGGAGGGGTTATAAGCTTTTCATTATATTTGAAGGCTGTCGCTACTATAATTTGATTTTTTTTTTCAAATGAATAGAATGGCGTATTGCATGACTATAAATGATGTTGGAATGCACACAAGTAGTTGTAGTTTTGATGACTTGGAAAGCATCCAAGTTCATGCAGTTAAAATCCATTGTGCACATATTAATGTTAACCTTAGATTATCATTTAGAGGATGCTTGATCACATGTTAACCTTAGATTATCATTTAGAAGATGCTTGATCACATGACCTGTAGTTACATAGAAGCTTCCAAGTGAGGACATGAAATGTTGCAGCATATTTCACAAACTAGATTTTAAAATGTACAAATCCTGTAATACAAGTACATGTAGTTAAAATGTCTAACAGAATGTGTTGGATTTCCCCTAATTGAGTCTGCACAAACTTTGTTCAATTACATCATCAGACCACTGTAATGCTTGTTAATTCTTTGTGCATTGTATTAATCCACAGGGCCATAGCCAGCTTGTTGTCCAAATCCAAAGAGAATCAGTAAGCTTGGTCACCAGCCTTTGTCTGTGGTTCTGCATGTGTGTCACTGTTTGTACTTAGGACTCAGGCTCGAGCCTCGGTCAATTTGATACATGTACCAACTTTTATTGATTTAGATTTTTTTTTCCATAAGAACTTCTCTAAACTTGAATTGGAATGGATTAGCTATAGCATACATAGACTAGACAGACCACCAGTTAGATTAAATTTGCAACATAGACTGATTTAATGAATTAAACTATTTTGTCATACAGTAGCTTCACGTGAAAAGTATTGCTCATGACTTGTAATTTCATATTATTCATTTTGATAGCCATTTCTATGATTATACCCCCATTAAACAAAGTTTGAGGAATATGATTGTTAGCTGCAATAACGTTGCCCTCTCCAATTTTTTATATCTGATTTTTACCCCCCCCCCCCCCCCCCCAAAAAAAAAAAAATCAACAAAAAAAAAATCAGGAGAGGACTACATTATCGCAGCTAATGATTGTGATTTTAGCAATAGCATTTCAAACTGATATACATGTAATTGAGACTTTTTAATTAGGAGTAGCATTTTTAAAACCTTTATTACCATTGTTATATTTCATGAAATAGCAACAGTAGGATAGACAACTACATATATTTGCTGTAGTTCTCATTGTTTAGGAAATATGGATTATTAGGTTTGCACTTTAAATTCTTTAAAGTTGACATGTGGTATATTTGTTATGAACACCACTCTTCTTCAGGATTAATGTTCATAGTTAGTGTTGTGTGTTGTTCATGAAAAGTGAATCTGAATATGAACAATCCATGTTTTTCATACAATAACATGCATGGATTTGTTCCTAACAGTGATGCATGGACAGAATTAACAAACTAATAAGTCATGTTTTTTTTTCAGTAACAAGCATGGATATATTATTAACAGTGATGCATGAACAGAAGTGAACAAATTAACAATTCTAAAATAAAAACACTGTAGCGATTGCCTCTTTACCTTAAAGCATGGAAACTGAATTTTTTTAGCTTTAATCCATAAAATCAAAATCCATATCTGATCAATCAATTTATCAATCCATTAATTTATTTATAAATAGCACTTAATTTTGAAGTGTTATAATATGTTATACCTTGTACAAGTAGAAATCAATTTTGTCCTTCCATGTACTTTAAACTTGACATACATTTTACATAATGCATGTTCATTATGGTATTTTATTTGGCACATCTTACACATTTTTGCATTCAAAGATATTCTTGAATGATTTAGTTTTTGGTAATGTTACTTAATGCAAATAATAATGGTTCTGATTGTATGGTTCTAGCTTCTTGTTTAACACCATTGTTTGATTTGTAGGCCCACCACCCCTACAGTGGCCGCCCTACCCCCGCTCTCACAGGAATCTCAGGACACCAGCGTGGGCCCCGGGGAGGAGCCAAGGAAGTTTGACTCCACAGGAATGTTTCACTGGTGTCCTTCAAGGCCGCTCATTGATGCCAGAATGGTTAGTGTTAATCTCACATCAGTTGTCGGATGTTAAGAGTAGAAGTTGCAGTGAATGTTTTTGTGAAGTCTATAAAATCAGCTTTCAATATAGCTTTTGATTGTAGGAATCTGTATACAACTTAAGAGGCATCTTAACAAGACCATGGACTTTGTCAGTCTGATTAAGATCCCCCCCCCCTTTCTTACACTTGCCAGGGTCACTGATGAGTGTAAGGAGAAGGGGGTTTAAATCCGACTGGGACTTTGTTAGCTTTTATCTTTAGCAAATATGTTGTGTTAGAATCAGTTGCAAAATATGAGTCTAATAGAAATTTCCTAGTCATCAATTCAGAAATTGCTAAAAATGAAATTAGGAAACATAGCTTTCATAAAATATGTAGAAGATGAATGAATACAAACATAGGAGACAGTGCCTCTCCACACCTACATGTACTTTCACAGCTTTAGAATCTGGAGTCCATGGCACCAGTTTATGCAGACTCTGAGGTAGTTGGTAATTGTTCAGTGCCATTATTTTATAGATCTCTGTTTCTTCTATAGCAGCTGGGTGTTATGGTAGATAACGTAGGGGAGAGACCGAGTGTGAGTATACACTGATCACTGTGTGACCAATGCTATAAAACAGAGAAATAATAGGGAGGAACTTCATATCTAACTCATGTAATATAACAGCATCTTGTAGTGTCATTCTAATGTTTGAAAAACATTGCTAATTCTATATGCAATCCCCAATTTTAAAGGCATTAACACATCAAATTCATAAAACTTAATGCCATATCATTATGATGCTGAAAACAGAAAAGTGTACAGAAATATTAATAGAAAATAGTTTTATAAATGCAAACATTTGTATCATCCCAAATATTTTATGTATAGAAAAATGAGGGTGAAATGGTAGATGAAAAGTCCATAACAAACAATGAAGTAAGTGAGTGTACTCACCGAGTGAGTTGACTGAGTTTGGTGCTTTGTGAGTGTGACATCACCCTTTTTCATTTCAGCCCAGAGTTTTGGTGAAATCAACTGTTCTCTCGGTAACAGGAAGTTAAGATAATCATGTATATATTTTTTCAAATACATGTATATATTAAAGATTAAACATATATTTGACTGCTTAAGAATTCAGAAAGATATTTGCTCATTGTTTTATTTACAAAATAGAAAATTGTAGATAATCTTCAAAAGAGTTTATATTACGAAAGAAGGTAATATTCACCAACATTGCACATTTCACATTGACATGAGATGATAAAGATTGACACATCAATTTGCTGTGTTGGTCTGTACATCTGTAGTTAAGTATTTTATTATGACATTGCTTATTGAAGTATACATTTAAAAAAAATTATTTGGTGAAAACAAAATATCTAGATCATTTATGTAGAATTATATGGCTAGTTCATGTGTTGAGTAGTTGAACATATCTGAATATACCCTGGGTAAAGCTATTATTGGGATAGTTTAGTATTTTGAACTGTGTTAAATTTCAATCATTGGCGGTATTCTTTAAGGTCTACTGCTATTTTGTATGGTTTGTAGGACAGAGAGAAAGCCTCCGCCACAGTGCTGTGTAATCACGTGGTGGTCTGCCTGTTTGCTGATGCTAACTCCCCTCTGATTGGTCTACGTAACCTGGTGATGCCGTTACGAGCCAGTAATTTCCACTACCAGGATCTGAAGCATGTGGTGATTGTGGGTAACATAGAATACCTGGAGAGAGAATGGAGGACCCTGCAGAACTTCCCCAAAATCACCATCCTGGCTGTGAGTATTGATGCATGAAGGGAATATGAAAGTAGTGTACAGAACAATATTGAAACTATTCAGCAGTCGTTAGAAGACATTGAGATGTGTCAATGCTTTTAGTCATCTGTCTGTCTGTAACACAGTACCCCAAATTTTTTTTTTAGAATATAAAGTAAAGTTTTTCTAACATAATTTGTCAGAAAAAAAAATCACTTTCATATATGATGACAGGGAGTTTTTTTTAATTGATGAAATAGAATTGTAAGTTGTTAGTTAGGAAGAATCGTTCAATGCATTCAACCTTATGTAACATTACTTTAGAAAATTTTGGACCTTATTTGGAACCTCCTGTGTTAATCAGATTTCAGCTGAATTAATAATTTGACTGTTTTTTTTCTCTTACAGGGCTCTCCTCTGAACCGAGCAAACCTGCGCGCTGTGAATGTGAACCTGTGTGATATGTGTGTCATACTGTCGGCCAAGGACAAGAACTTGGACGACCCCCATCTAGTGGACAAGGAAGCCATTCTGTGCTCCCTCAACATCAAGGCCATGACCTTTGATGACAGCATGGGGCTCATACAAGCCTCCGCCCAACAGGCACCAGGTGTGGGGGTGGTTCCACTCTAGAATAATTCACTGACACACTTAGATCCTCAGTAAAAATGGTCATACTAATATTCTCAAAAACAAATTTCAGTGCATTTTATGTATTTTGTAAGATGTACTCTGTGTCTTATTACAAAACATGATTGGATGATTCTGTGTTTCAGGTTTCCTACCTCCTGGGTTTTCCCCCATTGGACATTCCAAGAGATCTCGTAGAGGATCAGTGTGTGGGTCTAACGTCCCTCTCATCACGGAGCTAGGTAAAAAGGGAGCAGGCACCCCCCCTTCCCACTTACAGACTTTGATATAGTTTTGAATTCAATTTTCAATGCAAAATCTTCTGTAGTATTAAAACTCTTTTCAAACACCAAATATATACATTTATTAATTTAAAAAGTTTGAAGAATTGTTGTTCTTCAGTAATTTAGCCCACTTGTTTTGGGGTTAGATTATAATGTTCTCATTTCAATAATTTATCAATAGTATTTTAAATTGCAAACCTTATCTATTGAAAAGTAGTCATTCATCTATGAATTACATTAGAATGTAAAAAATACCTTTAAAATGAATGAGTAAAATGTATCTGGTAGCATATAAGTATTTTTCAAACACCTGAGGGTTGTATTAAGTTTATTAATGGGAAGACAAGGATTAAAAAATTACTTTAATTTGTTGCAGCTAATGACTCCAACGTGCAGTTTCTGGATCAGGATGATGAGGATGACCCAGACACAGAACTGTACATGACCCAGCCGTTTGCCTGTGGGACGGCCTTTGCTGTCAGCGTACTGGACTCGCTGATGAGCACAGTAAGTGACTGTCAGTGTTGCTGATCCCATCATTCATTGATGAGCACAGTAAGTGACTGTCAGTGCTGCTGATCCCATCATTCATTGATGAGCACAGTAAGTGACTGTCAGTACTGCTGATCCCATCATTCATTGATGAGCACAGTAAGTGACTGTCAGTGTTGCTGATCCCATCATTCATTGATGAGCACAGTAAGTGACTGTCAGTGTTGCTGATCCCATCATTCATTGATGAGCACAGTAAGTGACTGTCAGTGTTGCTGATCCCATCATTCATTGATGAGCACAGTAAGTGACTGTCAGTGCTGCTGATCCCATCATTCATCTCCACATTATACTGTCCTCATGTTGGCAGAATTGATTTTATATTATGAATATGGCTTATGGAGACTTCTGCCTTACTCCATATGTATTTGCATTTTTTAAAATTTCTTGAATGGGATACCAATTGGATGATATTCCCAAAATCACTTATACATGTATATTAAACTGTACAGTTCCTTGTACTTTGTGTGTACAGTGATGTCTTACTTGTAGAGCTACTTTAACGACAATGCCTTGACCTTGATATCTTATTTGTAGAGCTACTTTAATGACAATGCCTTGACCTTGATATCTTACTTGTAGAGCTACTTTAACAACACTGCCTTAACCTTGATATCTTACTTGTAGAGCTACTTTCACGACAATGTCTTAACCTCGATATCTTACTTGTAGAGCTACTTTAACGACACAGCCTTAACCTTGATATCTTACTTGTAGAGCTACTTTAACGACAATGCCTTAACCTTGATACGGACTCTGATCACTGGCGGGGCCACTCCTGAACTCGAGCAGATCCTTGCAGAGGGGGCTGGGATGAGGGGTGGGTACTGCACCCCCAGTGTACTGGCCAACAGAGACAGGTGTAGGGTGGCCCAGGTCTCGCTCTTTGAGGGACCTCTTGCTCAGTTTGGGGTAGGTCAAAAAGATGAAATTAAAAAATGATATCTCCATGTTAAACTGAACACTTATGTCTTAAAGGGGCATGGTCACGATTTTGGTCGATTTTGGTCAAAAATTATTTTCCCGATTTTAATGTTTACAATGCTTCAGTAAAGCATTTTTAATAGGCAACCAAAATTTGAGTGTCATTCGTTGAGTTATAAGCGAGTTACAGAGCTTACAATTCTTTGCTATGTAAACAAAGCTTTTGTTTACATTTTGAACGTTGAAGCGAAAACTCCAGTTTTTGACCGAAAATGAATGTGGTAAACGTTAAGATCTGTTTATTTATGCTTAAAATGAATAAGAAGATGGAAAAATCAGCTTGAAAAAGAATTTTTAACGGTATATTGAACTAATGTAAACAAAAACAGGGCACGAGCCTTGTTTACATGAAAAAGACTTATGAGCCCTGTATCTTGCTTATAACTTCACTACTGACTCTCCAATTCCATTTGGTCATTGGAAATGCATTCCTAAAGCATTGTAAATAATAAAAACAGAAAAATAGAATTTGACCAAAATCGTGACCATGCCCCTTTAAGAAAACATTAATGCTTAATAGTTCATCTCAATGTGAGTACAAAGCTGATGTAAAAATTTTATGATGTTTATTTCTTTGTTGGTGAAGAAAGACATGTTTTCTTTCATGATTTTGCCATATATTTTCCTGATTAAATATCAGTTACCCAAAAAATAGGGAAACCCTTCACTCAAAATGTAACCATCTCAACTTTTGATTTTGTTTATTCAGAAAGATATTTTTTTTTATTTGAAATTTTTCTATTTTGTAGGAGGATGGAACATATGGTAGCCTGTTTCTGTTTGCCCTGAGAAACCTGGGAATACTGTGCATTGGTCTGTATCGCTTCAGAGACACCAACGAATCTTCTTCTAGTCCTTCATCAAAGCGCTATGTGATAACAAACCCCCCAGAAGACTTCAAGCTTCTGTCCACTGATCAAGTATGTACTCAAAGGGAAGCAACTCCCCTTTACAATACTCTTCTAAAAGTTATGGATTTTTTTTCTGATGCAAGGAATGAAGTTGTTTTTCCTCTTTTTTTATGATATGCTACATTATGAATTACCACAATTTATTCCCATGAACCATAAAAATGTATTTCATACTTTTACTCTTTTGTCTTTGTAATGAATTTAAAGTTTGATAATTTCCTACAGCATTTCTAATTGCATTGGCCTCAAAGACCTGTCTTTCAGTGACTTGTTAGCGAGTGATATTATAACTGTCAGTGGACTTATCGCTGTTCTCTGTGGGTTGTTTTGGATATGATGTTGACTTGCTGATTTTTTTCATTGCCAAGTTGCGATGCTGAGTTTTGATACAAATGCTGATTTGATTTCCCTTCCATCATCAGGTGTTTTGCCTGGCTCCATGCAATCTGTCACAAAGTTCAAATTCTTCCCCTAAAGACAGAAGTAAGAACACAAGTGTTTTAACATGTCCGGAAAACCAAACTTTTGCCACTGTTGTCAAATTGTAACATTTGTCTTTTAAAGAATTAATCATTGACTTTGACCAAAAAGAATATGAGCAAAAAATTTATAAAATTATGGATGAATTGAAATAAAAAACCCTGTTATTGCTTGGAAATTTTCTATATGCTTATATATACACTTTTATAGGGGAAGAGATCAATACTCATAAAAAAGTGCCAAAAGTTAAGAAAAAGAAAAACAAAGTCAAAGGCAATTATCCTCAATATTGTCCACTGTTATTGTTTTAAGACACAAATGCTTACTTTCTTTCTGGTTTCTGATACAACACAGTGGCAGATGTTGCTGGTCCACACTGTTAAACCTGTAGGTTTGCTGGTTTGCTTTGTGCTGTGCTGCCACCCCTCACCCCTTAGTTCATCTCTCCCTCGCCCCCCTACGGTATGTAGAGGAGGAATTAGCCACACCCTGTGTAGTTGTTTGATGCAGTAGCATTCACCACCCACCAATCATAGAGTAGCGAATTCACAAACAAACACACCTTGCTGTTATAAGCCAGAGGGAGAAGGCAGCCTGGCCTTCACTCATCAACCTCATTTTCATCATCCAATCACATTGCTGCATTAGTGTTTGAAATTTAAAAAATGATTTATTCACAAAGATTATCAAAGAATGCAATGCGGTTTGTATCTTGGATTTTCATTTTGACAAACGTTTTAAAGACTCCTGAGACTGGCCAGTAGACTGGCATGATGCTATTTCATTGTGTGATGAGCAGTATGCTAGTTACCAGGATGTACTGTATTGCATGCGGCATGAAGTGACAGTGTTTCTTCGGAATGCTGACCCTGCAACCTACCCTCCAGTGTGTGTAATATTATAAAAGTCATCCAAAGCATCACATACAAATACCTTGTTCATTTTTATCAATATATTCTAGAACCTTTAATGTTTGGTATAAAAAATTATTTGACTCCCCCTTAATATTAAACCATTTTTTTTTTCAGTTTTGAAAGTTTTGTCCATAGTTATATCATTTTGTATATTTCCCCTCTAATTTTTTTTAAAGCTATAGATGCCGTATTCAATTAATGTTTTTAAAGAAAGAAATGTTTGTGTTTTATCATCAAGCTACATATTAAATTATAAACTTTCTGCAAATTATACAGTTTAATTCAAACACATTTAAAATTATTGAATATAATTTCCAATGAATTTTTTGACAAGGTATGGATTGTTAATGTCCAAGTGTGAAATATTCATTATCACTTGATATGTCATAAGCTTTTTAGCTCACCTAAACTGAAGGTTCAAGTGAGCTTTTCTGAGCACCCGTTGTCCGTCGTCTGTAAACTTTTCGCATTTTTGACTTCTTCTCTAAAACCACAGGGCCAAATTTAACCAAACTTTATACAAAGCATCCTTTTGGTAAGAGGATTCTAAATTGTTAAAATAAAGGGCTAAACCTTTTTTTAAAAGGGAGATAATTGCGAAAAAATGAGTATAGGGTGTGTGTCTCTAAAAATCTTCTTCTCAAGAATTTCTACACCATTTACTAAAAAGGTTGTATATATAGTGAAGATTCTAAATTTTTGACCTCTGGACCAAAACTGGGACCTCAGGCGGGTTCAAAATTTTACGTAGGAATACATAGGAAAAATGTTTAAAAATCTTCTTTTCAAGAACCACAGCACCAGATCAAGAAATGCCAATATTTACACAAAGGCTTGTCTATATAGTGAAGATTCTAAATTGTAAAAGTTGTGACCCCCGGACAAAACTGTCCCAACGTTTAAAGTTTAACTTAGAAATATAGATGGAATATGTTTAAAATTCTTCTTCAATCTGCAGAACTACAATGCTTCAATTTGTGAGATTACTATGCAAACATTCTTAAATAATATAGATTCTAAATAAATAAAGTTGTGACTACTGGACTAATACTGGGGCCCCAAGAGGGGTTCAAAGTTAAACAGAAATAGCGGTATATATGGAAAATGTGTAAAAATCTTCTTTTCGAGAACTGCAATGCTATAGTTTGTGAGATTACTATGCATGGTTCCTCAAATAGAGTAAATTCTAAATTGTTAAAGCCAACCATACACCTCGGACCAATACTGGGGCCCCAGAAAGGGGTTCAAAGTTTAAAATAGAAAAAGCATATGGTATGAAATAGAATGTTACAAGGAACTGTTGTTCAGGTGAGCGATGTGGCCCATGGGCCTCTTGTTCAGTATGTACCTGTAAACAAGAAGTTGTCACAAAAGTGTGATCAGCAAGTTGGTAGTGGGCTAACACATTCGGTGAGAAAAAGACAGAGACATAAGAAATGTTTTGAGTCAAGGGACCTCAGTTAAGGATAATATTGACGTTCTGTGTTATTTATTCTCTGATCAGGTGTGAAAATGGTGGTCTACATGTTTATCAATATTGTTAACATGTACATGTTTTATTTCACAAGAAAGGTTTTAAAGGAATAAATTTTGCCAATGTCATAAAAGTATTTCTATACAATTTAATTTTGTAAATAAACTGGCTTTCATGCCTCTTCCCCATGCTGCTTCATCTCAATTACTTTTTCTGTGCTCATGCAAATATACACATGTGAATTGTTTATAAATAAATATATGCATAAGAAAATATCAATTTCTCCTTACATAAAACAACCATAGTAATCAATTCATACCAATGAATAATCTTGGACATTTGTCACACAGTTTTCTTTTTTACAGCTCTGACATCACACTGACAAACTTTGGATCTGGTTTCCTACATAGTAAAAATTAGCTGCAGAACTGTAGCTCTCCAGTCAGAAAAAATTTGGATGGCAAATTTTTTCAGACAGGGAGCTACAGACCAGCAGCTAAGTGAAAATATGATTAAGTACGGCATATATAGCTTTGAAAAATGAAGTTTTCAATTGATATGAAAGTAATTTTATTTTACTTCCTTTGGACATTTAGGACGTTTATATATATTTATATAACAATATTCATATATTTTGCTTATAGATGTATAGATATATTATAAATTTATAATCAATTTTATTTTGTGCAATAAAAGTTAAATAAAATATGCCTAACAGGGGGAAAAACAAGCATGAAATGATAATTTGAAAACAATTCCATCATTGATTTTCTGTGACTTTGATATTGAAAACGATCCATTTACAGTAATGATAATCTTTAGGCTGTTCAGTGATTGAGAGATATATCCTGTCTATACAATTCATATATATTAGATGACAAAAATCTTGACAATTGAGTTCATTGAAAGGGCAGAAATGATTACTCATGTCAGTAAACAATATTAATCATTAATTGTTTATCATCTACTTCTGTTTATAATAGTCTTGATCTGAGTTTTCAAACATGTAGAAGAATTAGATTTGTCTTTATTATTTCATTCATTTACATATATTTATTTAGAGGGATAA
Organism: Magallana ariakensis; assembly: GCA_020458035.1. Classification (NCBI taxonomy): domain Eukaryota; kingdom Metazoa; phylum Mollusca; class Bivalvia; order Ostreida; family Ostreidae; genus Magallana; species Magallana ariakensis. Next base: position 7,168,396 of record CM035817.1, on the reverse strand, counting down.
TTTAGCATTCAGTAACGTTTTTGTGCCTATTTAACAGCTGTTCTGCCTACAGCCCTTCAAAACAATGTCGACAGATCAGGCCTCAAGGCAAGAGAAAGTGGAGGGAGCCATACTGAAGCTAAAACATGACATCAAACACAACCTGACCGCATAGGAAGGGAGAGAACTCCGGGAGGGCCAGAATGAACAGCTGTTCTGTAATATATAGGTCAGGATCTGGTTAGGCATCAGTATTGGGGATAAGGTTGTGTGCACAGGAAATGACTAACACAGACATTATTGATATTTTGTTGGAGAATGGACTCCATGCAGGGAGATCAAGTTAACTTGTACAATCATAAGACTCAAGAGTTATAGGAAAAGGCATTTTGATGTTGTCTGTTATTTGCACAATGGAAAGGAAATTCTTAATCAGTATTTTTATTAACTGTTTCATAGAAGTGGTTAACTTTTTATGTATTTGATTATTTGTCTTTTGTGCTTTAATATTATGTATTTTTTTTCAATTGACAGTCATTTCCTTGTTGTGATTTTCTGCAATGGCAATAATAATGGGTGCAAATGATTTCCAGTTAAAGTAAAGTGAGCTTTGTAAATTAAGGTTCAAACTACATGCCCCTATCTTACGATTTAATACAAATACATGTATATGCATTTCTTTTTACCCATTCTAATGAACAAAAATATAAGATTGGTATTTTCAAATTGATACTTGATGTCAATTAATTAGTGTACCCAATCAATGTTTTATTTTTTATTTCAGATGTTATTTTTATACATACAGGATATAAACAAGAGGGCTCAATTAGCTCATGCAATTAAATTCTAGCACAAGAGTGATTTTAATTGAATACACTTGTAATAAAATCTTATTTTCTTGGTGGATATACATCCATATTCTTTAAAAAAGAAGAAAATAATTGGGTTTCTCTAAAGCAGTAGGTCCTTAATTGGTCCATTAGTTACCATATGATTATAGTCATAATAGCAATCGCAGGAAACATAGCATTTACATGTAATATCAACAAAAAAACTTATCTATCAGGGACTCTCTTTATTTTTCACTGTGGTGCAGGTTTTAATTGTCAGATCTGTATGCTTGTAATTATTGGGTTAATTTTTTTTAAAAACAAAGAATAAATATTACAAGTATCATGAAAGTGTATTGTATAATGTGTCAGCTCCAACTTTATCTCTGCCTTTTAAGCCACGAAATGATGTATGTAAACTTGGCTTCTTTATAGGTATCCCCTAAAAGTTCAAAGATTTTTCAAGAAGTTTTTAAAAGTGCATTTCTTAAAAAGTTTGCCGTCATTTAGTATGTTATTTATAAAGTCATGTTTCTTGTGCTGAAATGAATTTTAGAAGTTTTGTTATGTACAATAAATATAATGACTCAAGTACTAGTTACAGAGTTTATTTGTAAGAATATCTGTAGTTGCCGTGTTTTTGTGGGTTACGATCAGATCCTGTTTTTTCTACATGTTTTTCAAGCAAGGCCTGAAAAACAATAGCTTTGAGTGAAACACAACAACTTTCATTGAAATAGCTACCTATAACAACAAACAAAGCTGAACAAACTGATGTACTTATACTAACATTGCAGTAAGCTACCACTGTGGGTCTTTAGAGATATGAACCAAATATCTATTACTTTATTGCCATGCCGTATTGGGTTCCTGTCTTGTACTGTTTTATTTAATATTAAGGCCACCAAAATGGTGTCAGTAGGTTGTTATGATTGGAACTGAGGTTCATATATGGCATTTCTAATGTAAATCTATAATATTGAGGAAATACCATGTGTTTGATACATTCTGGAAGTGCCAATACGTTGAGATATTCGATTGGATAGTGCTAGATGTCAAGTTGATCATAAGCCCTTCACTTGATTTTTTATGGGTTTTAAGGTTGACCATAAGCTCATGTTAGACTAGCATGTTCTACTTGATTATTCTTGTTGTGCTTGTCTAATTGTTCCATTTTTCCTGTACATATGCTAGTTTACCAGGGGAGATAACCCTGTACGTACCATGACTGTGATACCTTCCCTTCTATTTTTATACATTTAATGTGTTTGTCTGTTTGTCAGTTCCTGTCAAATATTTTCTATGTAATGTTTTGAAATTTAACAAACTGAAAACAATCTTAAAAGTGATCCATTAACGAGTGTTTTTATTATAGCAATGTTCAAGGTCAGAGATCAGAGTTACCATTTTAATAGCCATATATACTCATACCTGAGTAAAAACACAGATCTTAATAGTTAAAACAGCTTATTTAAATGTGATAAACTCTTATTACATTGAAGGAAAATTCCAAGTTTCATTAGGAGGAATTTTTTGTGGTAACAATGGTTTCTGACTTATTTGAGGAGCAATATTGTATGACTCTGAAAGTTACAAAGAAATAGGCCTTTTTCTATTGTAACTTTCTGTTTTTTAATGTTTTGATTATAAGTCAATAAATTTGTTCACACTATGAAATAGAATGTTGATTTTTTTATTCACTTGGATTAGAACAGAGTGTAAAAAGTTTTCTTTGAACTCGGATTTCACACAAGTTTGCGGAGGTCTATGATCATGAAGTCGATTCCCTTTAGATGAGTACTTCGAATCACTTGGGTTCACATAATTACAGGTGTGTACAAAATCAAGGACGTGTGTATCATATTGTGTGTTTGGTGTGCAGATTACACACTGGCATCCAATTATTGTGCATGGCTATTGTTTGGCTGATTCAATTCAGGAATAAAAGAAAACGACAAGAATCGGATTTTCAACAAAACGTAATTTTCACATCATCTATAGTTAAATTCAAAAGGCATTTAAAAGGAGTTTTAAAAATCCAAGATATCATAGATTTCTATTGTTAAAACCTCTTTCGACAGTCAACAGTTGTCAAATATGTGATAACAATAAAACTACACATTTAGAGCGCTTCTGCAGCTTATTATGTGTCTTGGATTATTTATCTATGTTTGGTTGAGTTGAAAAGAATATGATATAAATTAACTTCTTGTAGGAGGAACACGTGAGTTACATGTAGTAGCTTTATTGTGAGTTAATTAAAACCAATTTATAGAACCAGAAATTCTTGTTTGAAGTCACGTATGTCTGTTTATGATTTTGTTGGACAACCAAATTATCCCCTGAAAACTTTAAGCATATCACGTAAAAAATACCAATTGGTACAGCTTATTGAAAATCATGTTTCTTAAAAGATCATTTTGATTTTGTGACATTTATTAGAAAAGGTGTGATAACAGAATTTACATCAGGAAATAAACACATGTAACTATACATTTTATCTGCGTATAAAAACTTTTTTGGATTGCTTATGACCTGAAGTAGTGTCATGATTATGACTCAAGATGATTGGAGCAAGTTAAAGGTCATTGGAAAAAAAGTTCATAATTTTTGTTTGGTATTTATCTTTCTTATGGAGAAGCATAGGACGTTCCTACTTCACATAAAGATTGCTTATGACCTGAGTGTGTGTCAGGAACTTGACCCAGGGTCAGTTGTGGAAGTTCAAGGTCATTGTTTTAAAAAAAAATGCATCATTCTTGTCTAGGCCATATCTTGTAATCTTGTAGAGGTGTTGGCGCATTTGATAGCGTCGACCGATTTGGACACAGTAGCCCCGGATTCGAGTCTGATCTGTCGCTATCGGGGTAACATTGTAACCTTGGGCAAGTTACTTTACTAGTGCACTCTTTCCACCCAGGGGGTGAAAACGGGTACCTGGCACATGAGACGAGCTGGCTATGTGAATGTAAAGCATTAGCGCCGTAGCTTGTGTGCTTTCCAGAGAGTTGAGGATGCTCTGGATTGTCCGGGTATGCCAGGGGGTAATATATAGAAGTCGTGCGAGGCAATGTACTTTGCGAGCAAGACTATAAACCCCTACCTTTTTGCCTTTGTAATCGAAAAGTATCAAAAACTTAAATTTGACACAATGATTGCCTGTGACCTGTAGGTACGTCCTTATCTTGAGCTTTGGTCATTTTTGCAAGTTCAAGGTCACTATAAGAAAAATGGTGCATCCATTACTTTCCAATAAACAATACTATAGTAAATATATTTTCTTAGCTGGGTATCATTTGTGAGCTTGCTCACAGTACCTTTAGTTTAAAATTTAATATCTGAAAGCATTTTCATGCATTACAGAATTTCTTTTTCGATTGAGTCATTTTAACGAGACAGTGGGTTTCTATGAGGCGCTGTTTTAGTATTTATTGTCATTGAGTGGTATCCTCAATACCAATTATATATAGATGATATAACGTATTCAATCGAAAAGGTGATATCACTTATTTGAAAAAGTGATATCCCATTCATATTGATGATATCACCTTTTTGAATAGGTGGTATGACCCATTGAATTTAAAAGGGTGATATCACCTATTCGAATTGATATAATCACCTATTTAAACTTTAGATATGTTTTCACGTATTCATATAGGTGACATCGCCTATTCGTATATGTGATATCACCAAATTAAATAGGTGATATCACTCTTTTAAATTTAAAAGTGATATCACCTAATAAAAAAAGATTATATCAGTTTTTAAATAAGTGATATCACCCTTTAGGATTTAATAGGTGATATCACATTATTACTTACTTGAATAGATGAAATCACCTATTAAATTCAAAAGGTGTTATTACCTATTCGAACTGCAGTAGTTGCGACCTTGTATATAAGGAGCAGCCACATTAGTCTTGGTAGGATCCCATGTTGGTACATCTAAGCCTTATACTTTCCTGGTAATCCAATGCTATCAACTATATTAAGCCATGATGAAACCTTTTCTTGTGTCTTCGATGCTATCTTTGTCTGTGAGGAATTCGTTAAACCACTTTCCCAACCATTTAATTAGATTTCCTACTATTGACGGGATCTCCTTTCTTTGAACTTGCATCCTGACAATCTGTTGACACGGCCCTTCCTCAATACAAGACATATAGGTTTCTTTGGCTTGAACTTCATACGCGCCCAGGAAATGCTATCATCCAACGATGGTACGTCTCACCTTAACCGTATATGTGTCGTTGTTATCACTGTGTGGTCATCTATGTCTTCGCATCAGTTGTCCAACATGTACCCTGGTATTGGACAAGACATTGTTCTATACTGGTAGATTGTCTAAGAGTTCTTAACACAAAACACCCCTTTATTTCTTTCTAGCATAAACTGGTACAGTTCCTTTCCTCCAGATTAATCGGAAAAGTTGCCAGATTTTTTAAAGTAAAGTTTGACACTTCTTGAACACTATATATTGTACCCCATTTGGTCCGGAAGCTGAGCCTGATCTTGCTTTCTTGACAACCTCCTTTACTTCCTTTCATGATGGCTCCTTTACATCCATCATTGCCTAATAATTCTTTTCTCAGTGAGTCAGAGTGCGTTTCATGTAAATACTTCGTTTGGATAGTGAACTGTCTCTGATCTTTCTTCACCTAGGAACTCCTTTGTAAACTTGAATGGGTTCCTAACAAATCTTGCCCTGCTTTTCTCTCATTTAGTTTCTTCCGCCTCAGTTGCTCCGCTCTCCTTATTTTTGAAAGCTCTGATCTAATGTCATGTGATATTCTTGCTTTCTTCTAGTCATTCGCTCTTTTTAGCTCATCTGAGCTGAAAGCTCGATCAAGTGAACTTTCTTGATCAAAAGTCCGTTGTCTGTCGTCGTTGGCGTTGTTGTAAACTTTTCACATTTTCATCTTCTTCTCCAGAATCACTGGGCCGATTTCAACCAAACTTGACACAAAGCATCATTGGGTGAACGGGATACAAGTTTATTAAAATGAAGGACCACGCCCTCTTTCAAGGCGAGATAATTTAGAATTATTAAAAAATTGTTGGTATTTTCAAAAAACCTTCCTATTAAAAACTAGAAAAGCCAGAAAAGCTGTAACTTGTATGGAAGGATTCTCTGGTAGCGTAGATTCATGTTTGTTTAAATCATGGTCCCCGGGGATAGGGTGGGCCACAATGGGGGGATGGATTTTTACATACATGTAGGAATATATAGAGTATATTTAAAAACCTTCTTCTTAAAAACTATTAGGCCAGAAAAGCTTAAATTTGAGTGGAAGCATCTCATGATCCATTGGGTATGATGGGGCCACATTAGGGTTAGGTGGCAAATTTTTACATAGGAAGATATATAGAAAATCTTTAAAAATCTTCTAGAAAAGTATTCAGTCCAAGAAGCAGTAACTTGTGTGAAAGCACAGGTTAGTCAGATTAAAGTTTGATTAAACCACGATTCCCTAGAGAAAAGTTGGGCCACAAAGTGGAGGGGGGGGGTATACTAGTATATGAATTGAGAAAATCTCCTTACAAATACTAAAACAAGAAAAGGGGCTTGGTATTTACCATAAAAATATGTGGATAAAAATCGGCAGATTTAAAAAAAAATAACTTTTTAGCAAGATATACTGTACTTAGTTGTCAAGATATTTTGATTTTGATACTTTAATACTGATTTGATCAGAGTAAGTCTATTGTTGCTCAGGTGAGCGATATGGCCCCTGGGCCTCTTGTTAACTCTTCAGCTCTTTTAGTACATACCGACATTCTCTGATCACTTCGTTTCCGTCTGTTTGGGGTCTGCTCTTTGTGCTTCTCCTCTGATCTTCTGTGTCACAACCCTCTCTTTTCCTATGTTATACATAATGATGGTGTTTATATCTTCCTCTCTATATTTCTTTGCATTGTTGACTCAAGAATCATGCCGACATCATGATCAAAGCCACTCCACAGTACTTCATAATTTCCTTTCGGTCATGTTAACCTTAGTCTCGTTTTCTTGATGTTTCTCTCTGTTTGCTGGTGCTAACTAGCCTTAAGACCGATTTTCTCCATCCAGTCGCCGTTGCTGTCTTGGGATGGCTCTGACACGGAGAGATTCCTGGCACTGTGGGTTGTCTCCTGGCTAGGATCCTCCAGTGTCACATCGGTTAATTCTGTGCGCTGAGTTTGGATCATCACATTACCACATTGACTCGGTGTATCCTCAATCATCGGAGGTTGTCTTCACTACTGCCTTTCCTCCATCTAATGTTGATTGAACCAACTGCCTCATAGTCCTTGGACTGTTTCTTGTCGTTACCATAAGATATGCTTGTTAAATTAACCAAAAATTTGCTTATTTTCTCGTACCCAATGTTGATGTCTTGCAGCTTAGGACACTATAGTATAGAGGCCGGCTATTCATCTGCCAGAGAAAATTTCAAAACAACCTGAGGGGACTTTAACAATTTGTACCTTTCTAAGTTTCTGATTAATGCATATTAGGGTCAAATTTTGTTCAAATCTAATATTATATTTTAAATACATAACATTGTATGATGTACTTGTATTCACATCAATATCCCAAGGTATCCTATACCATCTTTGAATCAGATCCTTCGATCCGCTCACCTACATGTATATTGGTAGACCCGTCCTCGGACCGAGACCATTAAGACTGAGTCTCCTGTAACATGTTTATGTACATTTGTAATAGTCTGAGAGAGAACAATCGGATGGAGGCTATTTGAATTTGAGCCATTTCGCAAGCAATTGACTTGGTGGTGGACAATTAAGGTTTTTTTTATTTAAATGTTTTAATAATACACATTGTCTTTATGCTTCTTATAACTTATAATATACACGTATGAAAATGCATGTTGACCGTACATTAGGATAATCTCAGGAAACGAGCCGGTGGGAGGTGCTCTCTACGTTGATACGACCATTGTCAATTCTTGATAATTTTCTTTTTATACGTTTTCGCTTAATGTTTTTAGTTAAAGAAGGCATTGTTAAGGTTCATCGCGCATCCATCAATGTCAGCCTTGTTCACTGCAGACTACATTCATCAATCAGGGTTAACAGGGCAACATCCCGAGGAATCAAACGCTAGGTTCTGTCTGATTCTAATCATGGAGGCTGCATTGTGCTCTGTGACCGAGGTCCAAGGTAAACAAGGTCTGGTCAACGTCACGCACCTGTTGAAGGACACGTCTGTAGTAGGTAAGTATGTAAGTATGTCTGTGAGAGTTTGGACGGTATGCACTGTCATTTTGTCCTATCTTGCTTTTTGAAAATATGTCAAGTTGACAACTGTTTTACTCTTTCTCTAAGGCTTTAAAGAAATAAAATAACGAAAAAAAAACCCACAGCTAACGAGTATGTTTCACGCCAAGCAACAAAGATCATAGACCTTTTTAAACCGTCTCTTTGATAAAGAAACCGATCCCACGCCCGGAGGATGTTCAACAGTGGGGTTATTGATTCAACGCGCTCAGTTCAAGGAGACAGCATGTTATTTAATTGTGATGCTATAGCTATTATTTGCAAGTGCTTATCACCTGCAGTTTTCTGCGTAATAGATTGGTTTATGATAACATTGGTCGGTAAATATACGAGACGAGTAACTATAGGGTGACTATCCCATGACGCTCCCTTCAGCTTAAAAAGTTCGTAGATGCACGGCGTCTGGAACGTAGCAAGGGGTGACCTCTTCGTGGTACCTTCATGTACTGTACATGTATGCACTGTTCTTATTTTCTCCCTCATTTCACTGTTTTTGACTAATTTAAAGAGAATAAGATAAAAACAGATTTAGGATTGGTTCGTTCGTTACAAATCGTATTTAGTATCATTTATTCAACATACAGGTATAATAAACAAAACAAAAAACTAATTATCACATATTAATTCATTGCGAAAAACTCACTGGGGCTGTGCGGGAATGGAAAGCCAAGGCCACACTACAATTTGTAATGCTTTGTAACGAACGTCGCATTAAGGTGGCTCACTATACCTTTAAATATTTTTTTAATTCGGCAGACAAAGGCTTGATTTTTAAAGATAGCATAATGCATTTAATTAAAGATCTCCGATCCCCAGCAAAGTCAAACATGCAAGTTAAAAAAAATAATTTGGGATTTAAATTTCAAACATTTGATTCCGTAAATATGAGGAAAAGCTTTAGGCGGATTTGAACTCGTGATCTCCGATTATTTAATTACCAAGTTCTAATGATAGTCATACTGAACATTTTGAATTTACTGTGTGGGTGTAAATACAAATGTACAATATAATAACTAATATTGTATTCGCCTAGTAAATTCAAAATTTACAAAATGACAATATTAAAGCTGTGGTAGAGTGAGCTACTTTAATCGAACGCATTTCTCGGTAAAATATATATTGAGCGTGAAAGCGCTTGTGCCTTTAACGGAAACTATCCGAAACTAATAACCGATTAAAAAAACCCAAAAATATTTCATTTGTGATACAGTATGTGAAGGATGCCCTTCTAAGACATCATTACTTCTGATTGCCAATTTTTTAAAAGGAATCCTTTTTATAAAAATGGTTATAAAAATTCTTAACAAATGGGTCATCATCTTAAAACGGATACGAAAAATGATTCTAACAACTGGTCCATCAGATCACAAGGTATAGTTGGTCTTATCAACAGCATAAGATAGTACTGCTAACTTTGCAATAGGAATGTTATTCCATATTTGCTCCAGACGCGTAAATCATCGAAAATGTTTTGTTCCTAAACAAGTGTTATGACGTTAATGGTCGACAAAAATATCCATCACGACAGATATAAAATTTAAATTTATTTTTGACGCATAAAGACAACAGATTGCCAAGAACCAGACATACATACGTTCATTGTAGAATGAATTCAGTTAGAACAAAATAATTCTTCCTTTTTTCATCTAAGAAATCATCGATACATAAAATTAACTTCTTATGATAGATAATGGAAACTGGTAAATGATTTAAATGAAGAAATGCAAGTCGTAGTATGTACATTTGTAAGCGACAAACAAGATATGATCAGCTGATTGCTTCGTTTATGTTCATGAGTTTCCTGATCTGTACGCTCTTTGTGACACAAGGAAGCTAACTAAATTACAAGATGTATCTTTCCGGTACACAACATTTTTAGATAGAAGTTGGTGTTTTACAGAAACCTAAAGTCTGATAGGTAAATGTGACATTCTTTTCATAAAAAAACCTTTATACTAGTAATTATATCGTGATTTAAAACCGAAGAAACATTTTTTATGTCTCCATAGCCACATCCTAAAATATCACAATGGTCACAATGTATTATTTATATACACTGTAACTATATATTCATTGAAGGAATGAATTCAATATTTATTAGTTTTATACGATATAAATGTGTAAGCACCAGGCTAGCTTCGTGGCCCTTTAATTTTGTAATACTGTTTACCCATAATTCTATGCAAATGCGCAGTCAGGTAAAACCGCTGACACCTGGTCATTCCCGGGTTGGCTGCCGTGTGACAAGACACGATTTTGAGGGCAGCTCATATTTGCTGTAAAGAGCGACATTATTGCAGAATGCATTGTGCATGAACCTTGTTAATAAGCGGGCACGGATAGCAGACCGTGGTAAGAATATTTATCGTTTTATGCAGTATTTTTGTGTATTCGACTAGTAATTCTTGTTTATTTTGAGCTAAAAATAACCTTGGCCAGCGTTCACCTGTTAAACTTACCTGTGTGAGCAGTCGAGCGTATCTTTTGCGTGGAAGTTTAAATGCCAGTTTTATATTATCGATAAAGCCCTGTGTTAGAATTGTATAGCTTTGAATGTTATTCTATGCGTATTTTGTTGTATTAGATAAAACTTGCTGATTTATTTAAATGTCTTGGGCGGAAGTGATTCACCGGAAATGATTGACCGGAAGTGTGTGCCATATTTATTTTGTTATTATTTACATGTTGCTATGAAACTCAACTCTGTTTACATATTAGTGACAGACACTTATTATATGATTATTTTATAATAGTATCATCAATTGTTGCCATACTCAGGTTGCCTACATGTACTTATTACTGGAATAAATTGTAGCATTTTGACTTGGTCATACAACTGTGAAGTTCCAGTGGGGAGAACCACTCTGATGTTGAACACCACCACGGCGCCTAAGGTCCAGGACTACAGCCCTGTAAGGAGTCCACGGTGGATTTAAGGGAGGAAATAAAGTCTACTTCATCACATCAGCGAGGAATTCAGATAGTCAGATGATCTGTGATTGGAGTCGAGATAAGTGATCGAGACAGGAACATCAGTGATTGAAAGTTTAGTGATTGAGATCTGTTAATTAGTTTCAGTTGTGAATAAGTAATCATCGAAGGTGTGGCAACCATATTTTGAATTTAAAGAAACTTATAATATACCGGTATAACGTCTGTCTGTAAAAAAAGTTTTTTTTATATACATACATATTATTTTTTTTTTTATAATTGTGTTAAAGTAGGGTCATTAAGTACAGCCAATTAAATGAGTATGGGGTGTGAGCGAGTGTGGGTGTGAAAGTTATATTGTAAATATATTTCATTTGTTATTTTGTAAATAAATTTATAAAACTGAAGCTGTCTTAACTGTCATTTGGAGAACGCCTAGCTCATCCACGTTACAAAATGGTTTGGTGCAGTTTACGCTTTATAAACCGCGAATTATAAAAAGCGTAAACTGTTCCAAACCAGTTTATATCGTATAAAACTAATAAATATTGAATTTATTTCTAATAATTTAATTTTTTTTGCTAAATTGTTGATAAAAACAGTCATTTTAAATGACATCAAATTGTACAAAATTCAAACGTAACGTCAGGCGGATTGATACGTTTTTGACGATAGTCTTACTATAACGTAGGCAACATTCTTCATACGATATAAAATATTTTTTAGCCAATCAGAAAGCGTGTTACAACCAGAATTGAATTATATTTTGTAAGTATATCTACATAGGTATATTGTAGTGTTATCACAATACAGTATGTACCACCATACATTTAGTAATATCATTTTAATATTTGTCACAGATTCACCATGGAAAAAATTTATTTCTCGTATAAAAATATAAAAAATAGCTTACAGAAAAAGTTGTGGTGGTTGGGGAAGGGGAGGGGTAGGCAGGCCCCTCTGTCCCTCCTCCCCAGACATGCTACTTGCATGGTTTCACCAAAGTAACATCGTGTAAATATTGTTAAAGAAACTTCGAGGCAATCAGCATATAACTATATATATCCCGTAGCTCTGATTTATCAAGAATGAAATAAAACACAGACGTTCGAATTCTAGGTCAGTTAAGTCTTGCTATAAATATCATTCAGTCGATTAACCAAGCCATATAACTATCCGCTATGTGAATAGAACTTGAATATTAAAGAAGGAATTGCTTAAACTATTTTGTTCCTTTTTTTATATCTGTATTTTTGTTTTCGTTCAGCTGTGTTGGCTTTTGTACTTTTGCCGTTTTAGTGGCATTGGTTAACTTATTTTGTTTTTTTTTCTTATTAATTTTTTTTAGGGGAGGGGGCAAATTTCCGTGCGTTATCATTCATGCCAATGGATGTTTCTTAATGTCACTGATAGGGTTATACTTCTCCGCCCATTGGTGCCCCCCTTGTCGAGGATTCACCCCAACGCTGATAGAGTTCTACAAAACCATGCAGGCCAATAACCAGGGGTTCGAGGTCATCTATGTCAGTTTGGATCGAGACTGTGCCAGCTTCAATGAGTACTACGGCAGCATGCCCTGGTATACCATTCCTTATGAGGACGAGGCTAGGGTGAGTATGTTAGATCTAGCAATCTTCAGGTGGGTCGCCACATCTTGGCTATTAGGGAAGATCTATGAATCATTTGAAGAACTACAATGAGAGAGGACCGTTGAGAGTTTTGTATGAAAAAAAAAATAAGCAACGATGACTAGAACTCATTTGAATAAGAGTTACTATTATTCATGTGAGCATTGTGGCTCAGGGGTATTTTGATTTTACCTTGCTCTTTATATTAAGAGGACCGGATGTTCGCGGCCATTTTGAGAGTAAATTGATCTCCTTTAAGAAGAAGAGCTCTTTATAAAGATACAGAAAAATTATCAAAATTTAAAGCTAAAATATCTGAATGTTTTCTTTAATAATATAGCTTAGAAATCATATCGATAAATTTAAAGGTAGATATAATGACTAATTTGTTAACCTGCCAGCCCCCTTAACAATATGAATACACCACCATGGTTTTTAAATTGGCAAATGGTTCATTCAATTTTACCCGGAGAAATAAACAAGAATGAAAAGAATATTTTTATATTGGGAAAGTTAACATCCATTCGGAATATTCGGGACACATTGAGTCGCATAATTTGTCAACTTAATCATCCGGGTACTTTAATGTCTGCTGCAATGCAAAACCTCCATAGATTTTTTAGTCGTGTATTGAAACCGGACAGGCTACATGTAGAGAGGGCGTTTCATAAAGGAAATCTTGACTTTTTTCATATTAATAAATGCACATCGTTTGAACCCTGATGTATTCATAAACATCGGATAATTAAGCCAAAAAAGAATCAAGGAAATATCTTGGAACAGAGTATAGCTAGTTACTGCTTGTATACATGTACATGTAATCCCCTTAATTTAGGTATTTCAAGCGCCTTTTACCGATTTGACATTAGGCCTATTTGATTTTAAAAACACCAGTCTTTGCAATGAGTCCTTTTTAGAGACATTAGCTATATTCCTTTATTTAACAAAGACTGGTAGAATGTTTCACAAAACGAGGTTTTACATATTAATTACGATATAGGCTGCCTGATTCTTTTCCAGGAGAGTCTGGCAGAGAAATATGGCGTGCGGGGCATTCCTTATTTAGTGATCATCGACCAGCACGGAACCATTGTAGACAAAGAAGGAAGAGGAACTGTAGAAACTGCTTCCGGTACACAACTTCCGGAAAAATGGAAGACCGCTTAAGATATATTGTAATAAAGTCGAACCCGACATTCAAATTTGAGCAAGGCAACAGAAAACAATTGAATGTCGATATCTCTATAGGAATGTATCATGTACATGTACTAAGAATATTTATAACTCATTAAAGATGACTTAATTAATCTGTTTATACCAAGCCAGTTTCATGTATTTACTTCAACTTTTAATTACTGCTTCTTGCAGTATCATTCATGAATACATGTATACATGTTTTCAAAGGATCAGTTAACTGGTGCAAACGATCTGGAAGATCGGACAGCGAACCAGTAAGGTTATTAGGTACCTTTTTGGTACACTAAAGAAGGACTGATAGCTGTTTATAATCTCATCGAGATTAAACGCTTTTATGTACATGATGTACGTGTATATTTATTGCCGTTTAACTAATGTAACTATTAATTGCAACTTTTATATCATTTTGTTGGTGATATGTGGCTTTTTTCGTTTTAGATTTTTTTTTATTTCATATGTCTAGTAAAATGCTATATTTATCTATGATGCTGGGTGCGTTACAGTACCACCGCTTTCCATCTGTCTAATGTTGTCTTAAAATTTGATTTTGATTTTTCCCTCAAATTACTCTCCAAATGTTTCATCGTAATGTTCCATCATGATTTACCAGTTACATATGATACAGACTGGGTACAAAAAGCAAGACCGATTTACAATTATCTTAATATCAGGCGATTTCTTATCCCCGGTGTCAAGTTTTTATTCAGATATACCCGGGGAATGCAAGTCATTTGTGATTGCCAATCCGGGGAATGCAAGTCATTTGTGATTGCCAATTTGTGGTGAAAATAATTCCACCGTCTCCAACTTACATTTCATGTCTGAAATTTTCTTTTCTAACTCATAAACATCACTTTAAATGGGATACTAAGAACCAACAATTATAAATATTCCAGACTGGGTACAAAAAGCAAGACCGATTTACAATTATCTTAATGTCAGGCGATCCCCGGTGTCAAGTTTTTATTTACATGTAGATATACCCGGGAAATCCAAGTCATTTGTGATTGCCAAATTGTGGTGAAAATAATTCCACCGTCTCCAACTTGCATACCTCACAGCTGTCCAAGCTTGAAAAATCTTTGAATTAAATAATTCCTGGTTGGGAAGTGAGAATTCCTAGAACACTTGTGCATAGGAGTTATTTTATTATTTTTATAGCTGAACCACAATCTGCTATTTAAGAAGGGTTTTGGCGAAGTTAGTTAATACAATCGGTTGAGGTACTACTAGGCTACATGTATGTAGCGGCCTTTATTTATAACCGTACCAGACTAAAACTAGGAGCCACTAACAGCAGCATAACAGATGTCTTTTGAAATTGATATGTTAATCATCTTTTGATCAATCTTAATAAAACTCTAACTTGATCTGTAGTTTTTCATTATAAAGTTACACATTTCTTTTTCAAATCAATTCATCAAACCATAACGGAAAAAAAGTTTGGAAAACGAAGCTGGGACAATGATTGACAGACTGACAAACTGTAGTCCCCATCGGTTTCACCGGCATACTTAGTATATTATATAAAAAGTGCCTGTTTGGGAAAGTAACAGTTGAAATTGACACCGCGAGAAAACCATCGTCAACCGACGCAAAGCGCGAAGTTACGGAGTGAAAGACTGAAAAAGGAGGAATCATCACTTCTTTTTTCTTTGTACTATGGAAATTTTGTCATTTCTCAGAATCTCAAACAATTCTTAATTGCCTTTGGTGGAAATTAATCAGTCATAGAAAAAATCAAATCATAAAAGAGCCGCCGATCTTCGTTCTATTGTAAAAAAAAAAAATTACGGGGGAAAGACTGAAAAAGGTAGAGTCAGCACCTCACACCTTTTTCTCCGTATTATGGAAACTATGTCATTTTTTAGAATCTCAAACGAGTCTTATTTGCTTTGTCCAAGTAAATATGTCTGTCAGTTACAATAGTTATTGATTTCTTCACCTAGGGCGATTATTTATATTGAGATTTACCTGGCAATGAAAGTCATTCTGAGAATTAATGGTTAAAAAGGTGTCTATGGCAAAATTCAGGATGTTAGGGTATATTTATGTATGACTTCACTGATGCAGGGAGCTTGGGGTGGGTCTCTGAAGATACCCCGCTCCAATTACCACACCCCTAAACATTCCTAGAACTCCATTTGCTAAGAAACGTAGACTTCCTGGTATAAAATTTTGTATAAATAAGAAATTGAACCAATCTTTAAAAAAAAAATTGAATGATTTTTTGTGTCTCGCTCTGCGGGCGTCCTATAGTGATCGGTCTGTCCGTCCGTCCGAGATCACTTGTTCGGGGCATATCTTCTCTCCCCTAGGCTCAATCTGGCTCATACATCACCTACAGAGTTTAAAAAAATCAAAATATTGAAATTTCCTTCCTTACTTAAGGTATCCGATTCATAATAGCCCCAGATTCAATGAATCTGGATGCATAACCGATATGTATGGGCTTAATACTCAGTATACTTGGACATTATTTTCATGTTTCATGTTTTCATCCCTCAATACTCGTTATATAGTGAGGGATATCTTCTATATAAGTCAATGTGAGGGATGGTGAGGGATGCCTTCTATATGATTCAATATGAGGGATGGTGAGGGATATCTTCTATATGATTCAATATGAGGGATGGTGAGGGATATCTTCTTTATGATTCAATGTGAGGGATGGTGAGGGATATCTTCTATATGATTCAATGTGAGGGATGGTGAGGGATATCTTCTATATGATTCAATGTGAGGGATGGTGAGGGATATCTTCTATATGATTCAATATGAGGGATGGTGAGGGATCTCTTCTATATCATTCAATGTGAGGGATGGTGAGGGATCTCTTCTATATGATTCAATGTGAGGGATGGTGAGGGATGCCTTCTATATAATTCAATGTGAGGGATGGTGAGGGATTTCTTCTATATAAGTCAATGTGAGGGATGGTGAGGGATATCTTCTATATAATTCAATGTGAGGGATGGTGAGGGATATCTTCTATATAAGTCAATGTGAGGGATGGTGAGGGATATCTTCTATATCATTCAATGTGAGGGATGGTGAGGGATATCTTCTATATAAGTCAATGTGAGGGATGGTGAGGGATATCTTCTATATAATTCAACGTGAGGGATGGTGAGGGATATCTTCTATATAATTCAATGTGAGGGATGGTGAGGGATATCTTCTATTTTCTTATAAGAGGGATGGGTGGCAATTGGTGGTTGACACTTCTGATCATATTCATTGAATGCTTCATAGAACTATGATTAAAGAGAGCTTGCTTATAAGATTCGTGTTTCAAATCTTTTTCAATCACCAACTTTTTCACTCCCTTTGCAGTTTTCTTTTCTTGGCCATCGTATAACAAACTGTACATTTTAGGTCTTAGTCCAATAAATTCTTATATCGGTGTTCCCCCAAATTCATCTTTCATTTTTCCAAGAACTTTACAGTTCGTTTTGGAATACAGAAAGTGGTCTTTGTTAAAATTACTGGTATCAAAGAGGGAGAGATGTTTAAACATGTCCTGATAAATATCGTCTATTTGAATTTCATAACAAATACTATCTGTGTCGGTAAAAAGAAGACTAGCTTTATCTCCATAAGTGGATTTCACAAAGTCATAATGAAACTGAAACATGAGCAGCTTAGCGAGGTCGAGTATACAGAAGCCGGCATAAATGGGTTGATTAAGGACAATGTTTGATTTTCTAAGATTGACCGCCACCAAATCTTCATTAAATATCTTAAAGAACTGAAAGTTTGGTTTGGCACACACCTTACGCAATCTCCGTTTAGTGTGCACCAATTCCACATTTACTCTCTTTCTCATGTTTTCCATGGTTTTTCCAAACATTCCACCCGATCGATTGCACAGGTGATTTACATGACCAGTGACCTACTTATCAGTCATCCCTCAATACTCTTTATATAGTGAGGGATATCTTCTATATAATTCAATGTGAGGGATGGTGAGGGATGCCTTCTATTTTCTTATAAGAGGGGTGGGTGGCGCAGAACTGTCTTTTCCTATAAAGCTCTTCAACAACTATCTCAGGAGACATGTCCCGAACTAACGTTGAATAATTTCTTCTCAGGATCTCTCGGTGAGCGTCTTCCATCGGTAAAATTTCAAGTGAAAATGATATATAGAAAAAGCGTGGCATGCAAGTACTTATAGTCTTTACCGCATTCCTTTCTCTCACATGTTTTAGATTGGCTATGAAAATATTGTACATTCCTTATAGTCTGAGCTAAAAATACTCATAATTTAAATGTCTGCAAAACCTAGTAGAATCAGTCTATGAAATACTTTGCATTCCTGAGCTAAAAATACCATAGGGTATCTGTGACGTATCAGACTGACCAAGTCTGTGCTAAAAATACCCAACATTTCTGTGACGTCACACATTCCAAAAGACTCGCGAGTCTGTTGTGAGTCTGTGCCAGGAGCCGTAGTTGGATACTACTTACATCACCTAAAGAGTTTTAAAAAATCAAAATATTGAAATTTCCTTCCTTCCTTAAGGTATCCGATCCATAATAGCCCCAGATTCAATGAATCTGGATGCATAACTGATATGTTTGGGCTTAATACTCAGTATACTTGGACATTATTTTCATGTTTAAGTATCAGTCTGAAGAGCAGAATGTGTCCTAATAAATGATCTTTTCCTTTTCCTTAAGAGTTACTTCTTCTGCTGTTAATCCCTAAAAATTAATTCTAAAAATATATAAGGTATAACATTTATTTTCAAAAGTTTTTGTATTTCTAAAGATAAAACTCCTTTCCACCAAAGCATTTGTTGATATTCTTATTATTTACATTTTTATTTTTAAAAAAATGTGTTTGTCCCTGTAGACCCTAATGCACTCTTCATTAATTAATTACAGCTTAGTTAATAATATTCCTGAAAAATTCTCTCGGTAAATCTTTTTCTACTCTAAAATGCTTTAAATTAATATCAAAGTATGAAATACATGATGGATATTCAAGGTTAGAAAAATAGGTCCCAATATGGATCGGATACCTTAATAACAGGCATACTTTTTCATTGTGAAAGATATGAAAAAAATATTTGGCAAATAACAATACCAAGAGATTGCGCAATATGCAAACAAAAGTGGAATGCCACATGTACACAATACATGAAATGGTTTTTTTTATAACCCGGTTTTAATCTGAATCAGTTTTAAAGTGACCCTTTTGATTCACTATTTCTTACAAACGCGCCATTTAATAGAAAAAGGTGTAAGTGTGAAAGGAACCGATTTTTCAAGGCACTTACCCGTCGTTCTGGTTGGGTGGGTCAATCTAATGAGTAAAGGTGCGGGCAGTCCTTTAATCGCGGGGGGGGGAGGTAACTGGTAAGAAATTATTTAAAGGAGGATCACCATTTTTATACTTGCCATAAACTGAAAAGAAACAGTCTGAGAAATGGGGGGGGGGGGGTTTAATTCAAAACAACATCCTGATGCGCAGTTTCAAAGTTTACTTTGACATTTCTAAGACCCTGGATTTTTTTTACATAAATGCAGTGTCTAACCTTGGCATACAAACAACCTGCATTAACCATTACAGTTGGTTTTGAATTCAAAGTAAGGCGGTTTTTAAAGGGGCATGGTCACGATTTTGGTCAAAAATTATTTTCCCAATTTTAATGTTTACAATGCTTCAGTAATGCATTTTTAATAGGCATCCAAAATTTAAGTGTCATTCGTTGAGTTATAAGCGTGTTACAGAGCTTACAATTCTTTGCTATGTAAACAAAGCTTTTGTTTACATTTTGAACGTTGAAGTGAAAACTCCAGTTTTAGACCGAAAATAAATGAGACAAACTTAAAGATATGTTTATTTATGCTTTAAATGAATTAAAAGATGGAAAAATCAGCTTAAAAAAGAACTTTTACCGGTATATTGAACTAATGTAAACAAAAACAGGGCACGAGCCTTGTTCACGTGACAAAGAATTGTGAGCCCTGTATCTTGCTTATTACTTCATTACTGACTCTGCAAATTCATTTTGTTTTTGGAAATGCATTCCTAAAGCATTGTAAATAATAAAAACAGAAAAATAGAATTTGACCAAAATCGTGACCATGCCCCTTTAAACCTCGCTGACATACTTTTTGTTAAGCTACATGTACCTGGTCACGGAAGCCATTTTGAGATACATTTTAATTGTTATACATGTATGTAGTTTTCCGTAAATGTTTGACACAACGTAATTTTTCAGAACCCCCCCCCCCCCAACCTACATGTATATATATCCATCCTATATCTATAACTCTACTCGGAAAGTTTTTAGAATTATCATTTTTCTTGGTAACTGAGACATCTATGACCCACGGAAAATGCACAAGTCGGTAGTCGTTTTATACGATTTATTAAAAAGTCCACAAACTTATAACAATATTCCGCGAGGTCGGGAGTCGGTGGTACGAGCGCCTTGACCGTCGTTCTCCAATTGCCGAATAACTGAATATGGCCAACAATTACATATAGACAACAAAACACAGTTATAGAATGCATGTAATAAAATAGTAAATATAAAGAGCTACTTCAATTAACGGATTACTTAGATAAAATGTGAGTCAATTATGAGTGTCCGGATCAAAGTCACTCAACGCTATTGACAGGAGAAAGGGTGTCATGTCCAAGGGGAACATTTTACACGGTGATATACATCCTTGATCAATCCTGACGTCGTTTTAGATAACGCCGTTAAATGCGCAGTTAGAGAAGGTCGACATTGAAATGGAGAGGAGGTAAAAAAGAGGGGGTAACATACATGTATCTCAAATGTAGATGCAATTCTAGGAATGGGCTAAATGTGTTAAATATAGGGGACAATCAAATCTTAAATCTTGGGGGACCATGGAATAAATTTAATCAAAAAATAATAAAATTTAATAAAAAAGTGTTAAGTCATACTGAAATCTGACACAAAATGTCGAATATAGAAATGAGATAAGAGATGTTATCGTAAGAATTCTCTAGATTGAGGTCATACTTGTAGTCATACTCATTACCTTCAATCGTAGCAACGCATGTCTATAAATAGACCATGGGGATTTTCCATGGTGGAGGTAAGTATATATAAGAAGGGACACAAATAATCGAAGTCGATCGAGCCAATATATCGCCAACATGGACGCTGCTTTGTGTGGAATGACTAAAGTCGTAGGCAAGGATGGAGAGGTCCAAGTCTCCGACTTATTGAACGGAAAAACCTGTGTAGGTAAGTAAACCTTGATCACCTGAACAAGTAAATGTTAAAGTATACAGCAGTTCAAGGCCGACTCTGTGATACGCCATATCACCGTGTATTAACTTAATGGACGGAGAGTTCACAATTTATGTCATAATGAGGCGTTACCATAGATCCACTTTATACAAGTATATAATGGATGCATCGCTAACAGTAATGAATGATGAAACACGTCAGAAGAAAATCGATCCCCCCTGCATATTGATGATACGTGGCAGATGGCGATTCATAAAAAATGAATGTAGGGGCACTGATCCGATACTTAAACAATCCCACCAAAACTTCATTCAGAAAATGTTATAGTAACAAAATCATTTAATTAGGTATGCATCGACTAATTAGGTATGCTTCATCGTTAATTTTTATTTAAGGAAGTATAGTTTGTGTGTTTTTCTGACAGATCACTTATTACATGTATCATGTACCCACCCCTATGTTTCCGCATCAACCAGTACGCTCTTGTCACGTTGTTCAGTGAACATTATATTAATTAGCTGGTGTGGTTAGTCAGTTCATTATGTAGGATGCATATTTAGAGAGAGAGAGAGAGAGAGAGAGAGAGAGAGAGAGAGCACTGAATGATTAGTGAAATTGACGGAAAGCCCTTTATTTTATGTGCGTGTCTAGGCTTGGTCTAGGAAAGGGGCTTTTGAAATAACGCCACGTTTTAATCCTTTCATTACATACATTATTGACAAATCCTACTTGGGAATTGATATATCAATTTCTCTCAGCTGTTCTGCACGAGTGATTATATCAATTCACGGAAGAATGAGGCAGTTACAAGTGCTGATTTCACTCTTAGTTCGGTCACTATTAGTCTTGTTTCTATTGGGCACATTATAAATATTTGGATCTAGCGAGCGCTTCTCCAAACAAAAGCTTTATTCGAAAAACTAAACACGGTGTCTGGTTAGCGGTTTAAAGGTTAAGTGCATGCATGAAGTGCATGAAGTGATTAACGCTGTTAAATGAATGGAGTTTGTTAAGGTTTATCCGCAAAATACTGTAAAGATCAATTGCGTAACGATCTCAAATACTCCTGAAAGTCTTTGAGGCATTTTACTCCATCACGCAGATCATTTAATTAAAGATATAACTTTCCTGCAAATATAACAACTGCTTTTACTAACGATACATAACGATTCAAAAAGACAAACGTTTTCAGTTGAATAGGTTTGCGTCATTAATTTACGGTTGTATTTGATTAAACTATTTTTATGATTCTGTAATGTAATATGATAACCCTATTCCAGGTTTGTACTTCTCCGCACATTGGTGTCCACCATGCCGAGGATTCACCCCCGTTTTGGCCCAGTTATACAGCAAGCTGAAAGAAAACAACCAGAGCATAGAAATCATCTTCATCAGCTCGGACCGTGACGATAGCAGCTTTCAGGAGTACTTTAATGAGATGCCATGGCACGCACTTCCCTTCGCTGAACGTGACCTTAAGGTAAGCTGCATTTACCCAACACCAGTCTTTGTGTACCTTAAGTTTGGTTCCGGTAAAGTATAGGTCCGCCTGGAACTCTCTGAGTGTGTACACCGTCTTCAGCAACCTCTCACCAGAGAGCGCGCTTCGCAAGCTTCACTTATAGGGTTGGAGCGGAGCACGCCCGCTGGTGAGGGATTTAGTAGAGTTGCGGGTTTGATAGCATTCGCAACTTCTGGGACATATCCGCCAAAGCTGTAAAATCACACCCATGTTAGAGAGCTGCTCCCCGTCAATTCGAAATTTGAGCTAGACGGAGTTGAATCTCTCTTCTGTTAATATGTCATATCGGTAGAAATTTGCAAAAAGCCAGATCAGGTCAAATAAAAAAGTGCAAAAAAGTAAGAAGTATCTCTAACGAGATAAACCGTTATCTCTTTCAACGTCTGATATAATCAAAAGGTGGGGCTGAAGTCATTACATTGAAGCAATGTCCTAGACAGTCACTGATCTTCGTTAACGAGAACGAAAAATCCAGTTGATAAGTAACGTCAATTGAAACATGGTATGTTATTGGCCCCCAGGATACTGTATAGTTAATGACTTTTGTATGTGGAAACACTCTGAATAATTGATGCAAACTCCGAATCATGGTTAACAATTTTGTTCATGAGTATCGGCTATATTACATGCAATAAATAAGTCACTAAAGACAGTGTTTTTTTTGGGCGGGGAAGTTTTATGAAATTTAATCTATGACCTTAACAGGAAGTTTTGTAGATAATAAAATAAACTTCTACTTTAATGATTTTGAAGTACTAACTGTAGATGTATATTTATTGTTTATATTTTGTTACAGGGGAAGTTAGGAGAAAAATATGGTGTTCGAGGGATCCCAACTCTAATTGTTCTGGATAAGGACGGGAACATTAAGGATGCCGAGGCAAGGGGCACCGCCCAAAACTGCCCGGGGGACAAACTCCCGGACAAGTGGTGCTAGAATATCTGTACCTGTCCTCTGTTGTGCATTCATTATGTAACTTCGTGTAGATTTACATTTTAATCGTTAGCTTATTATTTTGTCTATTTATTGACTGAGCTACAACCTCTTCTTTTTTTATTAATCTTGTTTGTATTACGTTTTACATTAATGTATACCTGTAACGTATTTATTGATGTTTTCTTGTCGGGAACCAAATAAAAAATAACCTTTATGTAACGATGTTCACAGTTTTACGTAAGAAATTGTGATTTTTTAAGCAAATTTTTCTTTAGTTTATTAAATAATCTTATAAATCAAGTTCTCTATATCGATTCCATGCTTATTTGATTGAAACTCCTTGTAAATTAAGGGTACGAATTTTCTACTGTATGAAAGTAACAGGACGGGGCTTAAGACGAGAGCGATAGCTCAAGCCGGTGTTGTATAGCAGCTTACCCCCATAGTAGCTTTCCTCCAGGAAAACTGGCTATATTATAGTAATTACCCCTCCCCCTACGGGGAAAGACTACAGCATGTATATACATGTAGTAAAATTTCCCACATAATAGGCTTTCTCCCCCAGATTTGTAAACTAAAAATGTCTTTAAATTTTTAATATTTTTTTGTAAATCAACTACTCCGTCTTCCGCTTGTCCGTCCTCTGTTTCTAATAAAAGCATCTACGTCATACAAATATCGCTCACAGTGGCGTAGCTATATTGAAGCACTGTAAGCACGTTCTTACAAAATTAATTTTTTTTCTGAATCTCAAATCTAAAAAAGACATTGTTATTTTTCCATTGCAAATCCTGACAACCTCTTGCGTTTGTACCGGAACTTTTCCTGAAGCATCCCGACTTCTTGTTATAATACATTTAGTAATTAATACACTTTTCAAAATATAGACCGAGTCGTAAGTTCAAAATTTAGATCCATATGGTACAAACTGACAAATATGCATTTCATTACAATCGATTAATCAGCGCTTCAATTCATATCAAAATGAAAAGAAGCAGCACTGAGGTTATCTTTCAGAGCAAAGTTTGGTGGGTAAGCATCAATCCTCAAACTTTGGAGGACAAAAAATTAACCTCCAAAAACGGAGGTCGCCTAAACGTAGTTATGGGAAAAATAAATTGCCATAGTACATGTACTATGAAATTTCAAAACAGGCAATCATCATATGGTTACCGAAAATTACAGCTTTTATTTCCTTATTAGACAAATATAGCAAGTATAAAATTGGCAGTCTAGGTTGCCTCAGATGTGTTTTTTTTTTTTATTCTTTGCAATTGGTATCTATTTTATTTTATTTTTCTAATATATTTGATTTTATGTAGGCAATAAAAAAGGACAAAATGTATATCTATAAATAATAGAGCATTTTTAGCAAGTACAATTACAATATCTTAGCTATTAAATCTACTACATTGTACTAGATAAGAATTACTGCCGCTGTAATTTAAAAAATGTGCGTGCTCAGAAGTACAGTCACGTGTAGTGTACGTTGCCTACGTTACAAAAGAACGCCCGTGATACCTTAGCTGCAATTATGTAGTCCTTCTTTTTTGGGGAGAGGGCTACAACTCCATAGGATCTCTGTAATGGTGCAAGAGCGGGAGTAATTCACTCCCGCTACGAGTTCGGCTCAAATCGTATATAAATGACAATAACATTTGCATTTCTTACCTGAACTCAAACATAGTAGTTGTGTTTGGCATAAATTAATATAAAAAAAATCCAGTATACTCCATATATATATATATATATATATATATATATATATATATATATATATATATCGGTTGTTTTTCGTGTAAATCAACGCAAGGTTTTAATTGAGACAGCCAATGAGTAATTAGGAGCAGATCTTGAACTGAATATATGAATTTTCCATTATATACTCTTTTCTTCAATGATCGTGTGCGGATCCCCGAACGCCCTCTAGATCCGCGCATGATGACGTTTGGTGATAGAACGAAGTACGACCGCTTTTTTACACTGATAATCACGATATCAAGCGTAAATCCCCAAAAATCACACGAGAACTGTCATGGCTGCTGAAAAAGTCGACTGGTAAACCAAATTAACATGCTGATTTGTTTTATCTAGTTTTGATTTATATTTTATATACGATTAGTTTGTTCAACTTGAATTTAAAAAATCATTTTGTGAATGCAATGATTTTTTTCTCGAAAGGAAGTCTTACATAAAAACGGACTTTTAAGACCGATGCATATCAGCCACATTAAAAAAAATAATGTTTCACCATTACGGAGATCCTATGGAATTGTAGCCATCTCTAGTAAACGTCAGATAAAAAAATCCAAAGAGGGCTACATGATTGCAGCTAGTGATTCCTGTATTTAAAAAAAAACCCTTTGATAATAGAGATAAATGTTGTATACTTTATTGGTTTTACAGGTTTAAGTCAGTTTTAAAAGAAAATGTTTTCTTTTTTTTCATCAGTAGAAAGTTATCAAAAGTTCAGCCCTTCATTTAAACAAGAGGCCCATAACTTGAGCAACAATAGACTTGATGAAATCAGCTTAATGGAGTCATAATACAAAATATCTTGACAATGTGGTATACACCCTGTCCTGTGTATAGTCTGAGCGTTGTCTGTTAGTTCTGAGGGTTTTCCTGATCCCAGACACACACAAGAATTTGTTCTCCATGCTTTTTAGCGTGGGTTTTAACTATATAATCGTTGATATATCAAAGAAAATCAGTTGAATTGTGTTCTTGTTTCAAAATTAAAACCGAATGTACATATAACCGCTAGTCATATTACCGCATACTACATACATTGTACTAGTGCATAAATCAAGTATTTGTAAGAGAGAGAGAGAGAGAGAGAGAGAGAGAGAGAGAGAGAGAGAGAGAGAGAGAGAGAGAGAGAGTTAGCAGGTTAAAACACCATTATGATAGAACATGTGAATAAACACCATTTTTTATAGACTGGCGTCTTTGTTGAAATTTTTGTTGATTGCGCAAATGAAAC
Source organism: Magallana ariakensis (assembly GCA_020458035.1). NCBI lineage: Eukaryota > Metazoa > Mollusca > Bivalvia > Ostreida > Ostreidae > Magallana > Magallana ariakensis. The sequence goes on along the minus strand of CM035817.1, from coordinate 7,141,862 downwards.
TCCGTATTAACCATGTGACGAGCTAAATATATAAAGTATTCATGGTAACGCCTATTGTGATATGTATTATGGATATAAAAATGTATCGATGACGTTTAATCTAAACGATACAATTAATTTTTAAATAAGTTTAAGCAAGAAATCTAAGGTTTAAAATCAAAGATAGGTTGTATTAGATTAAGCCAATTTCCTAATCTTTACTTTTTGAATCTTTATTACTTTTAAATGTGTTTAAAAATAAGATAATTACAATGCCATAAACGCTAGGAGAAAGAAAGAAAGAAAAGTTTACAACTTAATCTTTGTTGGAACTGGCGGTAGTGATGCCGTGATGGGACTATATCGTGCTTATGTCATTCTTTCTTGACGCCTCAAAATACCTTTTAGTAGATAATCTATGAGAGAGAGAGAGAGAGAGAGAGAGAGAGAGAGAGAGAGAGAGAGAGAGAGAGAGAGAGAGAGAGAGAGAATATTAAATATTATATATCCAACTTTATTTGAATCAAGCGCAACTAAAATGATGAATATAAAAATTATTAGGTTTTTTTTCATATTGTTGTCAAAAAATACTCATTCCAACAAAAATTCTCAAAATCATGGACACCTCTTTACGGATATTACACAAGGTGTCAGGCTGACAATTTACAAGGTTGATGATTGCGACATTCACACCTCTTGATCCGCTGAAAGTATGTATACTATACACAGATACTGCCTCGCTAATCTTTCTGTGAAGTAACACTTCAAAGACATTTTAAAGTCCTGACTAGGTATCTTCAAATCTCTATTGTGGAAAAAAAATCATCAATTAAGAAATATGGGGTTTTTTAATTGTTGAAAAAAAATTGTCCACCAAATTTAGAAATTAAATATTCTTGTGGAGTCTGTCTTTAGTTATAAATTTTTGCCCGGCTTTCTAATATTACATTGTAAGTCTAAAATGTGATCTGTGTGTTTCCGAAGTTCAAAAGAAGCTACATGTATCGAATTAAAAAAATAAACTGCCGATTACCGTATATACACTGGAAAATAAATTGCGTTAAATCTGAATTATGTGTTTTTTGATAATTAAATCACAATGTTTTGGGCTTTTAAAAATATTATCAGTAATTATCAGCAATTCTCAGTACCAACAGTAAATCTCAGTAAATCTCAGTAATTATCAGAACACACAGCAAAAACGTCAGTAAATATCAGAACACACAACAATTATTAGTAGCAACAGTAAAATTATCAGTAAATATCGGCAATTCTCAGCAATAACAGTACAATATCAGTAAATATCAGAAATTATCAGTAAAAAATGGCACTTTCAGTACTTTTTAGAGCCAGTAGATATAGATATTCTTATGTTTATAATCAAGTCCTTTTTCTAACAGAATAATTTTATAGTCATATCACACGTTGAGCATTGCAGTTCTAAAAAAGATCATAAACAATTGTTTATATATGGGATATAAACCTAGTACATCAAACTCTGAACCCCTTGTGAAGCCCAAGAATCGTCCAGAGGCCAACGTCTAGAAACAAAAGAATCAGCAATATGTCAAAATGCTTGAATATATTAAATATAACCATATATGATAACATTCCAGTTTTTGTGAATAATTAAAATGTTTTCCTTTGTACAATTGGATCCCCAATGGGGCCCCAACCTACTACTCAAGATTTGGATTTTAACGAATTTAAATCTACACTATCTGAAGTTGCGCTTTTCTAAACAAATGGTTTTTAGAAGATTTTTAAAGATTTTCTCGATATATTTCCAATGTAAAAATTGCCCCCCTCCTCCCCCGTTGTGACCCCATCCTACCCCCAGGGATCATGATTTGAACACACTTAAATTTACCCTTCCTGATGATGCCTTCACACAAGTTTCAGCTTCTCTGGCCAATTGGTTTCTGAGAAGAAGATTTTTAAAGACTTATCTCAATATATTCCTATGTACAAATTCGACCCCATTGTGGTGGACCCATCCTACCCCCAGGAGTCATGACTTTCACAACTTTGAATCCACACTACCTGAGGATGCTTCCACATAAGTTTCAGCTTTCCTGGGTGATTGGTGTGCGAGAAGAAGATTTTTAAATATTTACTCTATATACTCCTATATAAAATTTCGAACCCCTCACCCATTGTGGCCCCAACATGACCCCGGGGATTATGGTTTGACAAACTTGAATCTATCCGGAATGAAGATGCTTCCACGTAAGTTTCAGATTTCCTGGCTGATTGGTTAATGAGAAGAATATTTTTAAAGATTTTCTCCATATACCTGTATTCCTATGTAAAAATTCGACCCCACCAATTGTGGCCCCACTCTACCCCTAGAGGTCACGATTTTCACACTTTGAATCTACGCTACCTGAAGATACTTCCACATAAGTACCAGATATCCTGGCTGATTAGTTTACGAGAAGGAGATTTTTAAAGATTTACTCTATATACCTACATGTATGTAAAACTTCGACCCCCATTGTGGCCCGACCCTACCCCCAGGGGTAATGAATTTCATAAATTTGAATGTACACTACCTGAGGATGCTTCCACACAAGTTCCAGCTTTCCTGGCTGATTAGTTTCTGAAAAGATGAATTTTAAAAATTTCTCTATGTATTCCTATGTAAAATTCGACCCCCATTATGGCCCCACCCTTCCTCCGGGGACCATGCTTTTCACAACTTTAAATCTACACTACATGAAGATGCTTCCAAATAAGTTTCAGATTTCCTGGCTGATTAGTTTATGAGAAGAAGATTTTTAAAGATTTACTCTATATATTCCTATGTAAAAATTCGACCCCACATTGTGGCCCCACCCTACCCCCGGGGTCATGATTTTGACATCTTTGAATGTACACTACCTGAGGATGCTTCCACACAAGTTTCAGCTTTCCTGGCTGATTGGTTTCTGAGAAGATTTATAAGGATTTATTCTATATATCCCTATGTAAAAATTCGACCCCCATTGTGGACCCACCCTACCCCGAAGGGTATTGATTTTCACAACTTTGAATCTACACTACCTGAGGATGCTTCCACATAAGTTTCATCTTTCCTGGCCGAAAGGTTATAGAGATGAAGATTTTTTTAAAATTTCACGAAAATTTTAATAATTCATAATTATCTCCCCTTGTAAAAGGGCGTGGTCCTTAATGTTCCGCACTTTATATACCCTATGCCTAAGGGTGCTTTGTGCCAAATTTGGTTGAAATATGCCCAGTGGTTCTAGATAAGATGTTGAAAATATGAAAAGTTTACAGACGGACAGACAGAGGGTCACATACACATATGTAAGATTAACTCAACGTAAATATTTTTATTTCGATAAGAAACATAACTATGTCAATATATGAAACTAATTATGTTACAATGCAAGTCAATTTTTATGTACAATTCAATATCATCGTGATTGTTAGGTACATATTTGATTATCAAGAGTTTATCTAATTTTTGTTTTAAGGGCACAGTATCATATATACATACGGACACTTTTACCGCAAACTGTTGTTCCCGTACGAAAATATTGGCCGTTTTCCGGCTGGACTCAGGGTGAACTTAGACGTATTCCGGTTAAAATGTAACCGTCCTTAAGAGTATCAAAAACGTACATGGAAAACGCTTTGCATGTTAGACAGATCCATCTTAATAATAACCGGACCTTACCTCAAACCTAAGCCGTATTTTCAGCATATAGCCGTTTTCTGTTAAAGTTAACCGTATTATTTCTTACTGCCCGTTTTCCTCCTGACCATCATTAAATATTCCGCCTTACCTAGCAGTTTGGTAATTTTTTGAAAGTTATGATATAAAATTTACGGCTAAAGCTTGAAATGACCAAATACTACAGTTCATTTTCCGTGCTATAAATATCTCATTTACAATTTGAATTCTTAGAGAACTGTCTGTTGCTTTTACTCTATAAACTTTACTACTTTCTTCAAATTGTTTTATTTTGTCCGTCAATCAAACGTCAATACTTGATATCTTTTGGTATTCTGCCCGTGCACAAATCCATTTCTTTAAATGACACTAACATACAGTTTGAAACAATGCTTTGTAGCCTTAAATTTAAATTCAATTTGATAATCCGATTACACTATGAAATAAGTAATATATGTAGACGTTTGTTCTACACACAGGCTGGTTTATTGCAAGGAAATGTTTACAACAGGCTGCCATTTGTAAACAAATAGCTCAATGGACTCCCTGATGGGCAAGAGCCGCAGCCTCTCCCTGCATTGCAGGGCGGCGTCAGAAGGGGAACTCTTTTTTCTAACATGCATGTACATACTATTTTAGCCACAATGTTAAATCAATATAAAGACAGGAATGGGTTATGAACACACTAGCTTATTTATTGTACTTTTAAATTGCTACTAAAATTGTTTTGATATGCATATGGCCTGTATGCACTTGAAAACTTTGTTTAATAAAATCAGCGTTACCCCTTACCATATTTTCTGGCCTCAGAGGCAGCCGCGCCTTGTGAGTTTTGAATTTGGCAACAACGGTCATTCCCAACTTTCCTGATCATCTTTGTGTTACAAAACTTAGACATGTGTAAACTGTTATGAGGATTATTTTTTGGAAAAAGGCAGTGAAATTTAAATTTACAGCTGTTTGATGTAAACCCAAGTCTTATGGAATAAAGCAAAGTGTGCGCGGTATGTGGACTAAAAGACATACACACAGGAATCTGAATGTTAAATCGAAAGTAAGTCAATATTTTATCATGTTCATGATTTTATTGAAAATAGTAGTGAAGTGCAGTTTAATTTGTGCTAATTGTATATGTGAGGAAGAAAGGCATTTGTTTTGAATTATTCTTCATTTAAAAGATATTAGACAATGTATTCACTCCAAGAATCTTTCAAAATCTCTTCATTCCGTAAGAACTGAAAGCTGTTGGAAACAACTGACATTATGCTGAACAGTAAAACACAAGAAAAGCAACAACACCAGCAAGTCATTGAGAGTGTGGCAAACTGTATTCTTATAAAGCTGTCCTAGTCTATTGAGGAACAGCCTGATTGAAATAACAAGAGGCCCATGGGCCACATCGCTCACCTGAGGAACAATGGGTATGATAAAATCAGCTTAATGGAGTCATAATAAAAACTATCTGGACAATGTAGTATAATACATGTAGATCCTGTATAAATAAAAATCAATTTTTTCCACTGGATATTCTTATGTTTATTATTATTAGTCCCTTTTCTAACAGGATGATTTTATAGTAATATCACATGTTGAGCATTGCAGCTCTCAAAAAGATCCTAAACAATTGTTTATAAATGGGATATAAACCTACATCAAACTCTGAACCCCTTGTGAGACCCAATTGTCCAGGAATCATCCAGAAGCCAAAATCTAAACAATATTAAATAATCACCTGGCTGATTAGTTTCTAAGAAGAAGATTTTTAAAGATTTACTCTATATATTCCTATGTAGATATTTGATCCCCAATTGTGGCTCCAATCTACCCCTGGGGGGAATGATTTTCACAACTTTAAATATACACTACCTGAGAATGCTTCCATACAAGTTTCAGCTATCCTGGCTGATTAGTTTCTGAGAAGAAGATTTTTAAAGATTTACTCTATATATATTCCTATGTAAAAAGTTGACCACCCCCCCAATTGTGGCCCCACCCCACCCCCGGGAGTCATGATTTTCACAACTCTGAATCTAGACTACCTTAGGATGCTTCCACACAAGTTTCAGCTTTCCTGGCCAAATGGTTCTTGAGAAGAAGATTTTTAAAGATTTACTCTATATATTCCTATGTTAAAAATAGACCCTCCGCTGTAGCCCCACCCTACCCCCGGGGGTCATGATTTTCACAACTTTAAATCTACACTACCTGAGGATGCTTCCACACAAGTTTCAGCTTTTCTGGCCAAATGGTTCTTGATAAGAAGATTTTTTAAAGATTTACTCTATATATTCCTACGTTAAAAATTGACCCCCCATTTTGGCCCCACCCTACCCCTGGGGGTCATGATTTTCACAACTTTGAATCTACACTACCTGAGGATGCTTCCACATAAGATTCAACTTTCCTGGCCAAATGATTCTTAAGAAGAAGATTTTTAAAGATTTACTCTATATATATTCCTATGTAAAAAGTTGAAACCCCCATTTTGGCCCCACCCTACCCCAGGGGGGTCATGATTTTCATAACTTTGAATCTACACTACCTGAGGATGCTTCCACACAAGTTTCAGCTTTTCTGGCCAAATGGTTCTTGAGAAGAAGATTTTTAAAGATTTACTCTATATTTCCTCTGTAAAAATTCGACCCCCCATTGTGGCCCCACCCTACCCCCAGGGGTCATGATTTTCACAACTTTGAATCTACACTACCTGAGGATGCTTCCACATAAGTTTCAGCTTTCCTGGCCTAACGGTTTTTGAGAAGAAGATTTTTAAAGATTTACTCTATATATTCCTATGTAAAAAGTCGACCCCCCATTATGGCCCCATCCTACCCCCGGGGGTCATGATTTTCACAACTTTGAATCTACACTACCTGAGGATGCTTCCACATAAGTTTCAGCTTTCCTGGCCAAATAGTTCTTGAGAAGAAAATTTTTGAAAATTTCTCGAAATTTTTTATTAATTCCTAATTATCTCCCCTTGTAAGAGGGCTTGGTCCTTAATTTTCACAACTTTGAGTCCCCTTAGGCTAAGGATGCTATGTGCCAAGTTTGGTTGAAATTGGCCCAGTGGTTCTTGAGAAGATGTTGAAAATATGAAAAGTTTACAGACAGACAGACAGACAGACAGACAGACGGACGGACGGACGACAGACAAAATGTGATCAGAATAGCTCACTTGAGCTTTCAGCTCAGGTGAGCTAAAAACTAGATCAAAAGCAGAAGGACAATGGACATGAGAGACTAAAAAGCAGAATGCCAGGCCTACCATACTGTACATGAACCCTACCAAAACCGAAGTTTTGAAAGGTAAGGATTGGATTTTTTTTATTTGTTCACATTGTTGAAAAGTATTCTTTAGGTGGCACGGGACAGTTTTTTTGATACAATTCATTGTAGCCAGGGGATGCGTGTCTTCGGAACTCTGTAACTAGAATTTCCTCAGTTCCTATTGAGCACAAATACCTATAATTCACTTGTTATAGGGTCAATCACTTATTTCTGAAGAAAATTGCTAGTCAAAACCTGTAAAATTTTCTACATACTGGATTTTATGAGATTTTGACCCTTTCATATTTTGCTAATTTTTCATGATTTTTCAGCTTTTTAGACCTCCCCCAGCTAATTCCCTGCAAAGGGTTGACCTTCCGTACCGTGTGCATGTTGCACCATCACATGTCAGAAACCTACCGGTGTATAGTTTACAATGTCCCATCCACCTACTTTTCGTGTTATTTTACCTCCCGTCTGTCACTTGCAATTTCACTGTATAAAGTCAACACAACAGTCATAGCCGCGGTTTCGCACTTTACTTCTGATTCTCACGTACCTAACATATGGGGCCTACATACTGCATGTCAATTTCAACAAGAGACATCCCTCTAACTAATGATTATTATTATAAATAATTTCATGAATTTTAGCAACACTCATAAGCCTTCAAGTACAGCAACTCTCAATTTTACAAAAATATTGACCGGGTACTTTATCCGAAACTGTCCCTTGCTACCTTATAATCATGATAATAACAAAAGGTATATGTATATTGATATTTTTATATTTGATCGAGTGTTTAGTTGTAAGTATTTCTTTATCAAATTACATGTATTTTTCAGAATATGTGAACATATTGAGTATGAAACGTGAGAGAAGTATTTAAGTGATGCAATTACCGAGAAGATTTGGAGAAGATCGGCTACTCTAGAAACTTTCAAGAAACTAACTGTACAAAAGGAGTGAAAATGTGGACTGAAAATAAAAAAAAAAAAATTTTTATATTCAGTAGAAGGCAAATATTAGGGAAAAAGATAGTCTGACTGTGATATCTGTACTATGATATGTTTAAAAAAGGAAATACACAAGAATTATAGATCGTTTTATGTTTTGAGTATGGGCACTGATTTATAAGAGGAATGAATGCAATCGATACAGACTCTGATTCCACCCCATCCGGCGCAATTTTTTTAAAAGGAAGCCACCGGGTTATGCATCATGAGACCAAAAGAAGTTTCTCCGTCCGTTGTAAAAGTGTCATCTTTACCATAAGGCGGATTCGAACGCCACCTTGTATTAAGGCGGATTCCATCATATAATAAGGCGGATTCCACCTTATATATTAAGGCGGATTCCACCTTATTTTAAGGCGGAATCCCGCGTATTCCACCTTATTTTAAGGCGGATTCTAATTTACCATAAGGTGGATTCCGCCTAAGATTAAGGCGGATTCCATTTTGTTTTAAGGCGGATTTTATTTACACGGAATACGCTTAATCTCATTTAAATATTTCGAGCCATATACCGCCCGGACCGCCTTCAGTCAGGGTGAAATTTTTCGTACGGGTTGTGTAATATCCCGGTTTGGCCGAAATACCGGCACGTTTCAGGGCTAAATCAGTGCAAGGTCCAACTGCAGTTTATTAATACAATGTATCTACGTGCATGTTATTTTTATTGTTGACATGAAATCTAATTATGTTTATATGCTACTATCTATATCGTGAAATAAAAAAATGTCTTAATGCTAATACCTTTTAAACAAAATTATTATTTTTAAAAAAGAAGAAAACTGTTTGTAGACATAATAACTTGGTTTTACTTGCATTCTGACACGATCACCATGACTTTTAAAATGATCATACTTGTGAACATGACAAACTTGCATGTTAACATGTCCACTAATATTTTTGACTCACCGTAAAGATGTACATATCGAGCACCGGCAAGCGGTCCATTGGAAGACCCCATTTCCTACTGAACCAATATTGATAACTTAAATCACAGGCGCTTGAGGACAAGACCCCCCCCTCCCCAATTTATACCCCGGGGTAGTTTTTATAGAAATCTTGTCGTAAGTTTAAAGTGTAATCGTAGATTGAATAGATCCCATGTATCTCCTTTTAAAATAAAAACACATACATGTACCAATCAGCAGAGAACAGCAGAAATCGATATGAGAAATTATTTCCTCTTTCATAAGGCCCCCTTTTTTCACCCGTATAATTTGACACAAATGAAAACAATTTGTTATGGAAATTAATAATGAGGGAAATCAGATATTTTTATCCATTCAGAAATTCCCGGAACATAAATTATTTAAAAACGATAATTTAATTTGTTTCCAAAATTTCGGGAATTTACTTTGGTTGGATAACTAAAACAAGATTATTGTGAAATACAATTTCTGTTTCTGTTCTGTCATTCCATGGGACTTAAAGAATTACAACTTAGTTGGTAATTGTTTGCAAGACACAGTCCTGACTGTGACTGTCACCCCTCTCCCCTATTTAACTTCCCTGTTTTATACATACATATGAACATCATATATTCATATGGACGTAGAATAAAAAATGTATGAAATTAAAAATACGCTAAAGTATGCATAAATATTTGTATACTTTAAACCAAAAATGTCTGATCCAAGGTATCTGCCCGATGATTACTAGTAACTCGTCCTACACTTTCGACGTTAATTTGTTACCCTGCGTTCTTGGTTACCCCGTTCTATCCATCAAAACTAAAATCGCACATTAAAGAAACGAATGGACTCAATTTATTTATTCAACATTTGTCAAATCTTAATTTCTATATATAACCTTATAAGTTCCCAGTAAATATATTCTCTCTTTACGTAATCATTTATTATTATTTCATTGCAAGTATATATTTTCATGCACTGACTTGGATCTGCCAAAGCGTGTCCACCACCTTAATCTCATTTGGCTGGTTTATCGAAAATGAAAGTAGGTTTTAATGAATTTCACAATAATTACTTATCAGGTAAAATTCATTTATAGTTTACGGACATAATCTAATACGTGTTGAAATGCTAAAGGTGTTAGCAGTTTCTCTGGTGCAGGCATTTTGTAGTTTATTGGCAAAATGTCTAAATTTATAGGTATAGATTTACAATGTCATTAACATACAAGCTCAATCCATTTATACCTCTTGTGTACATTGTACATTTATAATCTATTGATGAGACCAAATCATGCTTTTAAAGACTTTTAAATAGAATATATATATTATCAATTATTATCAAGAAAAGTACAGTAAATAACGGCCAACGCACCTGCCAACCACCGAACTTTACAAAGAGTACTTGTACGTAACGAATATCTTATTTTAGTATAATAAGGTTTATAAATGTTCTATTTTTGTTCAATTAAGTTAGATTTATAACAAAATTTATAACATGACCACGTGACAGCTTCGTACCGTCAAATCAAATACTTTGAAATCATATTGTTTCATGACAATAATCATTAACACCCTCGACTATTGCCAATAAGATGTATTACGTGTAAGCTGTTGTTATTCATCCCCATGGCGCTAAATGAATGTCTCCTTACAATCCAATCGCTAGCCTCTTGAAAATTATATTCAATGCAGGTCCAATCATTGGCTTTTGGTTAATATAAAATACAAAGCTAGCAACAGAAAATACACATTTGTTTGAAACAATGGATCTTCAAACAGTAAAAATGAAATCTATTTCAAACGCAAGCTTTTTGCTTAAGATCAATACCTCAAGCATCGCAAACTCTTCGATAAATACGACGATGATTGCGGAAAACTTTTTCGATGAATATGGTCTTTCGAAAACATTTGTAACGCTTGTTGTCTTAGCTTACGGAGTATTTTTTGTGCTCTCAATCCTTGGAAATGGCATCGTCTGCATTGCAATAGGTCTCCGGTTCCTTAAACCAACAGTGACAAATTTCTTTATGGGAAGCTTAGCTGCATGCGATGTTTTGATATCATTTATCATTCCTTTCACAGTTCTAAGTAACCTTGTTTTTCTGTATTGGCCGTTCGGGGCCTTTCTGTGTCCCTTCATCTCTCTAATCCAAGTAGTGACAACTCTGCTGAGAGCTTTGACATTAGTTGCAATGACTTGCGATAGGTATTACGTCCTATCAAGGCCATTCAAAGGGCGTCTGCTTGCAAAGCAAGCAAAGCTTCTCATTGTTGGGATCTGGATATTTTCGTTCATAGTTTGCCTTCCCTCAGGCGTCTTCTCAAAAGTCATTTATTTACCATACGAGCCGGGATCAAGCGGTCTGTGTGTCGAGGTTTGGCCTCAGGACACATTACGTCACGTCTATGGAGTCGTCATCATGGTGATGCAGTATTTCGTCCCCCTGGTACTAATGCTTGCCACCTACTCACACATTGCAGTTATTGTGTGGAGAAAGAAAACCCCAGGTGAGGCCAACAGAAAACGCGATGAGAGGCGAGAGAGGTCCAAAAAGAAGGTGAGAAAGAAGACCACATTTTCTTCCGTTTTAAAAATGATCCTCATTAACATTTAAATAAAGTATTTTTACTTAAAATAATTGCAGAAATTTTTGTTCTCATTTAATGCCATCTTCCCGATGGCTTAATACCATTAGAAAAGTATTGATTGATGACAAATAAAACCTGCAATCTTAATTTAAATGCTTTACAGATGCTCTCAATGCTGATCATGGTTGTGTTAAACTACTTCTTTTCCTGGCTTCCATACCACGTGATTACTATTGTTGGTGACGTCAATCCGACCATTTACGACTCCAAGACTGTGCACATGATTTGGGTAGTTGCCCATCTTCTCTCCTTTAGCAACGGTGGCACGAATGTCATCATCTACTATTGGAGAAACAGAAATTACCGCATGGCGTTTAAAAGCCTCATGGAAAGATTGATAAAATACTTCTCAAAGACACATGACAAAAACATAAGATTCGAGCTGCATCGAAAATCCAGTGCCCCTCTGCAAAATTCGCGCAATACTTCAACCGGATCAATGAACTGAGGTTGTTTTGTTGATAAACAGATACTGCATTGACAAGTAGTACTATGAAAATAAATCCAACGTACGATTAAGTTTTTGTTGCTTTTTTTGTTCACATTATATTCAAGAAATAAAATTTATTACAATAATGTAAGATTTCGCTTGATGAGATTAATAATAAAAATAACGGAATGTGACATTATATGCATGTACCTATGAGGACGATATAGCAAGAGAAATTTTGATATAACGGTTACATCGAGTATATCATAGGGGTAATGCAGCTCAGGAATTCATCATTAGTTATAAACTGGACTATGAGTGGGAGATAAATAAAGTTTTTTCTATATTCTTTATTGGTGTACCTTCCCTACGTAGAAAGTGCATGTTTGAAATCAGATTGCTGAATTACTTTGATTGTAAATAAATTCAAAGAGACCGGTAACATTTCATGTCTGCATACATATACAAAGATTACATTACGTCAGAACATTAGTTCTTTCATCAGAACAAATTTCAAATTTGTAGAAAAAGGGTAATGGACATTTTCAATCTGATTAAAATCAGCTGTTCTGATACGCTACCGCTCTCGAACGTTCGAGAGCGGTAGCGTATCAGAACAACTGATTTTAATCAGATTGGGACATTTTGAAATCCAAATGATTGTTAAGATATGACGCATCGCAAAGACAAAGCAGAAAAAAAACCAATTAAATGCTTTCTTATCTAGCATTGCAGAAAAAAAATATTATCTAAATATTTCCTCCAATGCTTGCTACATGTATCTACATAGTCCGAATGAATCACCAAAGAAAACATTTTGAACAGTTTTAATACATACATTTATGTCTTCTTTGTACTTTTGGTGTTGTGTTGACTTTGCGTGGATTATTCCTTGATCGATCGAAACTATGAGCACGAACTCCTCGGACTTGAACGGGATGTTCTCGGACCTCCGAGTAGATATATAGTTACCAATTACCATGGAACCTTAACATCAATATACATTTGTATATCATAATATTAAATTGGCTGTTCCTTTTGTGTAGCGATCTGATCCTCAGTGATGATAATTTACATACCTTTACTCACTTTTTACGAACATTTGATTAAATTATTCAGAGATAGATGCAATTATTAACAATAAAATCTTTTTTTTGGCAATTCATTCGGATATGAAAGAAGCAAGCATTGCAGAAATCAAAAATACAATGTATATTTAGGACCTTGATAATTTCACAATGCAGATTAAAAAAAAACAAATGAAGGAAGGAGTTAATCTGACTGCATGATGAGTAATTTCAAAACAAATCAATTCCTACCAAATTATGCAAGTGCATTGTTGTGTAGTGTCTGTCTACGAACACCAAAACAACCTACGCCATTATGTACATGTACGTCACAAAATTATCAAAATGTTTTACATGTATATATGGTATCTGTACAACAATACTATTGAAGTGTACAATAATGTAATCTTTTTTACGATATCGATAATTTTTATTATTAACAAAATATGGGGCATCATTGGCTAACCGATTCCATATTTTTTCTATCAAATTAACGCTTATTTAAAGTGTTAAAAAGTCTTCCTACCAGTGGCGTCGGAAGCAAATTGAAAGTGGGGGGCTAGACTTATTAAAAATCTTGACAAGCCAAAAAAAATGTCTTTGGTATTTATAAATTTAATACAGGTATAATATTGTGCGGGGAAATGCATTATTTAGGAACAAACATGTAATTGAAGAGACCAAATATTTAACTTCTTAAAAATCACTTTGAATTAAAATATTTCGTTTATTCCTATCCCCATGCACGCTCTGGGGTGTATCCATGGGGGATGGGTGCATTTACGTGGTTATAAAATTCCTCCCATTACTAGCGAAAACACACTACAAACGTGTTAAACTTTAGTAATATAGTTTTATAAATTCATGCATTTGAGCGAAAAATATAGTTTTAATCTTCGACATCAGGAAGAGGAATTCTTAATTAATTGTTTCTTACCTGCTTTGTTATAAAACTTATTGACGGCATTTGGTGAAAATGTCACCGAGTGCATGTGGACTCGACTAGCCAGTTCTAGCTGCCAACGGAAATTTACCAACATGCTAGTTTTCCTGGCCTTTTTAACGATTTTGATATTTTACATGCCAGTTTTTAACGATTTTGATATTTTACATGCCAGTTTTCCTGGCATGTAAAATATCAAAATCGTTAAAAAGGCCAGGAAAACGTCAGATATTTCGGACTACCAACATGCATGCTCTCAGGACTTTACGTTTCCAAACACCGCAACGGATGAGCGAAGGAAGAAACAGCAAATATACGTACATGTATACCTCAAATGTGATTTTTATCTTGTCAATTTTCGGCCTTTCTTGGCTTATGGTGTTTTTATTTTATACAGATTCAATAAATATCCTTGCATTTTATCTTGAATTTCAGAATATCTCAATCTTGCACCCAATAATAATCAAATTTAGAATCGCGGAGTTATTGAAAGCGTTTTTATATATATAAGGAATCATTTTTTGGAATATTAATAGGTGATCAAATCCAATAATGCATTTGATCACACCGACTGTATTTGATCACCTCATAATATTCCAAGAATGATTCCTTATTACTTATATTTATATAATTTTCATTTATATTGTGCGATTGAATATTTTCAAAATAGTCATTGATGAAATATATTGGACTATAGATTAATAAATCGATTTGTAGTGTTATCACAGACAAAGACACTGGAAAATGTAAATATCTATAAACGATGACACTACATTGTTGTAAGGTGTTTCTGTGTTTTTGCAGAGTTATGTCTATACATAAAATTTAAGTAGTTCAATGTGGGTTAATACTCAAGTGAAGTTACCATTGATAGTTCTGTATACAATACATTAATAATAAGTAGTTATCATTATTGTAGATTCACATTATATTGTATATATCTTGTGTTAATCAGGCAAGTAACATCGATTTTGAAAGGGGGGGGACAGACTTATCCGATATCTTTGAAAGGAAATTAAAAAAAAACAACAACAAAAAATGCACACACACACACACACGTACTTCGCCAATCTTCAATATCCTAAACTGTGAAGGGGAGGGGGGGGGGGGGGTTAATGCCGTTGTACATACAGATTCTATTACATTTTTAAGTTTCCCAATACTTTTTAACATACTCACAAAAAAGTTGCGGGGGGGGGACTTCCTTCAACATTAATTTTTCTATCTATTTTTGATAAAAATGTCTGTTTTGATAAAATTGACCCCTCCTTATGTTACGTATTTGTTATTGGTCCTGTATCAGAAGCACGGCCACGTGTCGCTGTCTGCCAGTTTATAAAGTTTTGAGTTAAAAAAAAAAAAACTATACTTTTATACGCTTCAAAATACTGTATTCGTACATGTATCATAGTACATACATACACCCAACAAAACTTCTAAGTGTTCACCCTAATAAATAGAATAATTTTAAAGTTACGAAATAAAATAATGTGATATTTTCAACATTTCGTAACTGATATGTTCTCTCACCAATAGCACAGATAAAATAAAACAACACCGAATGAAATCATTTACCCGTGACAAAACATAAAATTGTTTTTTTTCTGCGCGTGCTTAATATGATTGTCTTATTTTGTGATTGATTTTAGTCTTTGGTAATAGTTTAAATAGAAAACCACTTTAAATAAAACATTGCCAAAATGATCACTGTGAACACAGCCAGAGCCGTTGGAATATTGGTGTCTGCATTGTTTCCACAACAGATCGTACTTACTTTAAAGCTGTTTGTTTTGTCCTCGACATTTTTTCAAATACTAAGCAATCCGAAGAAAACGTTATTTTGATATTATTTTTCTGTTTCATAAGCGTAATATCATCGGCAAATTAAAACAGCCTAAAAGCTCTGAGCAAAATTCAACCAAACCGGAAGTGTTAGTGGTATTTAGCAAAGGTTAACATCTTGGGTCGCAACCTGAGGTCAAGGTCAATGCATCGTTCTTCACAATTTGAAAGTTAAGTGGAAATTAGTCACCCCGACGGCAAAACAAATACATGTGCTTATTTCACATAGGAAATACATTATACTGGGAGAACACTTAGAAGTTTTGTTGTGTGTAAATGTACTGTTCATTCAGTTTATACAAAAATACTAATTTTATCACAGGCATATCTCTTAAAAATAAAAACTTCTAATTTTTTTTTAAAACAAACAAATCATTATTATTTTTAGATATTTTTGGAAGAAAAAATTATTAATGACAATTTTCCAATGTGAAATTGGGGTTATAAATGTTCAAGCAAATCAAACCCGTTATTTTTTTTATACATTGTATATAGCTTTTCAAGTGCAACATATATAAATCTAAGATTCAAAAGAAAATAATAAACCAGTTAACCATGATATTTCAAAACTATGTCAAGATTTGTCAACTGTCATAGTTTGAAGGTAGAAGTCTTGTCTGGTTTTCAACTTATTAAAATATTAAAAGTATATTTTGAGAGCAAATGTCCATTAAATGAATATGTAAGGAAATTAAAGATAATATTTTTCTTTCTTTCTTACAGTTGTACGACTTTGCATAGAAAAAGTCATCAAAGTTTAGAACTCGGAACACTGGCGTATGAAAATATCACATGTTTTTGTAATTCAAAATTACTATAATAGATTATTAAAAATCATTTTCTGATATAAGCTTTTAAGAAAATCGAATTCTGGATATCAAAATATAATAATCTGATATTTAAAAAAAAAATCATTTGACTGTATTTTCTGATATAAGAAAATCGATTTTTTTATATCAGAAAATAAGATTTACATAAAACAACGATCGACTTAATGAATGCTCCCTGTGATGCAACCTTTTGTAGTCTTGTCAAAAATTGTGTTTCACACCTGTAGATGCATGTAAAGAATAACAAAGCATGTTTAATTTTAAACCTGTTTTCATTTTGACAAGTTCGTCTATTAGCACTGCTTTCTTTGCAAATATTCGCTGTGAATATTGAGACGTTCTTAAGAAAAATGATGGCGACGCATAATATACAAACATTATACAGGCGTACAGTAAGCGCGTTTAATAGATAAGGCCAAAATTATCAGATTCAGAATCATTTATTTGAATCTCAAAACCACTTTAAAATTGTATAAAGAGACTATAAAATACATAAACATTTAAGATTTTCTTATATGAAAACAACGGCATACGTGAAAATACAAATATAAAGAAAGGTAGCCTCATGTTTTAAAAAAAGTGAGGTACAGAAACTACTGGGGGGGGGGGGGGCAAATTTTATTTATTTTTCCTAATAAATGATCATTATTAAAAAAAACAACAACATTGTTTAGGGTGCCCCTAACAAAATGCTACTTTGAACAAAACCTATCAAAATATCTAAGATTGTTTGAGGGTCAGGCCGGTCCTGAAGGATATTTAGGCCAAAACCCATGCAAAAATATATCATTTTACTGAAAAAATGCTGTTTTAGCCAACTTTGAAGACAAACAATAAAATTGCAAGAGAAGTATGATAGGCTTAAAATGCAAATTCGAAAAATTTAGAAATACATACGATAGAAAATAATAAAAAAAAAAACCCACATTTGATTAGGCCACACCAATTTGATTTCTTGGTCTTCGGATTCTAGCCAAAAAAATATTGGTGCGAGCGGCCGATTTACTAATTTTAAAATTAAAAAACTGAAATTTGAAAATGTTGGGGCGACATAAAAAATTAGAGGCGAGCGATTACTTTTTATTTTAAAATGTCATTTTTTTTCTTTGAAATACATGTAAAAAGCAGTGAAAAGTCGCGATCGTATTCGCCATTGTATCAGACCCCTTCTGATCGCTAATTCTATCCACTCATGCTGGCATTATTAACTTGTAAACCTTGCTTACAATCTACCGGGAAATGTTTGGTATGATCAATGTAAAAAAAAAAGCGCAATCATGACTAATAAAATTTTTTTTAATATTAATTTTTGGAAAACCCCTTGGCACGTGCGCACGGATCCGGCGAACAAAAAATCAAATTGGTGTGGCCTTATCCAAAGTTATTTTTTTTCCGGGAAATCCATATCCCTTATAGGTCAATTCTTTTGTTATTTGCAATAGATCCTTTTGCGTTATCCTCCCACATTAGGTGTCACATTGCGTAAAACATTAAAACACGAAAGACATTAATATAAGAACTTGCTTGTCAATCGTTGTGAAATAAATAAGTTCAAATAAAAAAAAATCTTGTAAAAACATTGCTTCCCCAGCAGGCATTTCAACGTTGTTTCAACGTTGAAACAACGTCACCCTTCAACGTTGAAATGACGTTGAAATTGGTTGAATATGAAAGTAGAATGGACGTTGAAATTCCGACGTTGATTCAACGTTGAATTCTGACATTGTTTCAACGTCGATTCAGTGTCTTCTGACGTTTATCCAATGTCTAAATTTGGTTGAAATTTCGTCATATAACTCTTCGTATACATGCAATTGTAGCTTCTGAACTATATAACTCAAGTTGTTTAAATAATTAAAGCACATATCAAATTGTTTCATATACAACAAGTCACCAAATGTTAATACTCTATATATGTATGGATTTAATTTTCTCACAATAGTTCCTAATTAGTCAATAAGGAGCAACAAGTTCACCATAACGCAGATGATAAACATTTCCATAGTTGGTTCGAATCACAAGAGTAGTCATTTCTTCTGAACAATAATTAATTGGTCTTCCTTTCGTCTCTTACATCCAGTTTTTTAGGACTCCCAATTTTGCTTCGATACACGTACACGATCCCGAACAAAATCTGCAAAAAAAAAAAAAAAAGAATGAAAATGTGTGCATCCAATCAGTTAATGTAAACTCCTTTGATCAGTCCAAAGGTGTTTTTTTTAACTAAACATTGTAGTACAACCAAGCCAATATGAAAGAAACATACATGTATACATACATTATGTGATCAATGCAATAATGCATGAGTTTCCTTCACATTTTTTTTACATGAATCAACGTTATTAAAAAGTGCAAGAAATGACAACTTACTTTACTTTTGCGATGATAAAATCCAAAAATTTTTGCCTCAATGGTCGATGTGTTGCTTCACACATTCAAATTCAAAATGTGAATTAGAATCAGAGTACAAGACGTCATACAGACGTTGACAATTAGTTATATAGGTTTTCAACGTCTTTTTTTCAACGTCTTGTAACGTTTTTTGGTTTTGCAACATCGTCAACCATAATCAACGTATTTTCAACGTTGGTACAACGTTGTATGCCTGCTTGGTCTGATTAAAGCAAATGAATAATTGTGTTCTTCTTGTTGCAATACGGGTCTGTTTCATAAATTTTTAATTTTCATGTTCAAAACTGAATGATCCTATACGGGAATTCATTCCTTATTTTTTTAAAGATATTGTGTTAATTTTTAGAATAGAATAACAGAAAATTGATGCATAAAACGACCTTTGAAATCGCGTCACGCGAGACTTTCGATAGTTGCTACAATGTATATGGCATATAAAGTACATGTATCGTGTTATAGAAAGTAAACTTAAAATAAAATTTGAAGATAATAATAAAGTAAAAAAAAAAGCGTCCATAACTCATAATGCTCGGACAACGACTGTGAAACCTTTTTTCAATTAGTATACATTATGAGAATTAGAACCTATAAGAGTTTACTGTGTATATATATGGCCTAAAATCAAGAAGTGGAACGGAAATCGATATCCTTTTTTTAAAAACAGAAACCAATACCGGTCCTATAGGTCAATTCTTTGTTATATACAAGTGATCCTTTTTAATATGACACCCCCCTCCCCCCAAAAAACCCATAACGAAACAAAACAAAACAAAAACAAAAAAACGATGTGCACGATCATGACTGTATATAGTTACCTTTAATTGTGTCAACATTCGTCTCAGCTTTAGTGAAAAATATACACCACATATTCACAAGAACAAAATGGAATGACAAAAGAGCGTAGGATAAAAAAGCGCTCCATTTAATGACTTGATTTTATTTAATTAATCTTGGCAGTTTAATCATATAATGGCAAACACATGTCAAATATGATATACAGTGATAAAAGCATATGCATTACATTGATATGTGTAAATTTACATTTATGGAAGACACTTCATGAGTCAGGTTTACAATAAGACCGTTTAACATAAAAGGAATGTTGATTTTTAAAATTCAACCCTACTGCTTTGCATTAAATATAATCGGGATCGTTCTTCAAGTATTACAAGAGACGATGCATGTTGAATACAACTCTAGAAGATCATGTGTTGTGTGCACAAAGGGCTGTGTGGCAAGTAGTCAGCATTTATCATCACAAATTGGAATTGGTAAGCTGTAGTATAATGTAATTCTAAGTAGTTATAATCCATTAATTTATTATTAAAATCTGAAAGAAGTTTCGACTCAGTCCGGGTTTAACAGTTTTTAGGATATCGATCTCGACGTGACCTGTATTCGAAACGCCCATTTGTCATAAATTTTAAACACTTTTTAACAATCTTTAACGTCAATTACTTTGAAAGTCCTTGCTTTTAGCAAATCTGCAGTTTTGTAATCAATGAAATGAAATTATTTATTTATACTAACATTCTATCAAAGTTATATTTGCATATAAGTAATGGTTTGGACCAATCACCCAAATGGGATATAATAGCCCGTTTGAGATAAACAGTGTAATATTCCAAATGGGATATAAATTTGAAGTGCAAAAAAATTATTTTTTTTATTTTGCTTAAAATATGATAAATCCACATTAGAATAGATGAACTGTAACAACTTTTGGTAAACATTAACTTTTTTGTAGCCGTACTATTTCAAAAATTGATCCCTCAGTATATCCAAAACTTCTTGGGGATCAATCTTACAAACTATAGGCTTATATAAGGTGGTATAGGGGACATTTGTGGATTAAAGTACATTATAACTTCATGTAGGATCATAACTTTCACCGGTTTAGAATTTTCAAATTTTACAATATTTAACCAAAAATGAAAAAATTTGGAGAGGTAAAAATTCTAAAAACCCCAGCCGGATTCAATCTCATGACCTAAAGATTTGTAGCAAACCCTCTAACCCACTGCCTGCGCTGTAATGCAACAATGCAAAGGAAAGAAACTACTTATATAATTACACTTCATTTTATTGTTTATTTTGATAAACAATATGTCACAACATGGAGGTGTCCCGGCCATACCAATTTACCAATGCAGTTTGTTTCAAAAATAAATTTTTATGAAACAAATTGCGTCATACCAATGAAAAATTTACAATCTTATAGTGTCTATGTGATACAATGTACAAAGGTTATGATCCAGTATATGGCTAAAAGCAATGTGTGATGTAATTTACACATTGAAATTAAAAAAACAAATGTTTTCCCTCACATTTAAACCTTTAATACCTGAAAAGTAAGTAAGTTCATTTCTATGTGGACTTTTTCAGTTATTAAAAGCTTACATTTAAGACATTAAAATGATCATCGCACAAGCTTTTGGTTTGCCTTCATGCAGATGCCTTATATGTATATGTAAAAATACAATTTGAATGGTTCTTTTTTCCAATTAATATATAAATATTTACATTCCACATATATTTTGCATGTAAAGCTACTACAGATATAGCACCATAACACAGACAGGGTACTAAAAGGTTAAAACACGAGTTTTAATTGTGACGCCACAGACGTTGAATGCTGATAAATACAACGTCACAAGCGAGAATCAAAGATCACGCTTGTGGCTGTTACTGTGGCTCTTCCATTAATTTGAACTTACCCATAGGATAATACAGTAATTTTAAAGGTATAATTCACATTTGCATACAAGGCAAGAAGGTAAAAAAATGTAAATATAAGCATTAAATCCTTATTTTTTGAAAGATATAGTCTCATAACTGCAACGCAAACAAATTTTCATAACGCGCTAACGTGCGTTACTCAATTTGTATGCACACAACGTTGCAGTTATGAGACTATATCTTTCAAAAAATAAGGATTCAATACTTAAATAACATTTACCATAACTAAGATGAACAAATCTCCTAAATCAGACTTCACAGGATTCCAAAAACTTGTGGCATGTTGTTATGGTCCATCCTTCTAGTTCTTTTGAACCAAAGATTCAAGTGAGCTTTTCTGATCACCTGTTGTCCATCGTCCGCCTGTCCTTCAGTTTGTAAACTTTTCACATTTTTTATCTCTTCTCTAGAACCACTGGGCCATATTTAACCAAACATGGTACAAAGCATCCTTATGATAAGGGGATTAATTTAAAAATAAAAGGCAAAATCCTTTTCAAAATTGAGAAATTCACAAAACAGTGTACAGGGTGTGTGACGTACTAAATAAGTCTTCATCTCAAGAATAATATGCACCAGAAATGCCGATATTTATACCAATTTAAGCTAGTATATTAGTGAAGATTCTAAATTGTTGAAACCATGACCCACAAACCAATGCTAGGGCCCAAAGAGGGGTTCAAAGTTCAACATAGAAAATATATATAAGGAAATTAAATGTTTCAAAAATCTTATCTCAAGAACTACAATGCTATTATGCTACAATTTGTGAGATTACTAAGCAAGCATCTTCAGATAGTGTAGATTTTACATTATAAATATGTAGTACTGTGATCCTAGGCATATAATAGGGCCTGAAGATGGTTTCAAAGTTCAATTTAACATTCAAATATGTAGGGAAAATGTTTTAAAATTAAATTTCTTATCAAGAACTACAATTATGATATTATCCAGGAAATTCTGCGCTGTTTTCTGTTCTACATTGTATTTCCGCTCTATTTTTCGTATTTTAAATAGTTTTGATTTATAAATCAGAAACAATTAGAAAAAATATAACTGTCCGCATAAATTCATTTATGTACCGCCTAAAAATTTTGGCTACAAAAAATAATAGTTTTATTATTTAATCGCTCGCCCGCTCGTGGATGTCTGACAAACAAGAAATTATATTGGTGTGGCCTAAGTAATTGAGGGAGAAAATGTACATTTATGTTCTTATGTATTTTGATTGCTTTATAAAGTGGTAGTGGGGGGACTAAAATAAAGGGAACTGGAAGTTAACCGTGAACCCCTACCAAAGTTTAGTTATATATAACATGTGATCTTATTTTCGATAAAAATAGTATTCCATAAAGGTAAATATGTCAAAGATTAAGTGTATGCAAAAAAAAGTGTAAAAGTCCGTCCGTCTGTGCAACCGTGTCCGGTCCATATCTCTCTTATGGAGAAACATTGGAAGATCTTACTTCACACAAAGGTTGCTTATGATCTGAGGGTGTGTCATGATTTGACCCAGGTCATTTGGGCAAGTTCAAGGTCACTGGAAGGAAAAGTGCCAAATTTATGTCTCCTCCTTATCTTTTTTGTGGAGAAACATTGGAAGTTCTCGCTTCACACAAAGGTTGCTTATGACCTGAGGGTGTGTCCTGATTTTGTCCCAAGGTCATTTGGGCAACTTAGGGGTGTTATCATTTGTGAGCTTGCTCACTGTACCTCTAGTTTATAAATCAAATATCAGATCAAGTACTTCAGTATTTTTATGCCCCTCTTCGAAGAAGTGAGGACATATTGCTTTGCTGCTGTCCATCACTCTGTTGGTCAGTCGGTCCACCAATAGTTTCCGTTCATTTTCCTCGCAGAGAATGCATGTATTAAGTCGAGCAATTTTCGACAGAGTTATATGCCCCTTTGACTTAGAAAAATTCCAAAATTATTTGTCGTTTCCATTCATTTTCTTCGTGGATGTTTCCAAGGGAGGGGTGCATAAGTGTTTCACAAGCATCTCTTGTTTTATATGATATGAAATTGTCCATGTCATATAGAAATTTAACATGTCAGCTCTGTACATGTAGGATTGCCTCTGTTTTATATATTTGAATGTATACAATTTTGTTAATATAAGCATCACAGTTCTTCAAAATGTTCAACCTAAATTGTTAGTTTTTAATGTTTAATATAATTATAACATATGTTGAATGATATTTTACCTGTGTAGCAGTGAGATAGCTAGCTTATGCTTTATTTCTCCAGATATTCTGAAAGCTGGTGGGAATGCAGCCGATGCAGCTGTTGCTATGGCAGCCACCCTAAATGTGACAGAGCCCTGCTCCACTGGGATTGGAGGGGATGCCTTCTGTTTGTTTTATGATGCCAAAAAGAGGAAGGTTGAGTGTGTGAATGGAAGGTACATGTCTATATTTCTTATCACAATTGTACATGTAATGTCATACCCAGCTTGGGTGACCCTGTAATTCTTGATAAACATGATAAATTAAAGGCTTGCCTAAGCTGGGATGACATCATTATATACTTATATTGTTGTGATCACACAGGCACATATACTACCGGTATATGCTAAAATATAAATGCTCATCACAGTAAACTATTTTCAATTTGCTTGTAATAGCAATTCTTGGTTGTCCATGCATCATTTGCCATGTGCAAGAGTTTTTCTTCCAAATTTCTGAAAATCATGACCACAAGGGAATCTGATGTTAGGATGGGGCTTAAATAGTATCACATGCAATTATAATTTAGAGCATGAATTCTTTAAAATAAACTACATTACCTTGTAGCATGGTTATGGTCAGCATTAAGTGTTCCCAGATCCCAATACACCAGAATTGTTAAATCCCAGGTCCCTGGGCTTATGGGTAAAGGTAAATGAACAAAAGTTGATAAAGCTATAGGGAAATTAAAAGGCAATGTATTATGTACATTATAGATGTGGAATATACAGAGTTCTGTATAAAAAAAAATCTGAACCAGTTTTTGGCCCACAAACAATCTGATATTATTTTCATACAGAACTGTACTAGACATGTGTTCAGTGTGTTTCTGCTTCTGTCCAGTATAACATATCAGCTAGCTGTTGTTCTTGTGAACATTGATGACTGATATCAAGATATATAATGATTTTCTGTTTAGCATATTTGGTATTGGTGAAAATGGTGGCAGATATTTTAACATATCAAATATAGTTCTGTTTCAGTTTTTATCTTGATCATCTTTTGAAATGTTACGGAAGACCTATTCATGATCATTACTGGCAACAAAATTGCATCTAAAGTTCTTTTTTCACATGAATGTAGTAGTATGTATAATGTTATGCATTATAATTTAACCCAGTGGATGAATCATGATGCTGTGATGTCTGAATCATCAGTATTTGTGGGCATCAGTTTTCCCGCATTTAATGAAAATCCCAGTCTCAAGGATACATATAATTGTGATAAATAATATTATCAATACAATATGTGTTAATTATTGGAAACGCACCTGACAATGAACATTTGATTTCCTGGATCAACTCACCAATGAAAAACAGAAATTGGTATTCAGTGAATATTAATGGAATCAGTATTTTTTTTCATGCTGAATATAATTTAATAATATTTGCTGGTTTGTTCACATCTTTCTGACCACACCTACTGACCCTGGTGTTTTACAGTGGGAGGGCTCCATCCAAGCTGACCTTAGACCTGCTTCACCAACAAGGCTACTCCACCTACAAACCCTACCCAGACCAAACACATGGCCACTCAGTGACCATTCCAGGGGCACCTGCTGCATGGGTGGACACGGTGGAAAAGTTTGGCAGTGGAAAGGTTTGCAGTTTACATCATTCAGTCCTTGAAAACAACAAGTTTATTTAACCAATTAATATAGCTATGGCAACAACAAATTGCTTGTTCAACATGGAGCTACTGTTCCATCCATACAAAAACTGTATATTTATTGTGCACAAAAAGTGGCGCACAGTTTTGGACTTGTGTAGAGGGCTGGATGGTCATGCCGTTTTTAGACTATTGATCTCATTAAGAAGAAGATACAGCTAGGAAAATACTCAAATTTTAAAGCTCACATTTATGAAATTTTTCTTTATTCAATAATCCTTTATAGCTGAAAAATTACGGTAGATCTGATGGGTAATTTGTTGATAATCCACACTCCTTAAATAATATAAGAATATATTCTGTGTATATTTTCATACCAAATCTCGTGAGATATTTTACAACTGATTCACTTTGCTTGCCTCAAACATTTTTCTAAACACTCTAACTGACATTGAAAAGTGAAGTACATGTATGTTAAATTCATGTTGGATTCAAAAGTTGCCATAAATTTTACCGGTAAGCAAACCACAAACTTTCAATTTAGGGGCTGGTGATGGCCGGTGTTTAAAAGATATTCAGAGGCAAGTAAAGTAATGATGTCTAAAGTAAACCCTTTGGGCTTTATTGGATTTGATCACTCCCGACTGAATTTGATCACCCCATAATACTCAAAGAATGATTCATCCTGGTATAAGTCGTCTTTGTTCAATAGTTGTTTGTCTGAAATACAGAAATACAGTCAGAGCTCAAGTTTAACATTCACATAAGTTTTTGTTCAGAATCATAGAATTGCAGTGAAACACGCTTGTAATGAAGTGCCAGGGACGGGCTATTTTGCTTTGTTATAAGCGTAATTTGTTATAACTGTCAAGTTAACAACATGTGATAAAGTCGCGGGGAATAAAAATCACTTCGCTGTAGGCATCAATTTATTATAAGCTTATTAGTTATAACTGTGTTTTACTGTATATACATCATAATTTTAATTTTAACACTATAATAGAAATCAGTTTTCAAAAAAAAAGTGATCTTTGTAATGTCATATCTACATTATTATGACATGCCAGGAATCTACAGCTTTTTATTTTTTTATATTTTCAATAGTCTTTGTCTGTGATAACAATATATACAAATCAAATTTGTCCAATACATTTTACCAATAATGCAAATGACGTACTGTGGGGCGAAAGTGGGGTTAGCATACTTCTATGAAATGAAAAAAATGTAAAAATGACAATAATTTATCATTAAATTGTACAATTGCTGAAAATTATAAACATGTAAATATAAGTAAAAAGGAATCATTCTTTGCAGGAATATTATGTTGGGATAACTTGGGTTGGGGCATGATCAAGTGATAATCTATCATAAAGCCCTTTGGGCAAAATTTGTTTGCTTATTAATTGACTGCAACAAATATGTTTCTTTGAAATATAATACAAAGAGAGAATCTGTAAATCATATAACATTGGCAAATATGTCATATCTTGGGTTATAATTTGGTTTGATAAGAAAACAAAAACCAAATTCTGTATGTTTGTGACAACAAAATTAATTTTTGGCAAGTGAATAAGCATGATACGAAGTAATCTTGAGTGGCACTGGCACAAATGTTTATGGCAGGCAAAAAATGTTGTACACCCTTCCAGCTTATTGCAAGATATCCCAGCAAGATTTTCAAATACTGGCATGCTTAGGGGATTGAATATCAACTATATAATTGGGATAAATTATGATATATGTTGCAAGGTTTGGAGCATGGTAGGTCGCATACTTACATGTAGTTGTTTGTTTTCTCATTGATTTTAATTATCCAGGATTTACCAGATAATAATTAATGACTAATTGTTCTTAGCATGGATCATCAGTTTGGTGGAGATGAATCAGAGGTATTATTGAATTTTTTTCTAGTTCATATTTCCTTGATGTTATGAATAACAATGCTCAATAAATTTTGGTCAAAACAAGCATTAACACTCAAACTCAATAAATGGGTGCAATTAATGTCGCCATGAAATTACAAAAAAATTAAAATCAGCAGCATTGTAATTGATTTTGTAATACAAAGTTAGTCCATAAGTATTTCCAAAACACATAAAAAGATCAATGGAATGCGTTTATTTTCAGCGAGAAATCTATATAAAATGCTAAAACTGACATGTTCGTTACTGTCACCATTTTGATATTACATTTTGAAGATGATGTTTTGCCATATTAACTGGACAATGTGCGGAATAAGTTCCTACATATTATTTTTCAGTAAGAAAATTTAATGATTTAAAAGACAATAAGTTAAGTTCACTAGTCCAAGAATTACTTAAATTAATTTGAACAATGTCTCCAGTTTTGGTGTAATCTCCGTTACTTTAGATATATAACCACCGCAAGAGTTGCACATTCTATTAAAAAATACAAAAATCTTTATTAAGAACATTACGAGGTCTTCTTGTCCACATAAATGTAAAAACATTTAATATAATTCCTTTCGTCCATTCATATCAGTACGAAAAACAAAAAAAGTCTGAGCGTAGATTTAAGACTGTAATGTTCGTTACTGCCGAAACTGAGGAAGTAAATGCAACTGTTCAAAGTGAATATTGAACATACGACAGTATTTGTTGCCATCAAAAACTGTCTTTGATAAACACTACAGTTTTATTTTGAAGCCGCCTAGGCACGTAAATGTTGGTTACTAAATGTTCGTTACCGAAATGTTCGTTACCATTTTTTACGAAACTCTTTGTAATTTCAATCCTAGCTCAAATTGTTTGATTGCAAATAAAACACGTGACAAATTGTTGGCACATCAACATCCGCCATTAGGGCCAAGGACAATTAGACAGCATGATTCCTGCTAAAACCATCTAAACGTCTGACCTCGTGAGCATGCATACACCTTCATAAGGATTAATTAGTTTATATTATGTGTATCGAACAGTTTTAAATGGATCCATAAAATAGAAGTCATGTAGATCAGTTCTAATATTATAAACGATCCACATGTTTATTTATATCGTTGTAGTGTATCTCAAAAAAGAATGAAATGTCCGTTACCTATTGTAACGAACATTTCAATAGACACGCATTGTA
Organism: Magallana ariakensis; assembly: GCA_020458035.1. Lineage (NCBI taxonomy): Eukaryota > Metazoa > Mollusca > Bivalvia > Ostreida > Ostreidae > Magallana > Magallana ariakensis. Next base: position 7,113,167 of record CM035817.1, on the reverse strand, counting down.
ATTTTTAACAAGTATTGAAATTATAAATAACTTTAAATTGAAATCATTCACACATTTTTTATTTTAGTATCATATTTGATTAATTTCTTGCTACTCAAGTGGGATTTATCTCATAAATCGCATCGTAGATCAACGTAGGAAAGGCACATATATAATATTACATAACATAATTCAGCATTTAAAACACACAATACCAAATGTATAAATAAAGGCTGTAAAAAAAACCCTGTATAAACACATATTTATATATTTTTGAAATTATGTTATACTTATCAATAGGAAATACGTAAGCATTCTGGAGTATCTTCAAATTATATCCTTGTAAACTAGAGTAACGTACATTTCATACGAAAGTAACGAACATTTCATTGACATTTTCACACTCAAAGAAATGATTAACAGCGAAATTATTTAATTTGTTAACAAACAATATGGCCAAATCAAGAGCCAAAACCCTCGGGAAAGTCTAGAAGATTATTTCTAATCGATAATGAACTTTGGGAAAAACTCGATTAATCTTTAGGTATAACAGACATTTCCTAAAGTTGATTCAAAAACAGTTTAAATATGTTACTCTGAGCTAGTATGGTTTTGTTGATGTTTAAGTTGCTATTTCTATTTTAAATGTTTCATCATTTACAAGAAACAAAAAGTTTCATAAAGAATTTAATTAAATTTAATACATTTTGCACATTGTAACGAAAATTACAACACTGGTCTCAGTAATATTACAAACAATATGTTGTGGTTTTTTTTATAGATGTCTTTGTAATTAATCCGAAGTGTACTACATTTTCCAAAAACAAAACATGTGCTTTAAGAAATTAAACTTATTTTAAAATGTATGTATCTAAACTTATTTCTGTGCAATATTTCATACACAAATGAACATAAAATCGATATATATCCATCAATATCAGTATCAATATTAATTGGAAATAGGATTAGTATCGTCACTGTATTTCTAGGATGAACATAAATACTATGCAAGATGACCTTTTAGATATGTTTATAATTTTGAAATAACAATTGTTTAATTCTGTAATGTTCGTTACAATAGAGGTACTATTTTTTAATCTCTGTTTGAAATATTTATCAATGCTTTTTATTTTGTTTAAACGGTTAGATGTTTTGGTGTTAGTTAAATGAATAAAATTTGAGCAAACCTGTCTCTGTCTATCAAATATGAAATAGTTTGTATGGTTAGATTATATGACATGACATTTCATTTTGTAAAAACATATTTGGGTCGTTTCTTTTAGCTGACAGTAGATAGAAATTAATCGGAAGGATCAGCAAAAGCCTAATACTGGTTATGTACTTCATATAAAAAATAAAATTTATTAGGATCCTTTCCTTTTTATGTCTCTTTGAAGCATTTACAAGCCACATGTGGATTAGTAACGGATATTTCCTAGCACTTTAGTCACAGAAAAATGGTCAATGTTTGAAATGAGCTCACAAAAAAACGGTTTCTTTGATGTTAAAAAAAATTGAGAAAAATAAACCTTATATATTAAAGGGACTTGGACACGATTTGAGCTCAAATTTTTCAAAATTTATTTTTTTCAATTTTATTGTCTATAATGGTTAATATGGATGTTTTTAATGCTTTGTCAAAATTTAAAAGTCAAATGTAGAGTTACAAGCGAGTTACAGAGGTTAGAATTCTTCGTTTTGTAAATAAAGCTCGAGTCTTGTTATTGTTCACGTATGCATTGTATTGGTATAAGTTTCACTATAATGTTGCTTTTTGTTGTTGATAATAGTATTTAGGAACATATTAAATCAGTTTATCTTGTTGCAACAAGTTATTTTGTCAAAGAAATGATAATTTCTTTATTTTACATTACTTGTAAACAAATATAAGACTCGAGCTCAAGTGAACAAAGGTTTAGCGAAGATTTTCAAAGACTATTTGAAGGATGAGAATGAGAATTTTGAAGAGTTGGATTGTGTAAAGTTGAACATGAGAGTGTATGATGACCACTTATCCATGAAGTTGTTTAGATCATCTTCACAACCATTGAAGCTTTTTGGAGAGAGAGAGAGAGAGAGAGAGAGAGAGAGAGAGAGAGAGAGCACATGTATGGTGTCTGGTTGAACAGGACTGATAATGAACATCCATTTTGAAATTAACAAAAACAAAATTCATTAGGAAAAAATGTGGTACATGTATTTGGTAATTGTATGCATTGTCAAACACACAGTTTCAAATTTTAAGAAATTCATACACATCTTTTTATGGTTATATTCATTGCAAGTTAAGGACCCTTAAACTTTTCAAATGTTAAGCAATATTGTTACATGTATCTTGTTCATTTTAAGTCCACAAATTTTGAACAAATCTTCGTTTAGAAAAACAAATGGTTTGTGGGCAATCTTTTTCTGCTTGCATCAACTTGTTTTTTGTCAAAATGTATGCATGTATTGGGTGTAAATGAAAGAAAATTGCATGTTTAAAACTTTGCTTTAATGTAACACCTAATATTGCATCGAAATATATGCAAATCCAGGTTTAAATATATTTGCATAGATTAGAAAATCCAGACAAAGATTTTCCTCTGTATATACATGCAATGCATTGATTTGCAAAGTTAACATTAAAAAGTAGAGATTTTTGGGTCTTTTGAGTACTTGACTATTAAATTTCAGCTGTCTATGCTGGAAGTTCTGCGCCCAGCCATAGAGTTAGCAGAGACTGGCTTCCCTGTGCAGCAGATAGCAGCCTCATTCTGGAATAAAGGTATGTAGGGACAACATGCAGGGTAATCTAAGGTGTACACTTTTGTGGGATAGCAATATCGAATACAAATGGACCTCATGTATTTGCATTGTTTTTTAGGTCGCCTACGTAAACTCAGGTGACCTATTGCTATCTGAATTTGTACGTGATCGTCATGCATCGTGCGTTAAAATCTAAATTGTGAACTTATGGCTCTACCACCCCTGGGGCACCAAGGCGGTGCCAAATATGCTAAAAATAACCAAATTTTTAAAAATCTTCTTTAGTCTCACAAATGTGAGGAAAAAACTGAATGCATGGTTACGATGTCTTGAAGCCCTCTACCAAAATTGTGAAATTCATGGCCCCTAGGTCAGGGGTTCAGGCTATAGGGTGGGGCCAATATGGCCATATAGTACCTAAAAAATGTATTTAATCTCAGAAAATCTTCATCTCTACTCCCATATACATTTGTTAAAAAGTAAATGCATGGTTATGATGTCCATGAAGTCTTCTACCTAAATTGTGAAATTCATGACCCCTGGAACAGGGGTTCAGGACCTAGGGCAGGGCCAATACAGCCATATAGTGAAACTGTATTAAATCTTAGAAAATCTTCTTCTTTACTCCCACACATGTAAGCGAAAAACTGAATGCATTGTTATGATGGCCCCTAGGTCAGGGGTTTAGGACCTTGGGGGGGGGGGGGGCAATATGACCATATAGTGTTAATGCATATAATGTTTAGAAATTTTCTTCTCTACTCTCACACATCTGTAAGAAAAACTGACTTCATAATTATGTTTACAAGAAAGTCCTCTACTAAAATTTTAAATTTCATGTCCCCTGGAGTATGGGTTTTAACTCTAGGGCAGAACCAAAATGGATGTATTGTGTTAAATGCATATAATTTTAAAAATTTTCTTCTCTACTCCCACACACCTGTAAGGAAAACTGAATTCATGATTTTGTAGACCAGGAAGCCCTCTAAAATTTTAAATTTCATGTCCCCCAGGGTAGGGGTTCTGACTAGGGTGGGGCCAAAATACATGTATATAGTGTTAATAGATTTAATGTTTAAAAAATCATCTTATTTTTCTTCAGCTGATACTGAATAACAACTGACTGCAAATAAAGAAAGAAAATAAAGTTGTCTATCAAAATTTTAAATTTCATGTCTCCCAATGTAGGGATTTGAATCTAGGGCGGGGCCAAAACACTCATAGAGTGTATAGGGTAGGGGTTCTTAATGCAGGGTGTGGCCACAATGGTAATTTTGTGTTAATATATATGAATAATATAATGTTTAAAAAAACATCTACTGACACAAAATAAAAACTGACTGCATATTTAACCCCAAGTAAACCCCAAAAGTAAACCCGGGGTTTAGTTGGGGTTTACTCAGGTGTTAGGTTGGGGCTGATCGGTACTGTAACTGGGAGTGGGGTATATATTTGTCTTATTATTTTATTCTGCTCAGGAATTTCAATGAAAGAAATGAGTAAATTCTTAAATATAGAAAAGAGTAAAAATGAAGCTGTCTATCAAAGTTAAGAGATTGTGAAAGCATTTGGAAAGAGTTCAAGGGGGGGGGGGGTAACTTTTAATGGAGTTATCTTCCCTTGCTTCTTCATAATGGAGTTATCTTCCTTTGCTTGTTCATATTATTCATTGAATGTAATATTTTAAGGAAGTTGTATAATCAAATGAGTTATGCAAATATTTTTATCATTTGAAACAAAAACAGTTTTTGAACTTTCTAAATATACATATAAACTTGTTAATAGTAAAGTAATAATTGGCTAACTAAAATCACAAATACATGTAAAATAATTTTGGTATAAATGCCAGATGGTGATTAAATGTTAATGAAGGTTGAATATTCAAAAGCTGGAACAGGAGAAGTGAGTAACTCATAATGGCTTTTAAAGCTGTTTTTGTATGTCTGGTTTAAATGCCCACAGGGAGAGTTTCTGTTTGCCCCTTGGGATGGAGGATGGGAGGTTGTTTTAGATAAAACATGTATACTATTTATAATTTACTCCAGAGTGAAACTTAAATGCATATATGAGACTCCTCGACAAGTTTGTGTATGGGTTATATGCTACTCAGGTGACCATTAAGGCCTATTGGCCTCTTGTATAATAGAATGAATTAAGCCTCTAATCCTCAACCCCAATTATAGACTAAACGTATAATCTTTGAATTTTGTGTTTTAGTGATTAAAATCCACTTACCAGGTAGTATGGTTCGAAACAATCTTAATATGGTAAACTCTCTAGGAGATTATAAAATACAGTTTTATAGGGAATTTGTATTTTGTTTTGGAAAGAAGGGTTAATCGCAAATCCATAGCTATGTTGCTTTAAGAAGAATATGGTTTTTACAAAGGAACTTTTCATGATCAGGTTCACATCTTCTGTCTGATCCCAACAACTACTATGGCAAGGACATGCTGTTGAATGGACGAGCGCCCCAGCACGGAGAAGTCATCAGACTCCCTCTCCTGGCTAATACGTTTAAGGTTGGTAAAAAAAAGGGAATAAAAATGACAATGAATATCTGTAGGAATCCATTGCTGCTAATGTTAGGGATAGCAATTGTTAAATGGTTTATTCGTCAGAATGATGGACATCTATTGCAAAATCAGCGTCCCATAAACATGATAATGAACAATGAAAATACTTGTTTATTTTGTAACAAAAGTAAGCTAGGGTATGATTTCAAATCCTCGAGATGTCAAAATCGGATTAAAGATAGTCAAGAAAATTATATTTGAGTTTTTCTATTGATTAATATGAATCAATTAAATAGACACATCTTATTAAAAAACCAACTTGAAAAATAAATTTCCGATCGGGTTCGGTATTTTTGTACTATACTCATAAATGTATAAACTTTCAGAAAATTACAAATTTCTCCATGAAATAAATCTAATTATTTTATTAAAATTAATAATTATGAATAACCTATACATGTTTACATCGTAACATGTTACAGGGTTCAGCCTTCTATAAATAATACACATGCATATTTACTGTAAACAAAACACTGTATGCAGGGTTCGCGAAGATTCTCCTGGACATGTTTGTTGATAAAAATTTATTTACATTCGGTGTATATTTCCCCTTATGTTTGCATTGGAAATCTGGGACGTTCAATTTCCTATGAATTCACTTTACTAATTCATGAACCATGAGCACAAATATAAACGTCACCACGTGTTTTGAGTATATTTATTTTTGTAAAATTAAATGAAACTTTCAATCTTACTTAACCAATTTGATATGTACTTTTGAAAAATAATCATCTTAATTATATCTACTCCTTCATTAAAAAAATTTTTCTCTACAAAGTTTCTGGTACTATATTTTTAGCTGCGGAAGCGTACTAAATAACATGTAAATATGACTGTTCCATGTATGTTTCATATCCCTGACTGAGAGCGTATATAATGGCTTTACAGCGACGATACACATATATTTCATACAAAAAAATCCATCAGTATGAATATAAATATAAACAATAAATGTCTATTTTTGGATGTCGTCGGTCCTATGACACACCAATGCGGTGCAAACAAATTATCATACCGCGCTAACTCACGGTATTCAATTTGTCTTCACCGCATTGGTATGTCATAGGACTGTCAACATCCAAAAATAAGCATTCAATGCTTAAATATCTGTTCTACTTTTCCCAGGTTATAATTGTTTAAAGTTTTTTAAATAACCACAATTATTTTTTTGTAAGCATGTATTATGCGTGTTTGTCATAGGAGATGGTACAATCTAAATTCATTTTTAGCTCACCTGAGCTGAAATTTCAAGTGAGCTATTCTGATCACATTTTGTCGGTTGTCCGTCTGTCTGTCCGTCTGTCCAGCTGTCCGTCTGTAAACTTTTCACATTTTTAGCATCTTCTCAAGAACCACTGGGCCAATTTCAACCAAACTTGGCACAAAGCATCCATAGGCTAAGGGGATTCAAAGTTGTGATAATTAAGGACCACGCCCATTTACAAGGGGAGATAATTTGGAATTACTGAAATTTTTTGAGATTTTTTCAAAGTGTAGATTCAAAGTTGTGAAAATCGTGACCCCCAGGGTTAGGGTGGGACCACAATGGGGGGTTGAATTTTTATATAGGATTGTATAGAGAAAAATCTTTACAAACCTTCTTCCCAAAAACCGATTGGCCAGAAAAGCTGAAACTTGTGTGAAAGCATCCTCAGATAAGGACTGGGTAGATTCAAGTTTGTTCAAATTATGATCCCCGGGGTAGAATAGGGTCACAATGGGGAGGGCGAGGGGGAACAATTTTTACATAGAAATATATGGAGAAAAAACTTTAAAAATTATCTACAAAATCATTTGCCTAGAAAATCTGTAACTTTAGTAAAAGCAACCTCTAAGGTTGTGTTGTGTTGATTCAAATTTGTTAAAATCAAAATCTTGAGGAGTAGAGTTGAACAAAATTCGGGATCCAATTTTACAAAGGAAAACATTTTAATTCACAAGAACTGAATTGTTATAATATATGGTTTTACTTATATGCAAGCATTTTGACAAATTGCTGATTCTTAAAATTGTTTAGACTTTGGCCCCTGGACAATTCTTGGGTCTTACAAGGGGTTCAGAGTTTGATGTTTGATGTTTGTTGTTTGTTGTTATGTATAAAAAATTGCTACGATCTTGTTGAGAACTGCATTGTTCAACATATATGATATGACTTTAAAATCATCCTGTTAGAAAAGGGACTTGATTATAAACATAAGAATATCCAAGGGGAAAATGGATTTTTATTTATACAGGATCTACATGTATTATACTACATTATCCAGATAGTTTGTATTATGACTCCATGAAGCTGATTTTATCATACCTATTGTTGCCCAGGTGGGCTATGTGGCCCATGGGCCTCTTGTTTCCTTGTTGTTTGAGCACTAGTGTTCATAACTTTGATTGGTTAGCAGTTGTCCTAATTGACAGCCTACATTTTACGTAAGAAGTCAAGGAGGAAATACTCAGAGGCTGTATTTAATTATATATTGTAGGAATGGCAATCGATTGCAGAATTGATGATTGGTAAATTGCAATTCATTCCAACCAATTAACTGGTTACTTGTATCAAATTACACAGATAAACAACAAGCAAACAGTCATGAAATGGTTTCACTGACAACATATGTCGCAATTGAGCAGTCATTTCGACTTCTCAAAATTTATTTATTAACAAAGTAAGTCAATGACAAGTTATAAATCTCCTTTTGAAATTAATATCCTTTCGGATATTAGTTAACATGTGTGTACCCACTTAGACAAATGACTGTTTCTATGTAATAAATTGATGTTGTGTTAAAGGAACAAAGTAAAATAAACACATTAATTGAACAAAGGTAAACTAATGTAATAGTACTCAACAGTGATAATTCATTCAATAATGATTTTTGAAAAGCTGAACAGACAAGGCAGTAACATGTTGCTTTAACAATCATTATAATTAACACCAACTGACCAACTTTCCTCTAAAAGTCTTAATGATCTTCAATTTAACTTGAATAGATAATAGTCTCAAAAGACAAAAAATAAAATTTATTTTGAAATTGCTTCAAAATATACCTGCAGGTACATAATTTTTAATTTACACAACTAACCGATTACTGATTTTGTAACCGGTTACCATCGTTCCAACCGAGAAATTGGTTAACCGTTTAGATATTGCCATCCCTAATATATTGTGTATATTGCTTCTTCTCTTTACCTCAGTGCTGTTATGAAATTAACAGTTATCAATCTATAAATTTCAAGGTTCCTGTTCCTCTTAATGAGGGTAGTGCCCAAAGTACTTGAAAATACCAATTTTGATATTTTTATTCTGTTAAAAGCCTTGGTGGAGACAAACACTTGACTATGAACATATTGCAGAATATTTCTGTTGTATGTTTCCATCCATGTGTACAGTGTATTTACAATTAAAGAAATGTTTCTGATTATTGCATTGGAGCATCAAAATGACCAGGCTTGTGGGTCTCTAGTTAAGGATAAAGCATGTGTAGTCCTTAGCACTTTATTTCATTGCTCTCAAGTCCTAAAACATGGTTAATTGATATCTCAGCAGCTAAAAATACTAATTACAATACAATCTTTTCTCTAGAAGACCAGTCTATCTCAATGCCAGAAATAGATTATTCTTGTAGATGCATTAGATCATTGTAAGAACAAAAGGAGTACAATTTATTTTCAAGACATAAAAGTGGCTAACTTGGTTACTTGAAAATGTCTACCGGGTATGCATACAAAATCCCACAAAGAAAATTTTCAATAAATTGGCATTTATGTTTATTTTTTTATCCTTTAAATATTTCAAACCACAAGGAAGATTGGTCAGCTGCCTCACTGAAAATTCTTAATAACTATATAATTTCAAATCAGTAAAAAAATATCGCAAAAACCACGTTGTAAACTACGGTAGTCATTTTTTTATAATTGACAATGTGCTATTCTGTCTAATGTAGTTGTAAAGCTAGCTTCATATTTCTCAGTTATTCATTATTTTCATCTCAAAATTCATCTTATCTTACTTTCATCTCAGAATATTTTGGCTGAAAATGTCTGCAAAATTTAATGATGGTTAATTAAATATTATTTATAGTTGTGCTAGTCTATTTTCAATAAATATTTTTTTTTATTCTTGCCATATATTGTTTGTTTTTCACAATGGCAAAACATCTCTTTACTCTATTAGAGAGCCAAGATTCAGAAAAAACCAAAATAACAAACTGATGATTAAAAGAAGAAGAGTCAAGTTCTCTTAGCCATCCCGATCATATATATTCTTTAAAGAACAAACCACTACTTAAACTTTACTTTCAAGATTGCATAAATAAGTGTGAATTTTTTTTCTATCAAAAGGAACTTGGAACCCATGGTAAAGCTGGTTTTTACAGTGGTAGAGTGGCTAAAGCCATAGCTGAAGTGGTACAGCAGCATGGTGGCGTCATGACAACAGATGATTTAGCCAGTCATGTGACCACTTTTGAGTGTCCAATCAGTGCTGACTACAAGGGTTACAGGGTGTGGGAGGTGCCCCCCAACGGTCAGGGCATCACCACCCTTATGGCTCTCAACATACTGGAGGGCATGGATTTAAAAGGTGGGTTGTGCAACACTGTATATCATCATTTCAGTTATTGTGGACAGTGAATATTCAGACTGGTCTATGGTCCAATGTTTGCAGTTTTTGGGTAAGTGTTTTTTGGATAAATGAATCCTTGGAAAATATGAACAATGAACATTTATTGGGATGGCATATATACGTACATAATGACTGAGAAGGCTTTTCTGAAGTCAGAACGAACAAAACTCATGATTTCTCATTAAATTTTGAGTGATATGTAAGTTAATAGAGACTAAAGATAGAAAATGTCAAATCTTATGAAATATAAGGGCAACTTTTAAATGAATGCTGCAATGTATGCTGTTATTGGAATATGAAAGGCAATTAATGTCAAAATTCTAATTAACAGAACTGATATTAATGATGATATATGAATATTTTTAAGAGAGTTGCCATGATGACTACACAACGTCTTATTTTACTTTATTTGATTGTAAATAATTGATCATGGAAATTTTAATTGTATTTATTACAATGTTATGCAACAAAGAAATATATATGAATATTTAAATTAAAAACTAAAATAATTTGAACTTTGTTTCAAAAATAGAAGATAATACTTTGAAATCTTTTGAAGGCAAAAGACCCAACATTTAAAACTATTACTATTAATTAAAACAGATGTTAAGTAGAAAGGAAAGTTGTTGCTATGGAGAATTTTAAATGAAGATTTCTCATGAATTTTTTCCTGGTACCCATTTTAATAGCAAGAGCATGTTTAGGGTCATACAGCAATGCTAAGTCTTAACAAATACAAAAGTTAAACAGTTTTGCACAAAAAGCAACAATTAGTGGTACCAATTTGTGTACAACCCTACAACAGCATTCATATTTTTATGATATGCATTTTTCAAAAACATAAATAGGCATGGAGTATTTTTTATTGGTTAACCATTTTGGCTTTTTAAGGGTTGGAATTTTTGTTAACATTTTGGCTTTTTAAAAGTTGAAATACATTTTGAAAATATATGTTTTGATAATAACATTCTTTGGACATTGATTTATTATGCTTTATTTTTATATGATTTAAAAATAGCCAATTGAAACATGTTCTTTATTAAGTTCTTCTAGGATTACTTTCATCACATTATTTTAATTAAAAAACCCATCATAATCAGAAAGGTGGGGTAAAGATATAAAACCAAATCAAGTCTAATACACAATTTATCTACATGTAGCACCAAAAAGATGTACAGTATACACTCATTTTGTATATCTTAATCTTTAATCTTGTGTAGGCTAGGGGTTTGGAACTAATGAGACAATTGCTTAGCAGTCATAAACAGTATTATAAAAGGTTAGGGAATCATATGAATGTAAAAGAACATAATTTGATTGATCAGAAAAAATTTAATGATGTGATTTAACATGTTTTACATCACTGATGAAGCAGCAATAACGGAAGGGTTGTCCCATGTTTACATGCAAGCTCAGGAGTGTATGACAAGGATTGCCAATGGCAACGCTGAAGGTTAAGGCAATATAATTACACTCCAAAGCCTGTTCAGCAGGGCTGAATCATGCAATCACTTGCCAAAATTCCCTGCCCATCCAGGGTGCTTAAAAGCACCTGCTCTGCTGAATAGGCTTCAGGGCTTTCCTGTCACTGAGGGACAGATTATGATTCTTGCATTTTATCTTTGAAGACATGTAATATAAATGTCTTTAGAATTAATTTCTATATGATTTGAAAGTAATAAATTTTCATTTTTCCATCTTTAGTCTGTCACCATAGCAACAGGTAACCTTTGCAACATATTTATGGTGCATGGCTACTTTCTACGATTTTTCTGAATTTTTCTGAATAATTATGAATGTGTGTACCAATAGATTTAATAATGTATTCCTCTCTGATTTTTCATATGACATTTTAGCAAGAGAGCTACAACTTAATAACTGAATTTTTGTAATCGTTCTAAAAAAAAAATTAACTGTGAGAAACTTCAGACTAGACTTTCTGAGTTAATTTAACTCTAGCTGTTCAGATGGGATGAATTTCTCATTATTGACAAACCAAACTCTGTATACTATTGTACATGTTGTACCAATAATTGTACAATAACATAGCTGGCATGTTTACCAGATGTCTCTAAAGACAGGCTTGATTTCATGAGACCTAGACTTGGAAGCTTGGTAAGCTTGATAAGGCAAAGGTAAGCAGTTTCCTTGCATTGTACCTTTGATCATGAAGTGTACACATGGCTGACATTGACTGGAACCTACTGGAAACCAACTGTTATTCACATGCCAGAAAATATCACAAAAACCTTCTTATCAAGAACATTCCTGGCCACAAACCAGTCCAGTTTATCTGAAAATGCCTACTTAGGCTTATGAGAATTGGTTGTCACAAACCAGTTTTGTATGGTATATTGCATATTAGTATTATACTTTATGAAAATTTATCAAGATATTGCCTGTCCACAACATGATATTATTTTACTTAAAAAAACCAACAACTTGAATCTGTCACAGTGAAACAGTAATTGTTTTTTTCTGTCTGTTTTGTTCTCATTTCAAACTACAGTTTGACTTTAATTCCAGGTATGGGCCATAACTCTGCAGAGTACCTTCACAGTCTGAGTGAGTCATTTAAGCTGAGTTTCGCGGATACCACCTGGTTCTGCGCTGACATGTCTCAGATCGAGGTCCCTGTCTCTGAACTTCTATCCAAAGATTATGCAGCTAAGAGAAGATTACTGATCAAACCAGACAGGTGAGTTCTGTGTAATTACTGTAGATTCTTAATTAAATGCAAGGAATATCCGAGTAGAGAAGCACATCGCATGGATTTTAAAATATCGCTTTTTTTTTTGACAAATGCAAACTAAATGAAACTATGATAAAAATGCGATGTTCATGAGTTTATATTCTCGCAATTTGTTGCAAAACAGTTGAATAGCAGAATTAAGTATTCGTGTCAAAAAAGGAATATACAGTATTTGTATGACTTTAAAATGATTCTGTTTTTGACAAGATGCCAGACGCAACTTGCAGGGAAAGTAGATAATAAAGGGCACCTGACTGTAGTCTCCTTTGGAAACTCATGTTTAATCGACTTATGTGAAATAGAACAATGTTCTAGTCTGGTGTGTGACAAAGTTCAAGTATTTAAGGTCACCTGAAGTTTTATTGAGAACTTAAATCCACCAGCTCAAAGTACAATCAATTAATTATGAGGAGTTAAAAAACTTCAATGATGTCACCCATTGTAATTAGTCAACGTATATTTTCACTATTCAATCAGTAGTTGTTGGATATATGAATATCCAACTGCCCATCAATTGGATATTCAAATATCCAACTGTGAATAATAAAACAATAAATGAAAAAAAATTCAAAATGTTGAAACATGTTTCTCCAACACAAAAAAGAATCATGACTCTACTAGAATATTGTAATCACTACACATATCCACTAGAATAGAATTTCAACAGAAATGTCTCCTTTTTAGCTCACCTGAGCTGAAAGCTCAAGTGAGCTATTCTGATCACATTTTGTCTGTCGTCCGTCTGTCTGTCTGTCTGTCTGTCTGTCTGTCTGTCTGTCTGTCTGTCTGTCTGTCTGTCCGTCCGTCCGTCCGTCCGTCTGTCTGTAAACTTTTCACATTTTCAACATCTTCTCAAGAACCACTGGGCCAATTTCAACCAAACTTGGCACAAAGCATCCTTAGCCTAAGGGGATTTAAATTTGTGAAAATTAAGGATCACGCCCTTTTGCAAAGGGAGATAATTAGGAATTTATGAAAATTTTCGAGAAATTTTCAAAAATCTTCTTCTCATGAACCATAAGACCAGGAAAGCTGAAACTTGTGTGGAAGCATCATCAGGTAGTGTAGATTCTAATTTGTGAAAATCATGACCCCCGGGGGTAGGGTGGGGCCACAATGGGGGGTTGAATTTTTACGTATGAATATATAGAGTAAATCTTTAAAAATCTTCTTCTCAGAAACTAATTAGCCAGGAAAGCTGAAACTTGTGTTGAAGCATCCTCAGGTAGTGTAGATTCAAAGTTGTGAAAATCATGACCCCCGGGGGTAGGGTGGGGCCACAATGGGGGGTTGAATTTTTACGTATGAATATATAGAGTAAATCTTTAAAAATCTTCTCCTCAGAAACTAATTAGCTAGGAAAGCTGAAACTTGTGTGGAAGCATCCTCAGGTAGTGTAGATTCAAAGTTGTGAAAATCATGACCCCCGGGGTTAGGGTGGGGCCACATTGGGGGGGTTGAATTTTTACGTATGAATATATAGAGTAAATCTTTAAAAATCTTCTTCTCAGAAACTAATTAGCCAGGAAAGCTGACACTTGTGTGGAAGCATCCTCAGGTAGTGTAGATTCAAAGTTTTGAAAATCATGACCACCGGGTGTAGGGTGGGGCCACAATGGGGGGTTGAATTTTTACGTATGAATATATAGAGTAAATCTTTAAAAATCTTCTTCTCAGAAACTAATTAGCCAGGAAAGCTGAAACTTGTGTGGAAGCATTCTCATGTAGTGTAGATTCAAAGTTGTGAAAATCATGACCACCGGGGGTAGGGTGGGGCCACAATGGGGGGTTGAATTTTTACATAGGAATATATAGAGTATATCTTTAAAAATCTTCTTCTCAGAAACTAATCAGCATAGAAAGCTGAAACCTGTCTGGAAGCATCCTCAGGTATTGAGGATTCAAAGTTTTGAAAATCATGACCCCGGAGGGTAGGGTGGGGCCACAATGGGGGGGGGGGGTCGAATTTTTACATAGGAATATATAGAGTATATCTTTAAAAATCTTCTTCTCAGAAACTAATCAGCATGGAAAGCTGAAACCTGTCTGGAAGCATCCTCAGGTAGTGTAGATTCAAAGTTGTGAAAATTATGACCCTGGGGGTTAGGGTGGGGCCACAATTTGGGGTCAAATTTTTACATAGGAATATATAGAGTAAGTCTTTAAAAATCTTCTTCTCAGAAACTAATCACCCAGGAAAGCTGAAACTTGTGTGGAAGCATCTTCAGGTAGTGTAGATTCAAAGTTGTGAAAATCATGACCCCCGTGAGTAGGATGGGGCCACAATTGGGGGTCAAATTTTTACATAGGAATATATAGAGTAAATCTTTAAAAATCTTCTCAAATACTAATCAGCATGGAAAGCTGAAACTTGTGTGGAAGCATCCTCTGGTAGTGTAGATTCAAAGTTGTGAAAATCATGACCCCCGGGGTGGGGTGGGGCCACAATTGGGGATTGAATTTCTACATAGGAATATATAGAGTAAATCTTTAAAAATCTTCTTCTCAGAAACTAATCAGCCAGGTGATTCTTTAAAATTGTTTAGACTTTGGCCCCTTGATGATTCTTGGGCCTCACAAGGGGTTCAGAGTTTGATGTAGGTTTATATCCCATACATAAACAATTGTTTAGGATCTTTTTGAGAACTGCAATGTTCAACATGTGTTATGGCTATAAAATCATCCTGTTAGAAAAGGGACTAATGATAATGAAAATAAGAATATCCAGGTGGAAAATGGATTTTCATTTATACAGGATCTACATGTATTATACTACATTGTCCAGATAGTTTGTATTATGACTCCTTTAAGCTGATTTCATCATACCTATTGTTTCTCAGGTGAGCGATGTGGCCCATGGGCCTCTTGTTTTTTTAAATTTTGATTTTGGAATCACATACAAAACGTGTAGATTTTCTATTTCCCAACCACGAGTTGAACAAATTAACATCCCATCAAGATTTTGATTCCGTTTGTCTTGCGAATCTTGATTTGGAAATGCTTTTACGTTCAACATCTCAAAAAGCTCAAGAAATTTTATCATAAACGATGCCCTGTGTCATCATTTAGGCATG
This sequence comes from Magallana ariakensis, assembly GCA_020458035.1. Lineage (NCBI taxonomy): Eukaryota > Metazoa > Mollusca > Bivalvia > Ostreida > Ostreidae > Magallana > Magallana ariakensis. The sequence goes on along the minus strand of CM035817.1, from coordinate 7,097,420 downwards.
TTTGTCTACTTTATGATATTGCTCTATCACATACAACTGAGCTTATGAAGCAATTTTTGAATGAGGAGAAGGTTACATTCTTGCCACACCCACCATACTTTCCAAATCTAGCTCTATGCGACTTTTTCCTTTTTCCAAAAATTTCTTATCTGGTCGTTGTAAAAAGTCCTGACAAGCCCTTGACTCGGTCATCAGTCAGTGCCTCAGAGGTCTACCTAACTCAGCATACTGTAAAGCATTTCCGAAATGGATTCAGAGATTGGAACTATGTATTTCAAACTGTAGAGAATACGTTGAAGGAAAGCACAGACATAAATAACATGTTATTTATGTCTCTGAGGAAAGTTATGTTTTTAGCTCACCTGAGCTGAAAGCTCAAGTGAGCTTTTCTGATCACATTTTGTCGTCCGTCCGTCTGTCCGTCTGTTTGTCTGTCCATCTGTCAGTCAGTAAACTTTTCACATTTTCGACATCTTCTCAAGAACTACTGGGTCAATTTCAACCAAACTTGGCACAAAGCACCCTTAGGCAAAGGGGATTCAAAGTTGTGAAAATTAAGGACCACACCCTTTTTCGAGGGGAGTTAATTAGGAATAATTGAAAATTTTTGAGAAAATTTCAAAAATCTTCTGATGAAGAACCATTTGGCCAGGAAAGCTGAAACTTGTGTGGAAGCATCCTCAGGTAGTGTAGATTCAAAGTTGTGAAAATCATGACCCCCGGGAGGTAGGGTGAGGCCACAATGGGGGGTCGAATTTTTACATAGGAATCTATAGAGTAAATCTTTAAAAATCTTCTTCTCAGATACTAATGAGCCAGGAAAGCTGAAACTTGTGTGGAAGCATCCTCTGGTAGTGTAGATTCAAAGTTGTGAAAATCGTGACCCCAGGGGGTAGGTTGGGGCCACAATGGGGGGTCAAATCCACAAAAATCTTTTTCTCAAAAACTAATTAGCCAGGAAAGCTGGAACTTGTGTGGAAGCATCCTCAGGTAAATATTTAATAATCTTCTTCTCAGAAACTAATCAGCCAGAAAAGCTGAAACCTGTGTGGAAGCATCCTCTTGTAGTGTAGATTCAAAGTTGTGAAAATCATGACCCCTGGGGGTAGGGTAAGGCCACAATGGGGGGTCAAATTTTTACATAGGAATCTATAGAGTAAATCTTTAAAAATCTTTTTCTCAAAAACTAATTAGCCAGGAAAGCTGAAACTTGTGTGGAAGCATCCTCAGGTAAATATTTAATAATCTTCTTCTCAGAAACTAATCAGCCAGAAAAGCTGAAACCTGTGTGGAAGCATCCTCTTGTAGTGTAGATTCAAAGTTGTGAAAATCATGACCCCTGGGGGTAGGGTAAGGCCACAATGGGGGGGGGGGGGGGGTCAAATTTATACATAGGAATATATAGAGTAAATCTTTAAAAATCTTCTTCTCAGAAACTAATTAGCCAGGAAAGCTGAAACTTGTGTGGAAGCATCCTCTGGTAGTGTAGATTCAAAGTTGTGAAAATCGTGACCCCAGGGGGTAGGTTGGGGCCACAATGGGGGGTCAAATTTTTACATAGGAATCTATAGAGTAAATCTTTAAAAATCTTTTTCTCAAAAACTAATTAGCCAGGAAAGCTGGAACTTGTGTGGAAGCATCCTCAGGTAAATATTTAATAATCTTCTTCTCAGAAACTAATCAGCCAGAAAAGCTAAATCCTGTGTGGAAGCATCCTCTGGTAGTGTAGATTCAAAGTTGTGAAAATCATGACCCCCGGGGGTAGGGTAAGGCCACAATGGGGGGGGGGGTCAAATTTTTACATAGGAATCTATAGAGTAAATCTTTAAAAATCTTTTTCTCAAAAACTAATTAGCCAGGAAAGCTGAAACTTGTGTGGAAGCATCCTCAGGTAAATATTTAATAATCTTCTTCTCAGAAACTAATCAGCCAGAAAAGCTGAAACCTGTGTGGAAGCATCCTCTTGTAATGTAGATTCAAAGTTGTGAAAATCATGACCCCTGGGGGTAGGGTAAGGCCACAATGGGGGGTCAAATTTATACATAGGAATATATAGAGTAAATCTTTAAAAATCTTCTTCTCAGAAACTAATTAGCCAGGAAAGCTGAAACTTGTGTGGAAGCATCCTCTGGTAGTGTAGATTCAAAGTTGTGAAAATCATGACCCCCGGGTGTAGGGTAAGGCCACAATGGGGGGGGGGGGTCGAATTTTTACATAGGAATCTATAGAGTAAATCTTTAAAAATCTTTTTCTCAAAAACTAATTAGCCAGGAAAGCTGAAACTTGTGTGGAAGCATCCTCAGGTAAATATTTAATGATCTTCTTCTCAGAAACTAATCAGCCAGAAAAGCTGAAACCTGTGTGGAAGCATCCTCTTGTAGTGTAGATTCAAAGTTGTGAAAATCATGACCCCTGGGGGTAGGGTAAGGCCACAATGGGGGGGGGGTCAAATTTATACATAGGAATATATAGAGTAAATCTTTAAAAATCTTCTTCTCAGAAACTAATTAGCCAGGAAAGCTGAAACTTGTGTGGAAGCATCCTCTGGTAGTGTAGATTCAAAGTTGTGAAAATCGTGACCCCAGGGGGTAGGTTGGGGCCACAATGGGGGGTCAAATTTTTACATAGGAATCTATAGAGTAAATCTTTAAAAATCTTTTTCTCAAAAACTAATTAGCCAGGAAAGCTGGAACTTGTGTGGAAGCATCCTCAGGTAAATATTTAATAATCTTCTTATCAGAAACTAATCAGCCAGAAAAGCTGAAACCTGTTTGGAAGCATCCTCTTGTAATGTAGATTCAAAGTTGTGAAAATCATGACCCCTGGGGGTAGGGTAAGGCCACAATGGGGGGTCAAATTTATACATAGGAATATATAGAGTAAATCTTTAAAAATCTTCTTCTCAGAAACTAATTAGCCAGGAAAGCTGAAACTTGTGTAGAAGCATCCTCTGGTAGTGTAGATTCAAAGTTGTGAAAATCATGACCCCCGGGGGTAGGGTAAGGCCACAATGGGGGGGGGGGGTCGAATTTTTACATAGGAATCTATAGAGTAAATCTTTAAAAATCTTTTTCTCAAAAACTTATTAGCCAGGAAAGCTGAAACTTGTGTGGAAGCATCCTCAGGTAAATATTTAATAATCTTCTTCTCAGAAACTAATCAGCCAGAAAAGCTAAATCCTGTGTGGAAGTATCCTCTTGTAGTGTAGATTCAAAGTTGTGAAAATCATGACCCCTGGGGGTAGGGTAAGGCCACAATGGGGGGGTCAAATTTATACATAGGAATATATAGAGTAAATCTTTAAAAATCTTCTTCTCAGAAACTAATTAGCCAGGAAAACTGAAACTTGTGTGGAAGCATCCTCTGGTAGTGTAGATTCTAAATTGTGAAAATCATGACCCCCCGGGGGTAGAGTAAGGCCACAATGGGGGGGGGGGTCGAATTTTTACATAGGAATCTATAGAGTAAATCTTTAAAAATCTTCTTCTCGGAAATTTATCATCCAAAACAGCTATAACTTGTGTATATCCATCCTCAGGTAGTGTAGATTCAAGTTTGTTCAAATCATGATCCTCAGGGGTAGGGTGGGGCCACAATGGGGGTCGAATTTTTACATAGGAATATAGAGAGTAAGTCTTTAAAAATCTTCTTCTCTGAAACTGATCAGCCAAGTGATTCTTTAAAATTGTTTAGACTTTGATCCCTTGACGATTCTTCAAGCCTCACAAGGGGTTCAGAGTTTGATGTAGGTTTATATCACTTGCATAAACAATTGTTTAGGATCTTTTTGAGAGCTGCAATGCTCAACATGTGTTATGACTATTAAATCATCCTGTTAGAAAAGGGACTAATGATAAAAAAGATAAGAATATCAAGGGGAAAAATGGATTTTCATTTATACAGGATCTACATGTATTATACTACATTGTCCAGATAGTTTGTATTATGACTCCATTAAGCTGATTTGATCATACCTGTTGTTCCTCAGGTGAGCAATGTGGCCCATGGGCCTCTTGTTTCTCTATTCGAGTCGAATTCTTTTAATATGATATCGTACAATATATAAATAGTGCCTGTTTGGGAGGGTACCAGTTGAAATTGACACTCCGAGAAAACCATTGTCAACCGACGCGAAGCGGAGGTTGACAGTGGTTTTCGAGGGGTGTCAATTTCAACTGGTACCCTCCCGAACAGGCACTATTTATTTTATTATACTGAATGTCTTAATTTTTTAGCGAATTTTGCTACTTTTATGTAGAAAAGATGTGAGTTCTACGGCAAACCGTACGCGCATAATTTACGCGCATGTAACAATTTGTTCTATCGGCCCGTTGCCAAGTGTGTTGCTAACGCTGAGGGCATGAGAACGGACTGTCAACTTCGTCTAAACCAATCAGATTTCAGTATTTAGCATGGAAGTATAATAATGCACATTACATATCGAACAACCCTCGTCTATTGGATTGAGCACAAACCTTCGCTCCCTAGACATATGCATACTGTCAATATGTGTACCACAGCAAATAAAATCAAAGTACCGAAGTACTGACGGCAGTTGATTTTATCGATTATTATTTATTTTTAAATCAAAGATATGTTAATATGCATCAGGCAGGAATTTCGTGAAAACCCAATATGAATAATGTTTTGAATTATTCAAATAGTAATTCCATCAAACTACGTATCAGTAATCGAAATATTTCTGAGAAATTGTATGGATCCGAGCAACTCTACTGCAGTAGTCTCGTTCAACCAGACGCTCGAATGTCTCCGTTTACTAGTATCTCCGACAAGCAAGAGAGACAGCCGAGCGTCTGGTTGAACGAAACTATATTAAAATCTGGCGTAGGAATACATACAATGTACGACTAAACGAGTAAACTCAGGTGACCTATTGCCATCTGTTTTCGTCCGTCGTCGTGCGTTGTGCGACGTGCGTCGTGCGTTAACAATTCACATTTTTAACTTCTTCTTAAAAACTACATGACCAATTGTTTCCATTTTTGATGTGAAGCATCTCTATGGTAAGAGGAATGTAAATTGTGAAATTGGTGGCTCTACCATCCCCAGGGTGCCACAGGTGGGGCCAAATATGCAAAAAACAGCCAAATTTTCAAAAATCTTCTTCTCTACTCCCACACGTGAGGAAAAACCTGCTTGCATGGTTATGATGTCCATGAAGCCCTCTACCAAATTGTGAAATTCATGGCCCCTGGGTCAGGGGTTCAGGCTCTAGGGTGGGGCCAATATGGCCATATAGTAAAAATGTATTAAATCTTAGAAAATCTTCTTCTCTACTCCCATAGATATTGGTTAAAAACTAAATGCATGGTTATGATGTCAATGAAGCCCTTTACCAAAATTGTGAAATTTATGGTCTCTGGGTCAGGGGTTCAGGCTATAGGGTGGGGGCCAATATGGCCATATAGTAAAAATGTATGAAATACTAGTATTAGAAAATCTTCTTCTCTACTCCCATAGATATTTGTTAAAAACTAAATGCATGGATATGATGTCCATGAAGCCCTCTACCAAAATTGTGAAATTTATGGTCCCTGGGTCAGGGGTTCAGGCTCAAGGGTGGGGCCAATATGGCAATATAGTAAAAATGTATTAAATATTAGAAAATCTTCTTCTCTACTCCCATATATATTTGTAAAAAGCTAAATGCATGGATATGATGTCCATAAAGTCTTCTACCAAAATTGTGAAATTGGTCAGTGGTTTAGGCTCTAGGGTGGGGCCAATAAGGTCATATAGTAAAAATGTATTTAATCTTAGAAAATCTTCTTCTCTACTCCCATAGATATTTGTTAAAAACTAAATGCATGGTTATGATGTCTATGAAGCCCTTTACCAAAATTGTGAAATTTATGGTCTCTGGGTCAGGGGTTCAGGCTTTAGGGTGGGGCCAATATGATCATATAGTAAAAATGTATTGAATTTTAGAAAATCTTCTTCTCTACTCCCATAGATATTGGTTAAAAACTAAATGCATGGATATGATGTCCATGAAGCCCTTTACCAAAATTGTGAAATTTATGGTCTCTGGGTCAGGGGTTCAGGCTCAAGGGTGGGGCCAATAATGCCATATCGTAAAAATGTATTAAATCTTAGAAAACCTTCTTCTCTACTCCCATAGATATTTGTTAAAAACTAAATGCATGGATATGATGTCCATAAAGTCTTCTACCAAAATTGTGAAATTCATGGCCCCTGGGTTAGGGGTTCAGGCTCAAGGGTGGGGCCGATATTGCAATATAGTAAAAATGTATTAAATCTTAGAAAATCTTCTTCTCTACTCCCATATATATTTGTAAAAAGCTAAATGAATGGATATGATGTCCATAAAGTCTTTTACCAAAATTGTGAAATTCATGGCCCCTGGGTCAGGGGTTCAGGCTCTAGGGTGGGGCCAATATGGCCATATAGTAAAAATGTATTAAATCTTAGAAAATCTTCTTCTCTACTCCCATAGATATTTGTTAAAAACTAAATGCATGGTTATGATGTCTATGAAGCCCTTTACCAAAATTGTGAAATTTATGGTCTCTGGGTCAGGGGTTCAGGTTCTAGGGTGGGACCAATATGGTCATATAGTAAAAATGTATTGAATCTTGGAAAATCTTCTTCTATACTCCCATAGATATTTGTTAAAAACTAAATGCATGGATATGATGTCCATGAAGCCCTTTACCAAAATTGTGAAATTTACGGTCCCTGGGTCAGGGGTTTAGGCCCTAGGATGGGGCCAAAATGGCCATATCGTAAATATGTATTAAATCTTAAAAATTTTTATTCCCACACATGTGGGCAAAAAACTGAATGCATGGTTATGAACTCCCATACCTAAATTGTGAAATTCATGACCCCCTAAGTCAGGGTTCAGGACCTAGCATTTGGAGAGCATTTGGAAAGAGTTGAAAGGGGGAGGGTAAACAGTTAATAGAGTTATTTTCCCTTGCTTCTTCCTAATGGAGTTATCTTCCTTAGCTTGTTCATATTTACTAATAAATCATTGAATATAGAAAAATAATGAAAGCTGTCCATCAAAGTTATTGATAAAATATTGTAGAGTTCAGGGAAGAGGATTATAACAGTTAATGAAGTTATCTTCCCTTGCTTCTTCATAATGGAGTTATCTTCCTTGGCTTGTTCTAATTAGTAATAAATCATTAAATAGAATGTCATTATAAAGTTGCATGATCAAAATAGTTATGCAAATATTTTAATCATTTAAAACAAAAACAGTTTTAAAATTTTTTTAAGATTAACAAATAGACTTGTTAATAGTAAAGTAATAATAGTATACAAGCCACCTTGGTTTAGTTTATCTATGAAAACATATAAACAATAAAACCTATTTTGTAAGTTAACATACGTGGGATAAATAAATTGAATGGTATCTGGGCACCTATTCTATAGTTTGTCATACACTCTGTTAAGAGCTTCAAGTCTTGTGCTAAACTATAGGGTTAAAGAGTCCTTTCCAAAAGATTTTAGGCAGGGAGGTGGATGTCATTACATTATTATAATCTTCTAATCCATTATGAAACTCAATTAAATGCATTTATGAGACTCCTCGACAATTTTGTGTATGGGCTATGGTACTCAGGTGACCGTTAAGGCCTAGTGGCCTCTTGTTAAACAATGACATTTGAACAATCTCTAACCCAAAAACAATCCAACCCAGAGATGCTGAAACAGTCAGGGCAAAATTAGGGCGTGGATATAATGATCTGATTAAAAATATCGTGGTTTTGTAATGAATTAATAGTAATCTATAAACTCGACGACATATATACATTTTATCCATGTATTGTTGGGGTCAAATTTAGTCTCTAGATGGTGTTTGAAAGATTTTTTCTGCAAGGGATGCTGCTATGAATTACATGTAGCTTTCACATGAAAAAACATTAATATTAAAAGAGAAAATATATACGCTGTGAACAGAAGGGATGAACCTGTACGTTCATCGTATTTATCACTATTCCTCTTCCTGTTTTCTGCAGTGTTTTGAGTGACGTACAGCATGGAGGTATACGTGTTGGGAGTGATACGGTTTATTTTACAACGGCAGACTCGGATGGAAACGCTTGCTCCTTCATCAACAGTAACTTCATGGGCTTCGGCACTGGCTTTGTTCCTGAAGGGTGTGGATTTACATTACAGGTAATTTAACACCGTGTGGGTTTACACTACAGGTAACATAATACACCTTGTGGATACACACTTCAGGTAACAAAATACACCTTGTGGATTCACCTTGCGGATTCACACTACAGGTAAAAAAAATATACCTTGTGGATTGATACTACAGGTAACAAAACACCTTTTGGGTTCACACTACAGGTTACAAAATAACATATAACAAAATATATCTTGTGGGTTCACAGCTTGTCCATGTTCTTTTCCCCTCAAACCTTTGAGTTCAAAGTGTTGACATATTTCATTTTGGTTTATCTTTTATCTTCAGAATTTTTATATTGTTTTTCAAAATATTGCCCAGCTCTAGAAAATTTGAAAAAGGGATTTGCCAGAATGGTAGATACCACAATTGCAAATTTTGAAGAACTGAACAAAGTCTTTTTTTTAATGAAGTGGAATAAATAAAGTGTTAGGCTAAAAAATTTACATTTTCATGAAAAACTCCCTTAAAACACCATCCAGAAAGAAGAGAACACAAGTTAAACTTTACTTCTCGTAATGCCATTTACTGTGCTAAATGATGAATTCTCATATTAATCAATTTCAGTAATTTTTTTAATTTAATTTTTATGTTAAGGGGGTGGTTGGACAAAATTTCGGTCCTTTAATAAAAATGTCATTAAAAAATACCCTGGGGTGTGAGTGTACTTGAGTTGAAGAGCACTGTCGGGTTAGATTGGGATATCGTGACCGACACACTACAACACCACAGTCAGTTGTGGACATCGGAATCTGTTATTTATTTTGTATTACATACAATTAGTATTTCATAAAATGAAACGAGATTTTTGGGCAAAATTGATGTCTTCGAACAAGAGTAATTCTTTCCATCGTTTATAGAACATTTTACAATCGTTTAATGTTGAGCTAGACAAAATATTTAGCTATAACCCACTTTAATATAAATTTATATTGCTTTGAATATCCTATCTATAATATTTCGCTTAGAGAGGTCTTTAGTTTTAAACAGTGCTCTCAACTGACATTTTATTTTTAATACATAGCATGTTGTGAAAGAAACTTCTTCCAGATATTATAAACGAGTCCACTAATTTTAAGTTAATTTTGTTGTTAACGGGATTAACGCTCAATTTCTCCATACAAAAAACTATCGCCAGAAAAACTCAAAACCAGCAAATGTAACGAGAAAAATAAGCAGAAATAGCCACAAGAATGCCATGGTACAATTCGAAATGAAGGTAATAGCAATAGCGTGAAATCAGGGGCGCACCATTGATTTTGCCTAAAAAGTAACTGTTGATAAACAATAATTTCTTTACCTTTAGACGCCTCTGAAAAGTCGCACATTGCCCTAACTGTCATCTAAAAAACTTTTCAGAATAGAGGTTGTGGATTTTCCTTGGATCCTAAACACCCGAATGTTGTAGCTCCGAACAAACGTCCTTTCCACACAATCATACCTGGAATGGTGACCGATGCTGAGAGCAGTTAGTACTTACTGTTTAATCCTTATTACCTGAAAAATTCAGTAAATGGAATACATATTTCTCCTACTGTCTGACAATATACTTGAATTATAAGGTTTTGGAAGGAAACCTAGTGTTTTAAATTGTTATTATTTTAAACAAAAATTTAAATTATTTACGAAATATAAATTGTTAGTTTTGGCGCGGTTTTTTAAAATTATTTGTAGACATTATTCTACGTAGGTTGTAATATCTAATAGTGTCTAATCGATTCATCCAGTTAATCATGTAAACGTTGTTATTTTTTTCCGAAGGACGTGAATGATTTTTGTTCAATTATACAAGTAAACGCCGATTTCTTCGATTTTAAATTATGATTTAGGACTTTGTAAACAAGGATTTAATTTTGCCTTTTCCCCATTGTATCTTTATTTTTTTAACCTGTATCGTTAATCTCGCTGTTGCACGTTTTAAGATGACCTTCTAGTCAGTTTCGGTGTGATGGGAGGGTTCATGCAGCCCCAGGGGCAAGTACAGGCTCTTCTTAACATGGTGGAGTTTGGGATGGATCCACAGAAAGCTCTAGACGCCCCTAGACTTTGCGTGGGCGGCTGTTACGGGTAAGTTATCTGTAAAAAAGAGAATGTAAGCTGAATTTTTACCGGTATTGAGCAAGGTAGAGTTGCGTTTTATGAATGTTATACAATTGTTATTTAATGGAAGTATTAAGATTAATGTTGGTGCTATGATGTTGTTGACCGAATGTTCTTCTTTGTTATGGTCACTCAGGTGACCTATTGCAATTTGCTTTGCAACCTGCGTCTTGCGTTAATAATTTTACATTTTAAACTTCTTCTTGAAAACTAGAAGGCCAATTGTAACCATTTTTAGTTTGATGCATCTTAAGAATAAGAAGAATCTAAATTGTGATGACCTTTTCTCCCCCGTGGCAAAATATGAAAAAAGGTCAAATTTTCAAAAATTTTCTTGTCTACTCCCACACATGCGAGAAAAAAAAACCTAAATGCATGATGTCAAGCCCTTTACCAAATTTGTGGAATTTATGGCCCCTGGATCAGGGGTTCAAGCCATAGGGTGGGGTCAATATGGCCATGTAAAAATGTATTAAATCTTAGCAAATCTTCTCTACTTCCATATATATTTGAGAAAAACTAAATGCATGGTTTTGATGTCCATGAGACCTTCTACTTAAATAGTAAAACTCATGACCCCAGGGTAAGGGGTTCAGACCCTAGGGCGATGCCAATACGGCTACGCATGGTTGTAAAGTCCAAGAAGCCCTCTACCCCGTTCAGGCCCTAGGGTGGGGCCAATATGACCGTATAGTAAAAATGTAATAAATCTTTGAAAATTATCTTCTTTTCTACTCCCAATTTTATTATAGAAAAACTAAATGCTAAAAACTACGAAATTCATGGTCCCTGGGTAAAGGGTTCAGTCCCTTGGGTATGGCTAATATAGCCACAAAGTGAAAATGTATAACATTGTATAATATTTTCTTCTGTACTTTCACAGTCGTTGGGATAAACTAAATGCATTGTTATTATGTCCGAAAAGTCTTTAATTGTAAATTCACTGCCCATGGGGCACGGGTTGAGCATTTTTTTGTTGGGGGGGGGGGACAAATATTGCCGTTTAGTGAACTTTTTTTAAAGGTTTCTTTAGTCTATTGGCTATTCCCTTTGGTTGTGCGTCGTCTGTAAACAACATAACATTTTAAACTTCACTTTGAGAACGTAAATTTTCTGTGCATTGTATGCTTGTAGCAATATTCTGTATGTATATTGTGTGTATTATCATTAACAGAACTAAATATTATTAGAAATTAACCATTAATGGCATGCATATCTCTTTTTACCAAAAGTTTACATGATTTTTGCAAACATCGAATGATAAAAGTAGGAGTAACAGTCAGAGAGTCTCGGATAAGGGTTTAGACTCTAAATGAAGCTTAAAATGCAAGCATGGGACTCCCTGACAGATCCATCTTAGGGATATGATACACAGGTGACCGTCAGGGCCTGTGGGCCTCGTTTTCAGAGATGCTTTTTTTCGTAGGTTTTAGCTATGGTAAGTACATTTTTTATGTCTGTTTGGTGTAAAAAAAATTTTTACCAAGCTGTTGTTGGTAATCTGGATGTTTAATTTTAGGTTTATGATGTTTATATGCATATGGTTATTTTTTAATGTCTTTTTTGAGGTGGATTTGATCGGAGTTGATGTTTTGTGGTTGTTGTTGTTTGCATTTTGTGCGGATGATAGTAATATATGGTCGCTAATGTTAATAGTTTAAATCGGCATGCATTTTTCATTAATGTTGTTGTAGTATCTGTTTTTGATTTGGTGGTTCTTATTATGAAAACAGAGGTATCTTGTACGAAAACACTAATCAAATCTTTTTTTGATCTACAAATGCTGCCCACAGATATGACAGTTCCTTAATTGGAGTTGAAGAGGGAATATCTTCAGATGTGATAAAGAAACTGAGAAGCATGGGTCACACTGTGGATGGACCTGTGGCAGGGGAAAACCGCAGTCAATTCGGCAGAGGGCAGATCATCACCCGGGGCCCCGTGTTCAGAGGGCGTGAGGGGAGAAAGGAGTCACATCCCACACTTTGGGCTGGGTCTGACCCCCGGGCTGATGGTGCTGCCATTGGTTACTGCACGTGATATTAATGAAAGATGCAAATTAAATTTACCTGGATCAAATATTAATAATATATAATTATGTTTTGTAACTTTTCTTTTCTAAATATTACATCAAATTAAGTATGACGTATGTCTGGATTTACATGTAACCGGCTTAAACATGCAATAGCACAGACAATGAATCTTTGCAATATTTAGTGATATCGCCCAACATGAAGTTCATATCTTGGTTAATTTTCAATGATATCCCTCCCAAATGTCCAAATTATGATTTAAAAGGATGCAAACAACCTCAGCTATAACCTTACAAAAAATGGCTGTTGTGGCCTTTATACATAGATATTGAATTATAGACATTAAGATAAGTTTACATGCAGGATATATTTCTGTTGTCATAGTATCATTGAACCTTAATTAGTGGACGACGTCACTCTGTTTTTGTTGACTGGAAATAATATTGTTTTACACCTGTTCTATGATCATATAATTAACAACATCCTACCTGTGTATCAATGCACCAGGAGTATGCTCAGGAATTCTTTTTTATCGACCCCTATGCAATACAATTACATCTCAAGACTTTATTTTCGTTTACATTTTAAGACGACCAACGCGATTTTTTTATCTTACTTACGAGGGATTGTAATTGCTTGTTACATTACTGATTTTTATATTTGATGTTGATTTAAAATAAATCTGTTTTTGATACTATATTACAAGAATTGTTATAATTGCATTGCAATAAAAAATACTAAATCCTATATATGCCTTAATAAATGGATGTCATTAATGGAGTTTATATATATGTGTACTCTACAATGTCTTTTAAGTTATAAATTTTCTGCAAAATATGTAATTAATATCAATAACATTTTAAAGTTATCGATAATTTTCTGTCATGGATTCACTTTGAACAAGATACAAAACACCCCTTTTTATTATTTTATGGTGATTTTTGAATTAGTATTTTCACTCTTTTTTATGGACAAATAACTATTTGCTAAAATTGGTGATTAAATTTTTAAATATTGTGTTCTTTCATAAATATTCTAAATCCTCTTCATTATTCACTAGCTGTCAAAAATCGACAACTCTCTCGGGACTTATATACTGTGTTTTTAATTATTGATATGCTATATGACATTTAATCAAATGTCAAACATTGTTAATGTACAGTAAATGTTTTCGTAAAATGTATTATTTTTCATTAGCATTTTTCAATCAATATATTTTTGGGAAAACAAACTGGAAACGAATAGTTATAGCCAAGAAGCCTTATTTATTTTTAAGTCATTGCTTAAGAGGCGATAACACAGGAAGGCACAATGAAGAAAGAGGGTCGCTGAGTCGTCAGTCATTACCAAAGGTAGGGTCGACAGATGCAAGCATTTTTTTAAATTTGGTGTAACAAAATGCTTCCTCCAATCTTTGGTCTCAGGGAAGCTGTAATGTATGGTCAACAGATTACCCATCAGATATCTGGTTCATAAACCTTCACGTAACGAACTACCTGTCAGCCTAAATTGCTCCCGAACCTTCCAAAACAAATATTTTAGATTTTTTAAATTTGAATATTTCCCTCTATATTTAAACAGAGCTTTTCATTTAAAGGAGATGAATTAAGTCTAAAAGTTACCACGACCATCTAGTCCTCTTAAGAAATGTTTCAGGTATATGTTGACACTGTAAAAGTCAAGAATGCACGAACCTGTTATTTTACATTGTAGATCATAATGAAAGCAGTGATAGAGGCCCTAAAGCATGTTAAAAGGGGGACGCGAGCAACTTTTATTGAAAAAAAAAAAACGAAGAAAAAAACCAACGATCAGAAAGCATCATTATCTGAAATTTGGATCTTGTCCTGAATTAAAATGGAGCTAAAAATCTTTTACCTTTAAATGTGTGGTGTTTGAAGGAATGTAATGTTCTAGGTATTCATAATGCAATTGAATAATTCGTAATTTATCTCCTAAAAGATGGGTCCTGGCATGTCTTAATTAAGAAGAAATCTTTATAAACATTAAACATTTTACATAAACTTAACGAGAAACATATTGGAAAGTTAAAAGAGCCGTAAACATTTCATTAAAAAAATACGCATAAAGAGGAAATCTTGAAAACGTGAAACAGTTTACCACAGTATGGTTAGTGAAACGTGTTTATTGGGTGCTTGCTGAATAAATACATGTACTTACCATAAGTTTTGTTTATACTCTCATGTAAACTCGAACTTCAGGATTCGCTTCGAAGGTTAAGTATTGTCATTTTTTTCATTTATTCTTATTAGATAATTTCTTAAAGTTTTACATGTATTAACGAATCCGAGTACATTAAGTTGCACAGCTTTTTATTTTCATGCAGACGCATAGTTTCAAAGTTATAACTTTCTTTTGTATATTTTTTTTTTTATTCAAAATTAACGTTATTTGTAACATTCATGAATTGAGGATTGTTGTGCTAAAATGACACGACAGGAGCATTGTTTTCCGGTATTGTAAACTATCCATAATTTAATAGCAGAGAAAAAGTATGAATTGCTTATTAATTCTATGAATTGCTTATTAATTCAAAGCGGCCATGGAATTTTTAATCACGATATTTTTGACAGGTTTTGAAAAGAACAATATATTATAAGCAGTACCGATAGTTGATTTTTTTAAATTTATTTTTCTAAGCATAAATGTACCACAATATGCCAAAATAAGAGATATTTAGTTTATCATTATATCAAAGACAAAAAGATTTATTTAATGTTTGTACAGCATTGCAAATTTTATATATAACTGTCATATGATATGTTGACATTACATGTTGTGTATACATTATTTATTCTGTATTATTAACTTGTATTGGTTTCTGAACTTGTGTCCAATCCCAGTTGTAATTGTGTACAAGAAAAATATGTTCAAATCAAATCAGACTTTGGGTATTGAAAAAAGAGTTTGATATAATTCCTGTACTAAACCAGGAAGTCAGAATAATTTTAAAGTTTTTATCACAGTGCAAAATTGACTGTTTTATAATTATCTTTATTTCGGACTTTACTTTTCAACTACAATATTTATTTTGTCATATATTCTAAGAATTTAATGTTTACTTTGTATATTAGCCATTGACACCTGGCAGACTCTACATATAATTGTAATTACAAATCAAACAGATGTTTTTCTCCAGAACTGCTAATCTCTTGAAACAACATTGTGTAATTATACGCCTTTCATGTCCTGGCCATCAAAGACTCACAGAGTTTATTTAATGACCTAATACCTGTGAATCTTTCACTCAACTCATTTGATGTCATCACTTGTCCCTTTTACTCATTGTTTAGATTCTTATATATACTGAATTATATGTGTCAATCTTCAGTTCGGAGGCCAGACGCATTACCGGCCACTTCCGTCTGTGTCCCTTATTTGTTTATTAGTGTTCATCTTTTAAACTCGATTGATAATAAATACGGAATCCTTCATCACTTGGTTCTATTTCTCTGGAATTGCATATTGGTGGACTTACGGGAATACGGCATACCTAACCTTCGTTTTTATCTTACGGCCCACAGCGCGCCTCAACCTTATTTCTTGTAGCCTCTACGCCAACATTCCCCCACCCCGTTCGTACTGCACACGACGGATGCAGTTCCAGAAGAATTACTTAGCACCGTACAAATCTACGCGGTCACAATTGGTGGATGAATCCGGGTAATAACAACGCCCGGGGTTGCTGCATATATTTTGCAGTAGCCAGATCCTGGACCTTTCCAGACAGCGAGTTCCCCCATTGAAGCTCAACTCAACAGCGATGGACAACAACAGTTCAAGACATCATAACCAACGCAGACGATTTTATCTTTGAAAACCGAGAAGTTTCAACTGAACAACGTTTCAACGCCCTTTCAACGCCTAACTACTACTTCCAACAAAACAACGTTTCAACGCCTTTACAACGCCTAATTACTATTGTCTCAAGAAACCAAAAACCTGAACAAATTGGCATAATTGTGATGTTCCATTCAAAACACGAGGACGTGTTTTCCTCGGAGCGGTGGGGAAACTATCACCGTGCAAAATTCACTGTTCAATTATAAATTTTTTTTTGGACTTTACTTTTTAAATTCAGTTCTATTTGTAATATTTTCTCACAGTTTATTTAGTACATAGTTACTTATTCAATTAGTGATCACACTTTTCGGACTCTATGTGATTTCAAAGAGACAGAGTGCCATGTCTCAAGGACTGCTAATCTGTTAAAACAACATCGTGCAATTAACTGTTTTTCATGTCTAGGACATCAAAGACTCATTGTGTTTATTTAATTATTTTATATCTGTCAATTTTTCACTCAGCTTACTTATGTCATCACCTGTCAATTTATACTTATTGTTCAGATTCTTATATATAGTCATGTAAAATTGTCAATCGGCAGTCTGGAATACGGCGGCCAGCCTCGGCCAGTCGTCCGACTCACCCATAGTCTTGAGTCCGGAGGCCAATACTGGCCATATCCGACTTGTTTGTAACATGTCTGTCTGTTAAATTGTTGTAATGCTGCCATCGTTGAGTCTCGTCCAATAAATACGGAATCCTGCATCAATTGCATGTTTATTTCTCTGGAACTGTATTTTGGTGGACCTTCGGGAATACGGCACTCCTATCCTTCGTTTTTACCTTACGGCCCACAGCGCGCCTCACCCTTATACCTTGTACCTTCTACGCCAACATTCCCTCACCCCGTTCGTACTGCACACGACGGATGCAGTTCCAGATGAATTTCTCTAGCACCGTTTAAATCTACGCGGTCACAATTGGTGGATGAATCCTAAGGGTAACAACAACGCCCGGGGTTGCTGCATATATTTTGCAGTAGCTAGATCCCGTACCTAAACAGCAAGCGAGTTCCCCCGACAACTTATACGACGATGGACACTTATCGATTTCGGCCAGCTTGGATGTCCTGGACCTTTCCCCCAAATTCCAAACAACATACACCCTGGTTCAACAACACTTGCTTCAGATGTCGCATGTCTGGACACTTCGCCAGAACCTGCACCATTCGCAGAGCACAGAAATCAAAATCGAACCAGGTACGTGGTAAATCCAGGATCCAAGAGTTTTCCCAACAAAAACAACTTCTAAAGGAACTTCCGTTTTACAACCTAAGAAATTCGGCCCTACGTAATTTAATGGACTATTCGGCTGTTCTCAAACACGAACTTGCCCAAACAAAACAGTCACTAAAAGATTCACAGGACAACTTTTTAGGATTGATTGCACAGTTAAACGAAATGAAAAGTGAATTGAATTCGACCAGACATAAGATGCACGCGCTTCAAGAAAATTCCGGAAAAGAATTAAAGGAGCTGCAGATACAACTCGACGCATCCAAACAGATTAACAAAATGGCGTCCGAAGAAATTCAAGCGCTAACCCTGAAGAATAACCATCAACGTAAAATTTTTCAGGATCAAGAAGAAGAATTGTCCGATCTGCACTTTCGTAATTCCGATTTAGAGTATTCTTTGTCCGAACAACAACATATTTTAGATGATCTACGTGATGAAAATTACCACCAACACCAAACCATACAACATCAAATGGAAGAAAATGAAAATTTACAACAAACCAATTTTGATTTACAAGAAGTCATATCGCAACAGCGCAAAGAAATATGTGACCTCCGTAACCACTTATATCCTGATCATTGCGACGGTTACAACAGACACTACCGGAACGGACATTTCTTCCGATGACAGAATTCCTTCCAAACACGAGGACGTGTTTTACCGGAGCGGGAGGATATTATCACAGTGCAAAATTGACTGTTTTATAATTATCTTTATTTCGGACTTTACTTTTCAACTACAATATTTATTTTGTCATATATTCTAAGAATTTAATGTTTACTTTGTATATTAGCCATTGACACCTGGCAGACTCTACATATAATTGTAATTACAAATCAAACAGATGTTTTTCTCCAGAACTGCTAATCTCTTGAAACAACATTGTGTAATTATACGCCTTTCATGTCCTGGCCATCAAAGACTCATAGAGTTTATTTAATGACCTAATACCTGTGAATCTTTCACTCAACTCATTTGATGTCATCACTTGTCCCTTTTACTCATTGTTTAGATTCTTATATATACTGAATTATATGTGTCAATCTTCAGTTCGGAGGCCAGACGCATTACCGGCCACTTCCGTCTGTGTCCCTTATTTGTTTATTAGTGTTCATCTTTTAAACTCGATTGATAATAAATACGGAATCCTTCATCACTTGGTTCTATTTCTCTGGAATTGCATATTGGTGGACTTACGGGAATACGGCATACCTAACCTTCGTTTTTATCTTACGGCCCACAGCGCGCCTCAACCTTATTTCTTGTAGCCTCTACGCCAACATTCCCCCACCCCGTTCGTACTGCACACGACGGATGCAGTTCCAGAAGAATTACTTAGCACCGTACAAATCTACGCGGTCACAATTGGTGGATGAATCCGGGTAATAACAACGCCCGGGGTTGCTGCATATATTTTGCAGTAGCCAGATCCTGGACCTTTCCAGACAGCGAGTTCCCCCATTGAAGCTCAACTCAACAGCGATGGACAACAACAGTTCAAGACATCATAACCAACGCAGACGATTTTATCTTTGAAAACCGAGAAGTTTCAACTGAACAACGTTTCAACGCCCTTTCAACGCCTAACTACTACTTCCAACAAAACAACGTTTCAACGCCTTTACAACGCCTAATTACTATTGTCTCAAGAAACCAAAAACCTGAACAAATTGGCATAATTGTGATGTTCCATTCAAAACACGAGGACGTGTTTTCCTCGGAGCGGTGGGGAAACTATCACCGTGCAAAATTCACTGTTCAATTATAAATTTTTTTTTGGACTTTACTTTTTAAATTCAGTTCTATTTGTAATATTTTCTCACAGTTTATTTAGTACATAGTTACTTATTCAATTAGTGATCACACTTTTCGGACTCTATGTGATTTCAAAGAGACAGAGTGCCATGTCTCAAGGACTGCTAATCTGTTAAAACAACATCGTGCAATTAACTGTTTTTCATGTCTAGGACATCAAAGACTCATTGTGTTTATTTAATTATTTTATATCTGTCAATTTTTCACTCAGCTTACTTATGTCATCACCTGTCAATTTATACTTATTGTTCAGATTCTTATATATAGTCATGTAAAATTGTCAATCGGCAGTCTGGAATACGGCGGCCAGCCTCGGCCAGTCGTCCGACTCACCCATAGTCTTGAGTCCGGAGGCCAATACTGGCCATATCCGACTTGTTTGTAACATGTCTGTCTGTTAAATTGTTGTAATGCTGCCATCGTTGAGTCTCGTCCAATAAATACGGAATCCTGCATCAATTGCATGTTTATTTCTCTGGAACTGTATTTTGGTGGACCTTCGGGAATACGGCACTCCTATCCTTCGTTTTTACCTTACGGCCCACAGCGCGCCTCACCCTTATACCTTGTACCTTCTACGCCAACATTCCCTCACCCCGTTCGTACTGCACACGACGGATGCAGTTCCAGATGAATTTCTCTAGCACCGTTTAAATCTACGCGGTCACAATTGGTGGATGAATCCTAAGGGTAACAACAACGCCCGGGGTTGCTGCATATATTTTGCAGTAGCTAGATCCCGTACCTAAACAGCAAGCGAGTTCCCCCGACAACTTATACGACGATGGACACTTATCGATTTCGGCCAGCTTGGATGTCCTGGACCTTTCCCCCAAATTCCAAACAACATACACCCTGGTTCAACAACACTTGCTTCAGATGTCGCATGTCTGGACACTTCGCCAGAACCTGCACCATTCGCAGAGCACAGAAATCAAAATCGAACCAGGTACGTGGTAAATCCAGGATCCAAGAGTTTTCCCAACAAAAACAACTTCTAAAGGAACTTCCGTTTTACAACCTAAGAAATTCGGCCCTACGTAATTTAATGGACTATTCGGCTGTTCTCAAACACGAACTTGCCCAAACAAAACAGTCACTAAAAGATTCACAGGACAACTTTTTAGGATTGATTGCACAGTTAAACGAAATGAAAAGTGAATTGAATTCGACCAGACATAAGATGCACGCGCTTCAAGAAAATTCCGGAAAAGAATTAAAGGAGCTGCAGATACAACTCGACGCATCCAAACAGATTAACAAAATGGCGTCCGAAGAAATTCAAGCGCTAACCCTGAAGAATAACCATCAACGTAAAATTTTTCAGGATCAAGAAGAAGAATTGTCCGATCTGCACTTTCGTAATTCCGATTTAGAGTATTCTTTGTCCGAACAACAACATATTTTAGATGATCTACGTGATGAAAATTACCACCAACACCAAACCATACAACATCAAATGGAAGAAAATGAAAATTTACAACAAACCAATTTTGATTTACAAGAAGTCATATCGCAACAGCGCAAAGAAATATGTGACCTCCGTAACCACTTATATCCTGATCATTGCGACGGTTACAACAGACACTACCGGAACGGACATTTCTTCCGATGACAGAATTCCTTCCAAACACGAGGACGTGTTTTACCGGAGCGGGAGGATATTATCACAGTGCAAAATTGACTGTTTTATAATTATCTTTATTTCGGACTTTACTTTTCAACTACAATATTTATTTTGTCATATATTCTAAGAATTTAATGTTTACTTTGTATATTAGCCATTGACACCTGGCAGACTCTACATATAATTGTAATTACAAATCAAACAGATGTTTTTCTCCAGAACTGCTAATCTCTTGAAACAACATTGTGTAATTATACGCCTTTCATGTCCTGGCCATCAAAGACTCATAGAGTTTATTTAATGACCTAATACCTGTGAATCTTTCACTCAACTCATTTGATGTCATCACTTGTCCCTTTTACTCATTGTTTAGATTCTTATATATACTGAATTATATGTGTCAATCTTCAGTTCGGAGGCCAGACGCATTACCGGCCACTTCCGTCTGTGTCCCTTATTTGTTTATTAGTGTTCATCTTTTAAACTCGATTGATAATAAATACGGAATCCTTCATCACTTGGTTCTATTTCTCTGGAATTGCATATTGGTGGACTTACGGGAATACGGCATACCTAACCTTCGTTTTTATCTTACGGCCCACAGCGCGCCTCAACCTTATTTCTTGTAGCCTCTACGCCAACATTCCCCCACCCCGTTCGTACTGCACACGACGGATGCAGTTCCAGAAGAATTCCCTAGCACCGTACAAATCTACGCGGTCACATTTTACCATTTATGATCATTTTTTGTCCGGCGTCCGTCTGTCTGTCCGTTCGTCTGTTGTAACATTTTTGACTTGCAGAAACTTTGGGACAATTTCAACTAAACTTGTCACATAGCATCCATAGGTGAAGAGAATCAAGTTTGTAAAATGAAGGGGCATGCTCTCTTCAAAGGAGACGCAAATAGGATACATTGAAAACAACGATAGACTACAAGTTTTACATTCATGTAAATAGATTACACCATGAATTTTCCCCATTTAAAACGTGGATATAACAACTTTTAAATCGACCTATAATTACAGATGAATAGTAAATCCTAGATAATAATATATCAAGAATAATGAAATCTTTGTTACATGTTAAATCCAAAGTTGGTTCCTTATATCCTTATACTCCCCTAATTTAAGCTAATTCAGTTTAAAAGAGTAAACTTCATATTCCAAAGGGTTTCTTATATTTTGTCATACATGACTTGGAGGCATATGAGAAAAGGATGCAATGGTTTTCAAATTCATAAATTGAAATTAAATATGAATATTTCTTTTGTACAGTAAGATGGCGGCATTTTGAAAAGATCGTTTGTATAATTAAATTAAAAAATAATTATCTGGTACATGTAGTTATATAATATAATTGTATTTGATATCGTACAGTATTTTGATCAAAGTTAGGTCAAATTAGCACATTGTTGCATGGCCAATGGGTCTCTTTTTTTCCTTATCATTTATACGTCAAAAAATAAATGTGTTGATTAGAATTTTTTTTGTTTTGGAAATCGGCCAAACCTACTTTAAATTTCACATTTCCGGTGCCATACTTGCTGATGGTATCCATATTATCTATGTTCTACACAGTTTTCCCCCCGTTTTTTAGCTCACCGACATGAAGGCGGCGGGACTTTATGCGCTATACCTCCGGCGGCAACGTCGACGTCCGGAGCTGATTAAAGCTTTTGGTGCAGGTCATATATATATATATATATATATATATATATATATATATATATATATATATATATATATATATATATATCATACGTGTGGTTAATACTACCCGTGTGATAAACCTTTGCTTTATCAAACGGGTGATGCTTTATCAAATACTTCCGGTCCAAACTATTTTTGACACAGCCCCTCGCTTCAACGCTTCAGTGACCTATTTTCGAAGATTTGCTTGTTTTTCAACATAACTATATCTACTACCAAAAATTAATATCAAATAGATTTTGTCAAAGATTTAAAATACAAATATGAAGGAAAACAAATAAATGTGTAGCATAGTCGTCGAAACCGGGAGGGGGGGGGCTTAGCCCCCCCCCCCTACTTTTTTGGCAAAGTTATACATAACCGTAACCAAAGACCTTTTTATTGCTTGTCAAGATTTTTGATAAGTTTAGCCCCCCTCCCCCATGCCACTTTCAATTTGCTTCCGACGCCACTGTGTAGTTTAAAAAACTGCAAATTACGTTAGCTATCAAGAAGTTCATCCTGACGACGCGATGAAAACAGAACGCTTTGGTTGTGTTTATATACAAGAACTTACTGAAATAATGTTTCTTAAGACTTTTATTCCACCTCCAGTAAGCATCCTTATTCACTATTTTCAATTTCAATTCATTAGGCCAGTGTTTTATAAAACATCAACAACTGTTCCTCGTTCGAGTCAATTCAAACTAACGAGCATTCGCAACTTTGTGTATGTCAACAAACTTGATAATTCAAGTCTTCTGATAAGTATTTCCATTTGATAAAAAGATTAAGCTCTATAAAAAAATTATTTAGAGCTAAGAAATTATTTCAATGTTTATTTCAGTAAAACTTTACACTAAAACAGCTAGATTGATCTCCGAAATTACGTACTAATTTGTATTGCGCAAGGTCACAATAACCGCATAACACAACGTTGCATCATCGTTTTTTACCTTTGAAAATCATTAAGAGACTGTCTCAAAAGATTCATAATATAAATCAAAATGTATGAGATAAATAAAACATTTATAATTGTGTGATTTTATATTTGCTTTATCCAACTCGTTGAAATGGTTATATTCGCTCGGCAAGCCTCGCGAATATATACACCATTTCAACTCGTTGGATAGATAAAGCAAATATAAAATCACACAATATAGATATCCTCTCTCTCTCTCTCTCTCTCTCTCTCTCTCTCTCTCTCTCTATATATATATATATATATATGGGTTCATGAGGTCGTGAGTTTAAGCCCCGGCCGGGGCGGAGTTAGAGGTACAATCTAGTGCATTTCCCTGTGCTATATTATTACTTATTAGGTTAGTTACTGATTGGTCAACCCAATATTTTTCCGTAGTGAGTCAGTAACTAACCTAATAAGTGTTTTGTTTTCCCGAGGACTATCAAGCGACATATTTATTCACAAATAGCGATTATCTACGCAGTCATGTACAAGATGCCTAACATCTCGTCAAATTTAACTGATTTAAACTCTTCAAAATTATCAATATCACCTTTCAAATACTCTTTAAACATCTTTGCTTTACCCATGTTTAATTAAAATGATTTGTTGCTATTAAACTTTAAACGTTTTCTCCCTTTGCCTCTGACGATGCCATTTTTCTGCTCCAGACACAACAATGTGACGTCAATATTCTAAGGGCAACTACTCCAAGTACTTTAAGACCTTACGACATACGGTTTCTGTAAATAAATACTATGAAATGTCAAAATGAGCAGGCGAAGCGTCGGCCAATGACGGCCATATTGCCTAATATTAATTATCACCGAACTAACAAAGAGATATATGAGGCAATCACGTGCTATGTTTAAACCAATGAAAGTGTGACATTTCAGTCCAGGGGAAAAAAAAAAAAAAAAAAAAAAAAAAAAATATATATATATATATATATATATATATATATATATATATATATATATATATATTAGAATCACAGGGTCTGCGGCATTACCCGTCTTAAGATCTTGTAATTGGTTTCCTTTGAACTAAAGAATTGCAACATTTCTTTTAACACCTTTGTGAAGAGGTCGATTTCAAATCACCATAACTTGTGCTTAATTACCCCTCAAGGAAACTCCTCAATTGTTCCACAATCCTTCAGCAGTCAATTCCATCACCTTTTTTGTCTACTGGTGATCTTTGAGAATAATCCGGAACACATTAGACACACAAATTGGAAAGATATGATTTTAAATCAAAAGTGCACACGGGTAATGGTCTAATAGTACTGAATAGAAAAAAGAATTTATACAAAAGTTCAAGAGGATTCAGAAATCCAAAACGCAAACTAAGATGTTTGTCAGTGATGTAGACGACCATGTACTGGAACGCTAATTGAGGTTAGGGATTTGTAGGTATTATCCGATTAGTCCCGAGGGTGTGATTACGGCGGCTGGTAGTTTACATGCTTCTGATTCTGTCTGTTGATCATCCAGTAATTTTCTCTGGCACTTTATCTGAAGGCTTCTTGTGTTAATACGCAGACATTGTCGATTCTAGAATGACAATAAAATAACAGATATATAGGATAAAACAAATGGTGTGATAGATCATCAGTTATATCAAGGTTATTTTCTCGCCATTGTTTTTCTGTCATACTGGGTGTTTAGCTATGTTGGAGAGAATTTGAAACTTCCTACGGTGATATATGAGCTGTTTGTGAATGTGATTTGCACAATTTAACAATATTAATTTAGCCTACAATCATGTAAATTGATATAAACTAATTATGAGATTATAAGAACAAAAATTTCTGCATTGAAGTAAAGTTTTAATCTTTAGACCAGAATCAACGGTTTACGCACTTTGTTGAATTTGAGTTTGTTGTATTTATTTTCCACGGACTCAAGGGGTTATATAAGGACTTGTTTAGTTTATTTTATCTTTTCATTTTCAAAACTTGACTATTGGTGCCCATCGACTGCTTAAGAATTAACCCTTATATTGTGTTCATGTAAATATTTGCAATCATTATTTTATAATAGCCGGAGATTTTGCTAATAAAAATAATTAAAATTTCCTTTTTTATTTGCGGGTTTTTTTTTGGATATCTGAAAACTATTTAAAAACAGTTTATGAATTCAACAATATTAAACTATTTTTTGAAACATTTCTGTAATCCTTTTTTATGCAATTTAATACTAATAAAATTACTGTAATGCCTGGAATGTATCGATTCAAAATGAGGAAATGAATTTGCATTGAAAACCAAAAAGTACGCAGTGTATATTGTAATTTTGTTTCTAAAAAGTTGTAACCTATACGGTGTTCCTTAAATACCTCAGTGGCACATAAAAACCCGCAATGCTGTTAACAGGATAACAAAAACCGTCTAAAGCGTCTAGATTCTTCATCATGCCAGTACCTTGTGGTCATATTTCGTGCGCTGTTTATCTGTTTTGTCTGTCTGTAAATCTCTCCATTATCCAATCAGATTAGTGTCATTTACCTGGTACCAAGTTTAGTGTATGCTAAGCAAGGATTTTTAGAGATTGAAATCAAATATCACTTAGTTCAAAAACGTTTTTTTTTTATTATGAAGCTTTTTTTTTCGGATGAAGGGCTTTCAATTTTGTCTGGATTAAAGTCTTTGTCAACTTACAGGAAAAAGGATTTTTTCTTTTAAAAACATTGTATATATTTGAAGTGATTCGCCATAAAATTTTGCTATGTTTAGCAAATAAAATATATATTAATGTGTAAAATATATTTTAGGATTGTTTTGCACACTTGTAAATTTTTGATCCGTTTTGTTTTTATCGGTCTTTCAAAAAAGTAATTGTTGGCATAATCTTAACTCCTAATATAGAACCAACAGCGTGACAAATAACAACTAATTAAGTACTGATGTTTTCCAAAAAGAAATACTTTTCCAGTTTCTTTGTCTATGAAAATACTACGAATTGTAATGTATAGTCCAAACATTTCATCAATGACAATTTAAAAGCTTTACACGCTATAATTTGCGTCAATTTTGAACTACAGTGAGAACGCATGTGTTACGTTTACTTATAAAAGTTGTCTCTTTTCTGTAAATTACGATGGTGAATTCCATCTCGTTATCAAAAAATAAAATCTTAACTGTTTATTTTTCTGACATGAAAGTTGTTATGCATTTTCATGAATATTGATGAAGGAAGAGCGAAACCGACCTCATTGCGCATGTCTGTGGGAAATCAGGTGGCCGTTGTTTGCCTAATTACATATCCGTCTCGATTTAATATATGCTTAACATTTGTTAAGATCGGTCGCGGGTTTAAAACTTAGCGCACTCTGCGCAGGGAATTGCGCATTACTGTCGTAAAATGCAAATGTAGGGTAAAATGCTCAAATATACAGCTTATCATGTAACGTTTTTATCTTAAGAAAATTACTTATCATAAAAAGTATTTTATTGAAATGAAACCTTAGAATAATGTTCATAAGTATTTTAATCATTTCGCCGCTTCTTCAAAATCGACGTTATCCACGTCGGATTCAACGTCTTACGTCAGTTGAGACTTTGGCGTAACAATTGACCAAAAAAAGGTCGTGCATTTTTTATTGCAGTGTCAATAAAAATTGAAAGTATAATTTGCAAAATAAAAACATATGCGCGATCCTTTCATGTTCTGTGTGAGTGGAAAGGCAATCGTTCATCTATTATAAATCAAATTAAATTTGATTCGTAAGCATCATTTTATTCTATATGTAAAATTTCTACCAAGACACGTTTATAGGACTAAACATTGAGGGCGGATAGCATAAAACCATAAAGTCAAATTTCGCTTTAATTTGGCAAAACGTTTACTTGTACATTTAACCTTTCATCGCTAAATATTAAAAGAAAATCGTATGTTTGTAATTTTTTTAATATTAAATTGAAAATAATAACCCCTTTTTCTATATAATCCTATATAAAATGTCAGTGATACTTCGGACATACGACCAAAATTTTAGCGCTGTAAACGGAAAAACTATCCGGTCAATTTTCTTTATATTATGCACATAGTGACCTTCAACTAGAAAAAAAAAATAAAGGAAATCGTATGTTTGATACATTCTCCCCGAGACTCCTTAATTAATTTGACATATATACAGTCATGTATTATGAGTTTAACACATTTGTCATTCACTGTACCATTACTTTTGAATGTTTAAATACGACAACACTCACACGAACTAAAAATAGACCTTAGGAAAAACACATAAACCTACGTCGTTGTTCTGTTTATACATGAACATGCTCAAATGCTTGGCTGTTTGCTTTCTTTTTTTTTTCATAATCGTATATAGGACAAATGTATGCTTTTATGAAAAAATTATATTCTTTCCTTAGTGGTGACTACAACAATTATGAAGGAGTTTTGTATAATAGTCTATTAACATTAGCTGTCGATATCACGTGATAGATTGATATTCATGAGGAGGCATTACTTTCCTGGCAGGAAAATAAATATTTTTTATTGTTTAAAATTTGATATCTTTATTACGTGATCAAATTGGACAATATTATTAACAGCATATAGGTAACTTTTGTAAGTAAAGAAACACATGAATTTTCCCCGTCACTAAAAATTGCCGCAAATTATAGCTTGTATAGCTTTAATATTTAATCGTACAATTGCTGAAAATCATATGAATATAAGTTATAAGAAATTATTCTTTGAATATAAAACGGTCGGGCATGATTAAAAATATCATAAAGCCATTCGGGTTTTATTCAAATTGATCACCCCGACCGTATTATCACCTGATAATACTCAAAGAATGATTCCTTATTACTTAAATAAAACCGGAGTTTCACAGCGCCCCCTCAATGTACAGTGAAAAGTATTAGCGAGCGCAGCTCGCCGGCGCGCAGCGAGCCCTACCGGCAAGGCGTGTGTGAATAGAAAATTCGTACTAGTTGCACATTCATTCAACGGATTTTTTTGGCGTCAGTAAATCGGACCAGTAATGCATTGTTTTAATCGTCCCAGTAGTTCACTGTAATCATGGCAATTTTTATAATCGGACAAAGCAGCATTCAAGTGCATCACAATTTGCACAGGTGAGAGATGAAGCCTACGGGCCTTTTGATTAGGTACAATAGTTTTTAGCTCACCTGAGCGAAAAGCTCAAGTAAGTTTTCTGAAAACATTTTGTACGTCGTCCGTCTGTCCGTCTGTATGTAAACTTTTTACATTTTGAACTTCTTCTCTAAAACCACTTGGCCAATTTCAACCAAATTTGGCACAAAGCATACTTATGAAAAGGTGATTATATATTGCAAAAATTGAAGGCCAGGTTTTATTCAAAGCGGAAAAAACATCGAAACTGCAAAAAAGGGGTGCATTTTTAAAAATCTACTTCTCAAGAACTACTGAGTCAAATTCAACGTTATTTAGCATATATCATCCTTATGGAAAGAAAAATATAAATTGCAAAAATTAAGGGCTAACTTTGTTCCAAATTTGAGGTATTACGAAAATAATAATAAAGGAAAGGGGGTGATTAAATCAGTCTTAATTTCGGGTTCGGTATTCCATATCTCGAAAACAAGGTCCTTTGTTTAAAGAAGCCATGTTGGATGTATGGTAAACGAGACGATCTGACAAAAGTGAATTTGCTTGTTGTGCAACAGTTTGCGTGCAAAGGGAACCTTTGAAACATACAAGATACATTGTTGCCAATTTTGTGAAGTAAATTGAGGTTGAATATTCCAATGCGTTGACATTTTTTACTTTTGACGGTGGTTTTAGCTTGTTTTGATCTTCGTTTCATTTTCATTAATTATGCAATGTAACCTGGGGAACTATCGCCTGTATTTTGTAATTTTTACGTATCGAATCAAACATAGACTTCGATAAATCAGACGGTTGACTGTTTACCTGCGCAAAATAAGCAAAATCTTATGCATTAACATGCATAAATACAATTGATTCCATTGGTAATTTGGTACGACCTTTGCGTAATGGTTGATTAATGCAATGTGTCTTGTTAAGATGCTCAGCATTTTCGCTAATCTCTTCAGTTCAAACAGAGTTTAATATCGCTGATGAAAATATGTAGGTATATATATGATTCATTTTGAAAAATTTGTGCTCTTTATTTGTTTTAGTGCATGTTTCTTCTGTTTAATTGTTTACAATTTTCTATTTACTAACCATATTTGAGTGTCAAGCTTCGAATTATATGTAAGATACAAAGCTTTGCTCACAATTCTATGTTTGTACACAGAGCTGAGATCATGCTTTTGTTCATTTTGTTCATTTACATTTTAAATGCTGAATAGGAAACACCAAGATTAAAACTCTTGTTGAATGTAATAAACTCTTGTGAACAAACAAATGACAAACCTAGAAGAATTGTGAGCTCTGTATCTTGCTTTAAATTCTACTATTGACGCTGAAATCATTAAATTATATATCATTAGAAATGTCTTGCTAAACGTTAAATACTTGTACAGAAAAATTAAAAGGATGATATGCTGTAACTACTTTCTGGAGCCCCCTTCTTATACAATTAATTATATGAAATATACACCAATTTTCATAGTTTTTCTGACACGAGTA
Organism: Magallana ariakensis; assembly: GCA_020458035.1. Classification (NCBI taxonomy): domain Eukaryota; kingdom Metazoa; phylum Mollusca; class Bivalvia; order Ostreida; family Ostreidae; genus Magallana; species Magallana ariakensis. The sequence continues at coordinate 7,067,301 of CM035817.1, read as the reverse complement.
AATGAAAACGACGTCTTTAAAACAGTTTCCATAGTTCTGACACATTACTGTTACGGGGATGAATGCATTATCGCTATTTTTAAGAAAATATTACAGCGGAAAATTATCTTGGTTTGTAGCCATTTGTTTTTTAATAAAGATGAAAATAATGGATTAATATTGAATAATTGATTTATTTATTCTTTTACATATCACGTGACAACATATTTCATTCGAGTGTATTCATCGATCAAGTGAGTAGGGTTATAAAACGTGACACGAAGTTTACATTGTACCCTATCAAAAATTAGGTTTTATATCTTGCATAGGATCTTCCTATTTTCGGTAAAGGTATTCCATAAAGGTTCAATGTCGAAGATAAAGTGTATGCAAAAATAAGTGGAAAATTCGGATTCTTTACGGTATCTATTTTTTGTTATTCTACCGAGGGGCCATATGACACAATATCCTTTAAACGTCTATATAAAGCCATTGTTGCTCAGGTGAGTGATGTGGCCCCATGGACCTCTTGTTTCTGTATAGAACCATTAGAATTCATGGTTTACAAAATAGTATTTTTTTCGAGTCGGGAGTAAAAAAAACCCATACGCTTTGAGTTAATCCGACTTAATTAATAACATAATTATATTATTACATTATTTACAAAATAGAGACGACATTTGCTACTCATATATAAAAGACGGTAAATCAAAAATATCTATCGAACAAAATTTCATAGCACGCAAGGCAAATAATGCTAAATCAATTGTATACACGTGTGTGAAAAGGATACAACGGTTGGTGATGGCATTATTGGTATATCGTTAGAACTTTCGGTCGACTGCTCCGTTCTCGTTTTAAGGTGGTCGCACATTGGTTGCAAGATGCTCGTTTGTTAGCCGTTTTTATGGCACTGTTTCTGCAATCGTATGGTCATTTCTGATTTGTTTTTTGTTTTTAATTGCTCGTTTCAATACACTGATTGCGAGAACCTCTAACAGCAGACATCGAATCGATTTCTTGTTTGTTGCTAACTTTGCATATGTAGGAGTTACCCGGTGATGTTTGACTGCATAGTGCAATTACCATCATACGACATTTCAGGGAAACTCTTTATATATCATCTGAGTCCGTTATAACAGATAACTTTTACTAAGGCTTGTTAAGATTTTTGCAAGGGACTTGGCAAATTTGCCATATCCGTAATTTCGCTAACTATAAGTCCGTGCAACAAATGAGTTTTATTTTTTCAATCGATTTAGGGGAAGGGGACATCCAGTACAGTTGCATTTGAAAAAAACACATTGAATCATAATAGCAAGGCTTTCATATTCTCAATTTTGAAATGCTTGTTGAAATTATATTGCTACGTTTGATTTCAAAACAATTCTTAAAGCTATATGTGGCGTATTTGAAGTAAAATTTTTGACATTAGTTTAAGTAAAACTTTTTATAATTAGACGTTTCACAAATTCTAGTCCCATAAAACATGTTCTGTCTTTAGTTATTAGTACACGTCTGATGAATATTAATGTTATCCTCCGTTTATAACGCCACTGCGCATGAGTGCGAGAAAACCCAGCATTGAAAACACGATGTAAGAACAGTTTGTTTATAAATTAGAAACAGGTTTTTCATGTCTTAAAATAGATAATTCTTATACCAGATGATACTCGAAGCATTATTATTCAGATATTCATCAAAGAACGATATAAATTGTTAATTATGTTTAACGAAGATGAAACAAGACTTTAGCATCTTCGATACGGTAAACGGAGTAAATACCCCTTTCCCTCAGGGATGCATATACTGAGATTGTTAATTTATTCTTTATTCAAAAATTCTTTTAAACAAAAATCCACTTGTGGTTTATAACTTATAAAGTAAAGATACGGAACACATGGAACACGAACCTGACTAGCAAAATCCCTACAACTAAACTTAATTCGCCAATCGGCTTTAATTCCTTTTCCTTCAATCTATATGGTCTCCGATGACGATCTTCCATTTGTTCCTATCCTTGTCAGTCTGTCCTCTTTTACTTCCTTGCCAAATCTGTCAAACTTAACGGTCTACCCCTTTTTTCGTCGTCGCCATTGTTGTTGATAGACCTAGATGGATGTCACGTGACTCGTATAATGCGGGGTTATTCAAATATTTTGTATTTTTTACCGGCACGTAAAAAAATAATATATATATTTTTTTGATTTCTCGTATCTTTGTTATGCGATTGACTTAGACAGCGTAATTAATGTGTAAGTTCTATCTTTGAATTTATAAAGTAATGAAGCAAAAAATCAGATCTTAATATTGATATTTATTAAAAATACGCCACATATAGCTTTAAACTCGTGAGAAAAAATAACTACATTATTACAAAACGTTTTATGAAATACTAGTGTCTAAATGTCTACAACTGACATTAAACTATTATAAAATATTGGTGCAGTGGCAAGTAATTGGTTCCATGTGACTCAATTTCTTGATCGAAGTGAAGTTTATACATGTATTATAACACCAAGACAAATGATGAAAACTCAAAAAACGGGCCGGAAAGCCAAATCATCATGAACAACTTTGATAAAGCCCTCTGTTTTCCTGTGTACAATATAAAAATATGTCTTTGTTTCTGAATTCTTTTCCTCTCAAATAAAAAAAAATAGAAATTGTAGTTCTATTGCTAAAAAAAAACCCCTAACAAACTACATAGTATAAAGAGTCTAGATTTTAATTAACTAAATCGTTTCCATGGATTCTACGCCAGCTGAAAATCCGTGGACCGTGTCGGCGAGCGCCTTACACGGTCACATCCTCTGTCGATTACGTACCTCAGAACCTTGAGGAACTGTCTATTGAATATACAGTACAAGAAACAGTTAAACGACAGGTTACACCACAGCAGCAAATTAGACAAGTTTCTCATTGTCCGAAGGTAGGTAAATGTAGGATCAACATACGTCGCAACGTCGACGATGGAAGCCGGGAGGATGAAGATGATGGACAAGATGACGATGCTGACCAGGGTGATGGTGAAGGTCTGCTGAGACTTCTGCCACTCTGTCTCGTGTTCACTGTTGAACGACTTCATCTCCTTCTTAATCTCGCTGGCCGACTGTAGTTTCTTCACAAGGTACGTATTTACAACAGACAATATGATTAACGGAAAGAAGTGAAGGGCGCCGGTGGATACTATCTCAGTGTAACGGAAGAAAAGACTGTGGCGGAATTCAGAGTCCCGGATCCGAGCTGTCGGTCCATTTTCAATTATTTCGTAGCAAAAAAATTTCGGTACACATATGATAATGGAGAAAGTTATAACTGCGAAAATTTTTATCTGTGTTTTCAACTTCCAGTTCCTGCGGCGGGACCAGGTCGGACATTTGACGAATATAAACCTATCAATCCCCATGACAACCGTAATCCAAACACTGCACGCGGTGAAGAAGTTCACCATGGGCAAGAATATGTACACTGAGTACCACATCCAAAAGTAGTCCGAGCTCCTGGCCCCCACAACCATGTAGGGGATAGAAAAAACCAAAGCCATTAGGTCAAACAGGGTCAAAGCCTTCAGGTAAAGGTACGAACCTTTCTTTAGTCTCCTGTTAGATAAGACGATATAGTTGATGATATTCCCGATGATTCCAATTCCACAGATAACAGGAGCGATGTAGTTGTTACACAGAATCTCGATAAAGTCTTCCAGGGATTGCGGAGGTCTGCTTGTTACGGTTTGCGTTGAATTGACAACGACGCTATAAAGCTCCGTGATGTTGTTCATTGTCTTGTCAGCTTCGGATCAGCTGTAAAAGTGAAAACAAACACGTTACATCGCCAGCTCATTTAAATATTATTTCCTTTGGGTTTAAATGATTGGATGCGATTATACATTTCCGCGCGAGCTTGCCACAGAATTACTTCACGACATAAGGGTACTTTTGTGATATGTTTAGGACCAAGTGCACGAAATTGGATAAAATTAATGTATTATCTCCGGTCATATAACATATCAATTTTAGGCCTGACAAAAGTTTAATGAAAATAATTTGTTACCAGCTGTGTGCAGAATATGAATATTTTTTCCTGATATAAAACTGTTACTAATAATATTAAATAAAAGAAGGCCACAAGAATTACATTTTATTTTCAATATCTCGGTGAGCTCCTGTAAATATGAAAATGCGTTTGATTTTGGTGTTAAAAAGGGGGAAACAAATATTAAAAGTAATAAGGGAAAGTATCTAATTTAAAGCTGCATGGTCCGACTTTTGGGCTATCACAGTATCAAATAATTTTCTATACAAACCAATTATCTTAGAAAGTTATAAACTTTCGCCTAATTACACCTGCGGAATCGGTCTCCTTTCAAAGTTAGAAATTTTCAAAGTAAAAAAAAAATAATTTCTCTTTGGGCAAACTAAAAAACAAACCAAAATGCATTTTGGGAATGTTTAGGAAAGGGAACCGTTTAATTTCGTCCCACGAATGTTTGGTTTTATTCAACCCACATGTTATACATCGATTTTAAACAAAACAAACTTCAGAAATAATAGTGAACAAAACGTATTCATGTTTATTTTTGATTTGCCAGAACATTACTCAAATTTAGACACTATTGAAAGCGATGTTAAAGGTGTAATTACAATCATCCCCGCATCGATGCCAGGGGCGAATTTTGATATGAGGCGAAATAACGCGGTACCCTTTTTATGTCGTTTGTTTTGTAAAAGAAATTTTGTACATTATTTTTTCATTGAAATATGGTTTAATTGACCGGGAAAACTGATGTAATGTCTATTATTATACACATATTTAGCTTAACCATCGTTTAAAAGCGTACACAAAATTTGACAGAAAATCGGACCAAGCAGCTTTAACGAGTTGTCTGAACCAAGTTTGACTGTAACTACTTCTGCCAGTTTAAAATAATGATTTTCCAATTTTTAAAAATAGAAATTAGATAAAACATTAAAAGTTTTTTTGGTTATTGATTCCTGGTTTTAGAATCTTTCTTGGAACACAGAACAATTTCACGGCAGATGTATTATTGTAAAAAGAAGACGCGCCAAATTATGTACAAATTAATGTGTTTCACCTTATCTCGGTTGTTACAGCGTACACTGTATATAACTTTGTTCATACATGGCCACGATTGGTAATCCATCATAGATCATTCAATTCATAGAATATTTTTTAGTCTCTTAAAATATTGGTAGTCAGTAGCAAAAAATCTTATCTCTAAAGTAAGAGAATAAATTTAAAATAGCCGGCGATTCTACATGAACATCATGTCAACTGTGTGTATGCAACGATATCGGTGACTAATTTAGAGGTCAATAGAGTATAGTGCCGCAAATAGGAGAGTGACACAAATAAAATATTGGAGAAAACCTCTAAATTAACACTTGGATTCATAATAACCAGGAGAAAAATGATTACAGTATACAATTGTATATGTTTGAATTTAACTGGAATGATATGTTTGAATTTAACTTAAAATCTAGCAGACATGTATGCTTGTTTAATGACTAAGAAGTCGCGTATTCGTTCGGAAATGAAATTTACACTAGTTCTATTAATTTTTTATGATGTATTGATTTTGGGTATTGAAATGCTTTTCATCTTTACTGAATTTGTTTGTCTTAAGTAATACTTATTTTTTTTACTTTATCGACCAATCTTCAAAGGATGCTAAAAAAAATTCAATACTAATATGTAATTATCATAAAAAAGTTTCATTTTTGAATTCTTTAATTTGTTACAAACATTATTATTCATACATGTACTCAAACCCAAAGACCAATAGCTTATGTCGTAAATGGAATTGAAATTCGACTCTCGTATTAGAAGAATTTTAGATACAATTAATTAAATTCGAAAGTTGTAGGGTTTAAACTACGACTAAAAATAAATCTTGTTCTGTCCTTGTTAATATTTATTTCGTTTAACGTAATTAATAGCAATTATTAACAATTATATTTAAAATTGATGAGAATATTGAATTCATGTATATATGTTCGTATTTTCATATGTACGTATTGTCATTTTTCATATGCATATTATGAATCGCGGCTGCAGTGAAGTTAACACAGTGCAAATTTCTCGCTTTAATGAGGTTAACTGTACATTGAAATCGGTAAAATGGAATATCGCGTTTCAGCTAAACATTTATTTAGAACCACTTACATGACATATTAATAATTGACAGTTTACAAGCGACATTTCATAAATAAAGCGTTTTACTAAATGATGAAGAACCATTTTCAAACATGTTTTTAATAACGTTAATAGCAAAAGGACATCGAGTTAATTATTAGACACGCAACTTTGAAATCGATCAAATACAAACAAATTATTCTTGGTGCAAAAGGTGTCATAAATGGGTTTGGGTTTGATTTGGCTAGACATCGATATATACCTGATTATGGGTTCGGGCGACGTGTGTTTAATAATTGGTCGCCTTGATCATTTACCTGTCCTTTATCTGTTTATGTTAACCTAGTTTAGTTGAAGTAAACTGTAGGAATCTGTACAAGATGTTCTCAAAGTCATCAAACCACTAACAAACTTTAATCTTTAATACTGATTTTTCTTCCAAAAAGGTTCGATAAAATGCATCTTGTTTATAATACTTTTTTTAATTACAAGAAGGATGTAATAAAAAAAAATGTTTTCTTTTTCCATATGTTACGGATTTTTTAGTCAATATACAGCTTCATGATTTTCCCTTCTATTTGTTCCTAAGTAACATGTAAAGCTTAATTTCTTCGTTAATACATCCTAGTTGTTAGGTTATTTATATCAAGATAATGCATTGTATTTATATTAGCTCGTATTGTATATTTGTTACTTATGTACATCATGAACCCGAATTTCCTCAATGAGAGAAACTCATCCGTGATATAAACGGAGTATTTACAGCAACAAGACTTACCTACAAATGTTCAAGGCATAATTCTTTTACTTATCCAAGCAATTAACTATAAGCATAGTCCCAATATATAATATATTGCCAATATATAAGCAATATTGGTTGCAAAGATAATCACAGTGTGATTCTCCTCAAACATGGCGCCAATCCGTACGGTACCGTATGTTTTGCGCGTGAGGTGATTCGCACCTACCGACCAAAGTGCATATATACGAGCCCCTGAGCAGACGACAGCAGTGCAGTACAGTACAACATTTACGTAACTCACTCCCGTTCAAATGGAGCCTTTAGCGCCCAGCAGAATGGTAAATATACACTCAAGACGTTTTGTGCCTTACATTTAGGTTGGGTAAGTCTGATGCTAAATTTCGTACCCAGTATATTTGGGTCCCCCACAGATTCCCCATACTGTTTCATCGGGTAAATTACCCATTACCCATCGTATCTATTACCCATTACCCATCGAGTGATTTTGTTGTTTATTTACACCTATCTTGTATTTTGACTGTTTAATGCAATTATAAATAAATTTATAGAAAACTATAAATCCCTTAATTTATTGGGTAAATTTCAGAAATAAGAGACCCACACAATTTATGTAACGTAAGTGTTTAAGTAACTATTAAAGCTACGAGACCCAAAAACGTTACAACTGGTGTCAGAAGTGGGATTTCCATTGTCTTATCTCTGTTTACCCATAAACTAATTAATAAATAAACAACATTTTTTTTTTGGTATATTTTTATTGACCAAATATTTTTATTTGTACCCATTTACAATATGGACTCTGAAGAAAGTTTTGAAGTCACTTTTAAGTCCCGTCCATCTACGCCCCACCATTTGGAGGCTGACAGGGTGGCTACACCCGCTCTCGATCCTTATTCCTCATCCCAGGCATCAGACATTGCCCAACCTGTTAATCAAAATCAATTTGATGTTATTATGTCTCTTATGCAAAATGTAAATGAAAAATTATTGGGCATGACAAATGAGTACCAAAAATTGAGAGAGCATGTTAATAATTTGGAAAAAGAAGTCAAAAGTCCTATTTATGATAGGGGAGACAATCATCACTTTCCAAATTCTAGACCCATTTACCCATCCCAAGCACCTGGGCAGAATCAAGTTCGTACAGACCCATTGCATGAGTTAGAGCACAATTATGGTTGCAACCCACAAGATACCCATTTCCCATTATATGAGATGGACAGAAATGAAAATCGAGTTCCCAATCATTTTGCTCAAAAGCCCAATCATGTCACCCTAAAACCTCAAACGTTTGACGGGTCAGAGGATTTTGATGAATACCTTACCCAGTTTGAAATTTTGTGTGACTTACATGGGTGGGACTATAGAACTAAATCTCTGTACCTTGCCAGCAGTCTAACGGGTGGTGCCCGGGCTCTACTAAATGAACTTAATGGAGACCAACGGCGGGATTTCAATTCCTTGGTTAAAACATTAAACAGACGTAATGGCTCCGTCGAGAGATCTGAAATGTACCGTGCCCAGCTAAAAACCAAAACAAGAGGTTCCAATGAGACCTTACCCGAACTGGCCCAATCCATTAAAAAATTAACCCGCAAAGCATATCCAACAGCTGACCAAACTAGTATAAGCATTCTGGCACTGGATCAATTCATTGATGCCTTACCTGACCCAGAGATGCGATTAAGGTTAAGGGAAGCTTAGCCTAGGGATATAAATGAAGCAGAGATATTGGCCATCCGTTTGGAAACTTACAGACTGGCCGATGCCCAAAGAGTTAGAACTTCTAACGAAATTAATGGCAATGAAATGGACCCTATCTCTTCTCTAAAACAAGATAATCAAAACTTGCGGAAAGATTTACAGTCCCTTACCCAAGAAATCAGAGCTCTCACAAGAAATGGCCAAAAGTCAGCTCAAAATTTTGCACAAAATGTCCATGCATCTTACTCAAACCAGGGTTCTTACCAAAACCCATATAGGCCCAACTACCCAAATCAAAAACCCACAAATTATGGACCTAAACCCCAGGGTTCACCAAACCAAAGAAATCATAGCAATGGGAGCAATTACCCCAACAACCCCAGACCTTTCGAACCTCGAAGACAGGGAAACTACCCAATGTCGAATTCAGGGGTCGGAAGTCGGCAGTTTCAAGGGACAGGCCCCAACAACAGCCATTAAATATGGCTCAACCACTCCCAATAAAACCTAAACTCAAAAATAAAAAAAACAAAGTAAAATCTGAAAAAGAGATTCTTTGTCCTACACCTACCCCCAAAGAAATTTTAGTGGGAGATATTAAAGGGGGAAATGATGGAATATATGTTATTGGAAAAATTGGGAGTAAAAAAATACCTATGCTAGTTGACACGGGCGCTAGCGTGACTATAGTCAGTACCCAATTCTATAAAAATTTAAAACTGGAAAAGCCCCAACTTACCCAAGTTTCCATAAAACTTACATCTGCAAGTGGTGATATAATTCCAGTTTCTGGAGAATGCCCCATTCAAATATCTCTTGAAAATTTTCAAGTTACCCATACAGTACTTGTGGCTGATATACAAACCCCATGTATATTGGGATTAGATTTTATGACTCAGAATTCATGTGACTTTTTTGTGAAGAAGATGAAACTAAAGGTACAGGGTATAGACATTCCCTGCTTTAGTAAATCTTGTGTAGAAGTTGTGTCGTGTAGCAAGATTAGTCTTGCTGAGGATATTGAAATTCCTCCCCATTGTGAATTTATTGCCCCTGCAAAGGTGGATAACCCCTTATTTAAGGATGAGGTTGGAGTAATAGAACCCATCCAGAGTTTTGTTGAGAAGTATGAATTATTGATTCCCCAAACCCTTATAACGGTAGACAGTGAGGTCGCAGTTCGGTACATGAATCTGAAAGATGAAAGTGTCAAACTTTACAAAAATACCCAAATCGCCACAGTCAACTGTGTTGACAAAGTGTTAGAAAGGGAAGTCTCTGACGATTCCCACACCCTTAATACTCTGAACCCGGAGTTTAAACCCCAATTCCCCGACCACTTGCAGTGTATTGTTGAGAAACTCTCAAAAAAAGTTACCCTTGAACAAAAGCAAAAATTGCAAAATCTTATTATTGAATATCAAAATAGCTTTTCCACTACATCAACAGACATGGGTCTTACTAATCTTGTTGAACACAAAATTAACACTGGGAATGCCCCTCCCATTAAACAACACCCAAGAAGATTACCCTTAGCAAAAATGGGTGAAGTCGAAAAAGAAATAGAAGATATGTTAGATAAGGGAGTAATAGAAACCTCCAATAGCCCATGGAGTTCCCCGATTGTCCTAGTTAAGAAAAAGGATGGGTCCATAAGATTCTGTATTGATTATAGAAAGTTAAATGATGTGACAATTAAAGATAGTTACCCAATTCCCAGAATTGATTCTACCCTAGACGCCCTAGCAGGAGCAAAATGGTTTTCAACCATAGACCTAAAAAACGGTTATTGGCAAGTTAAGATGGCCCCAGATGACAAACCCAAAACAGCGTTTTCCATACCTGGGGGTGGTCATTGGCAATTCTTAAACATGCCCTTTGGTCTTTGCAATGCAGGTGCTACTTTCGAAAGGCTTATGGAGAAAGTCCTCTCTAACTTGTCCTGGAAAATATGTATGGTCTATTTAGATGATATAATCATTCTTTCCCAGACATTTAATGAACACATCATAAATCTGAAACAAGTTTTCCATAGACTTAAAGGGGCAAACCTAAAAATGAACCCCAAAAAGTGTTACCTACTTCAGAAACAAGTTTCATTCTTAGGACATATTGTTGATGAAAATGGAGTCGCAACAGACCCATCCAAAATTGAATCAGTTATAAATTGGCCAACCCCATCCTCCGTTAAAAATATCAGAAGTTTTCTCGGTTTATGTTCTTATTATCGCAAATTTATTTACAAGTTTGCTGATATTGCAAAACCCCTACATAAACTCACAGAATCTAAACAAGAGTTTCGTTGGGATGAAAACTGCCAAGAAGCTTTTGATAAACTCAAACGAGCCCTTACCAGTGCCCCAATCCTCTCCTACCCAAACAATGAAGGATTATTCATCCTCGATACCGACGCTTCAAATAACGGCTTAGGCGCAGTACTTTCCCAAGAACAAAATGGAAGTGAAAAAGTCATCTGCTATTACAGTAAAACTTTCAGTGCTACAGAAAGACGGTATTGTGTAACACGCAGAGAATTATTGGCTATTGTAAAATCCATTAAAAATTTTCACCATTATCTATATGGTAGACCCTTCAAAGTTAGGACAGACCATGGTTCACTTACCTGGCTCCTAAACTTTAAAAACCCAGAAGGCCAAATTGCTCGTTGGTTCGAATTATTGTCACAATACGAATTTAAAGTGGAGCATAGAGCCGGCAGATCTCACAGCAATGCTGATGCCCTCTCCAGGAGACCCTGTCCCCTTAACTGCAAACACTGTAATAAAGCAGAAGAGAAGTATGAGCCCTCTTGCTCTGCTATAACTACAAGAGCTCAAAGTACCGCCCAAAATAATTTGCCCAATACTGATCCCCATGCCCCAATACTTGACATCAAAGAATCCCAAAACAAAGACCCAATCATTAAAACCATCATAGAATGGGTAAAGTCCAAGGACAGACCTAAATGGGAAGAAATATCCCATCTTAGTGAAGCCCATAAATATTACTGGGTCAGATATGATTCCCTCAAATTTTTAAATGGGGTCTTATTTCATATTTGGGAAGGTGTCCAGCCAAAATACCAAATTGTCCTTCCCCAATCCCTTAAGCATCTCATATTTCAACAACTGCACAACAGTGTCACTGGCGGTCATTTAGGTGTTCGAAAAACCCTATCAAAAATCAAAGACAGATACTTCTGGTATCACATGTCTCAAGACGCTAAAACCTTTTGTAGTAAATGCGATCTATGCCAATCAAGAAAATCCCCCCATAAATTACCCAAAGCACCCTTACAAAAATATATTGTGGGAGAACCTATGGAAAGGTTGGCCATAGATATTATGGGTCCACTCCCCCTTACTAAAAAGAAAAATTCATATCTTCTTGTAGTGGGTGACTACTTTACAAAATGGGTTGATGCTTTCCCTATCAAAAACCAAAAGGCCCACACTATTGCCAAAATACTTATTGAAAGAGTTATATCTATATTTGGTGTACCTATGGAATTACATTCTGACCAAGGTAGATCCTTCGAGTCTGAGTTATTCCAAGACATTTGCAATATACTTGGCATTATAAAAACCCGCACTACCCCTTATAGGCCACAGTCAGACGGCATGATCGAACGTGCTAACCGTACGATAGAGAACATGCTTTCAGCCTTTGTCAATGAAACCCAACAAGATTGGGATGAATACATACCCCTTTTAATGATGGCATATAGATCGTCTGTCCACGAATCTACAAAGGTTAGCCCAAATGAAATGGTTTTTGGTAGACCAATCCATCTACCCATTGATCTGGTGCTTGGTGTCCCAGACCCTGAAACACAAAAGCAAAAGTATGGATCTGAATTTGCAAATGAATTAGCAAGCAAATTACAAATTATTCATAACCGCGCCCGTAATCAACTTCAATCATCTACCAAACACATGATCAGAGAATATAGCAAAAAAATTCATCAACACTTGTATCAAGTGGGTGATGCAGTTTGGTTTTACTCTCCAAAATATGAGAAACATGGAAAAAAGTTATGTAGACCATGGACTGGTCCCTACCTTATTGTTAAAAGAGTAAATGATGTTATATACAAAATCAGAAAAACTCTAAAACATAAGCCAAAAATTGTCCACCATAACTTACTTAAACCATATAAGGGAGATAACCTACCTTGCTTTCCCTAAATGATGATTGGAGCCCCGTCTATTATTTTTATCTCTTTCCATTATATTTCCCTTTTACGTCTTGCTAATAAAATTTATTTTGTCAAATTTCAGATCCAGAAATACGATTGCACCATTTGTGATAAAGAGTTCTCACTCCCCAACCATTGTGAGAGGCATATAACGACCGTCCACTCCGGATTCGGTCATAAGTGCACCTCCTGTGGCAACACATTTTCTAGAACGGATCAAAAGCATGGTTGTCCAGTGTCTTCATTCCAATTAATCAAAAAGGCAACTGGTACGTTCACTGGCGACGAGGCGATTGAATTCCAGACCTTCCAGAGGAACAGGTCGAAGTTCTGCAATCCAGTTCAACGACCAGTCTGTTCTCAATTAGGCAACACCAACCTCGCTAGATCCAAGAGGACAGCCCAATGCTTGGAGCCTCTTCCAAAGAAGAAGCGATGCTATGGACTTCCCCCATCTGCTGGACCCTCACGTACCATCATTCCTCTGATGAGTTTGAAGATCCCAGTTCCGAAGTCTTCTGGCGACTCTCTGACACCAAAGGATCCAGTTTCTGCCTCCAGTACCGTTAGTCCCAACACTTCCACTTCTGCAGCTTTATCTGTGAAGCCAGCTTCTTCAAAAGCCTTGGAGATCCCCCTGCCTGACCTTAATAAAGACTTGGCTTTATCAGAATCGGACAAGAATTCCATTTATTCCAAGACAACTCTTGTCTCCAAACGCTCCAATCCTGATCAGTTGTCCATTCATACAGACGGTGTTATTGATCCAGAACCCGAACAGGAGTATGCTGTTCCGGACCTCCCTTCTTCCACTCCGTACATACCTACCAATAAGCTGTCCCTAAAGGTCAAAGATATCATTGCAAAGCAGGACGAGGTGGTAACCCTGAACATTGGAGGGACCATGTTCACCACCACCAGATCCACACTGCGGGAGGATCCTTCCTCGTTGCTCGCAACTTTGTCCTCTAAACTGCCATCAACACCTTTCTTCATCGACCGGAATCCAAAACATTTCCCTTTCATATTAGACTTCCTGAGGAACAGCTGCTGTGTATCATCCATCTCTATTCCAACTTCTGTTACTGCTCTGAAGGAACTTTCTCAAGAATGTGCGTTTTATGAGATTGACGTTCTCTGTAGATTAATTGAGTCCATGCTCAAGTTGTTTTCACATCAGTGATGTTGTGCTGGATTTGTGATGCATCTGATGTGTACCTGTGATAAAACATTTTATTGATATATATGTCATTTTATTCATTTTCTTAAATTGTTATCATTATTGGTTAAGTTATATGTTTATTCACATTATTGTTATTGTTTAAAATGTTATTATTAATGTATTGTATTTATGATGTCTTATTGTTATCCCATAAATTGTTGTAATTGAACTCAGTGAGTATATTGTCTTTATAAATGGAGATTTATTCCCATATAAGGAAAGCCAACTTTCAACATAAGAGTTCTTACCTGTACAACATTCGGGACGAATGTTCAGAAGAAGGGGGGCTGTGTTACGGATTTTTTAGTCAATATACAGCTTCATGATTTTCCCTTCTATCTGTTCCTAAGTAACATGTAAAGCTTAATTTCTTCGTTAATACATCCTAGTTGTTAGGTTATTTATATCAAGATAATGCATTGTATTTATATTAGCTCGTATTGTATATTTGTTACTTATGTACATCATGAACCCGAATTTCCTCAATGAGAGAAACTCATCCGTGATATAAACGGAGTATTTACAGCAACAAGACTTACCTACAAATGTTCAAGGCATAATTCTTTTACTTATCCAAGCAATTAACTATAAGCATAGTCCCAATATATAATATATTGCCAATATATAAGCAATATTGGTTGCAAAGATAATCAGTGTGATTCTCCTCAAACATGGCGCCAATCCGTACGGTACCGTATGTTTTGCGCGTGAGGTGATTCGCACCTACCGACCAAAGTGCATATATACGAGCCCCTGAGCAGACGACAGCAGTGCAGTACAGTACAACATTTACGTAACTCACTCCCGTTCAAATGGAGCCTTTAGCGCCCAGCAGAATGGTAAATATACACTCAAGACGTTTTGTGCCTTACATTTAGGTTGGGTAAGTCTGATGCTAAATTTCGTACCCAGTATATTTGGGTCCCCCACAGATTCCCCATACTGTTTCATCGGGTAAATTACCCATTACCCATCGTATCTATTACCCATTACCCATCGAGTGATTTTGTTGTTTATTTACACCTATCTTGTATTTTGACTGTTTAATGCAATTATAAATAAATTTATAGAAAACTATAAATCCCTTAATTTATTGGGTAAATTTCAGAAATAAGAGACCCACACAATTTATGTAACGTAAGTGTTTAAGTAACTATTAAAGCTACGAGACCCAAAAACGTTACACATATTTTCATAACAACTCAACTAGGCAATAACGATCTCTATTTTCAACATCTGGTTAATTCTAGCAGTATTAGAACCATTTTAACAAGAGCTTGGACTTTGGGTAGTTGTGTCAAACAGCACTGTGGCGTAGGCATGTCTATTTCATTGCTGGCCACTCAGATATGGCTCTTTGAAATCAACAAGATTTGTCCGGCTTTTGAGCTAAGACCGCAAATCGTTACAACATTGTATATATTTCGATTGAAACCAGCGTCATTTTTAACTTGTTTTGACGCAAGAAATAGATAATCGCCGTCCTTCTGAAAGTCCAAAGTATTCTTAAAATTGTTCTATAAGTTTGAATGATATAATTATGCTTAAATATGACTGTATAAAATGTGATATCCACCCCTCGGGGAATAGTACCCGTCTCGGGTGAGATAAAAGGGGTGACCATCCCACTCATAGCCATTGGATACATTTAAGTGCTTTTTTTAATACTTTACATCTTTTTTCTGTCGCAATTTGAGTGTCTTACAGCGAAGCACAAACAGTTTTAAAAACATCTATAAACCTAAGTAATCATCTAGACATGATTTCGAAACTCACTGTGGAGCTTTCACATTTTTTTTTCTTTCCATGAAATTTCAAATTGCGTTTCATGGTCAAATGTTAGACAAAAAGAACATTTTAAACGGTGATATTATTTTTTTGGAATGATGCTTATTTTTCCCCATCAATATCTCAAGGCGCTTAACACTTCGTAAAATATATTTTAAGTATGCGATAAACTACATGTATAATTCATTTTACCCATCCCGAGTGACAATCAATTGCAGCAATAACTACATCACAATATCTAGACACACCAAGTACATGTACTTTCGCTGAATGAAACACATGTAGTGATTCGTTCTTTTAATGGGAGCACCCAGTATTCATACACGTTAAAATCTCCGTGGACTGAAATGGAATACATTACCATTATCAGTTCTCTCGGAACATATTTTGTATTGATGTTTAGTTTATATGCGTTGTTGCTTAGCTAACTGAATTTATTTACTGCAAAAAACTTAAAAATTTACGAGGTCCTGATTTTAAAAGATCGTTTTTCCAGTACCGCATATTTTTGCATGTCTAGGATATGCGAATTTTCAGAGTATTTATGTTATTCCGGATTTTTTCCGGTCGAACATATTATTCATTTCTAAATTAGTATGCGCTTCAAGCTTCAATTCTCGATTCTTCTCAAGACTGCTAAGCCATGTTCAAAATTTCTCGAAAAATATACTATAAATAAAATCCACCCCCCATCTCTCTCTCTCTCTCCATTTTTTCTCCTTTAAGAACAATTTACAGTACTGCTTTCATTGTTGTCTATTTTTCAGTGTCGTATGACCTAACCACGATCTGCTTGACCCCTGAGCCCGTTTAAACGTTACAGTGATTTGTTTCGTCTGAACGATGACTATAGGATGAGGGCGTGATCGTTGCACCAACTCTATTGGAAGAGTGCAACAGTTTAATTAGGAAATAAACAGCAATGTTAAAAGGTTCACCGGGATATGAACTTGGTTGGTCACGTTATCAAATCCTGTGAAGACCTAAGGGCTTCTCAGATAGATTTGATAACGTACCAACCATGCAAGTTCATATCCCGGTGAACTTTTTTATAGATAATTTGATAATTTATTTTGTTTTGCATGTCTGTGCTTTCGCGCTTACTCACTGCACAAAATTTTATGTTTATGATGCTTGTGCATTCGTGCACCTATTGCATTATAAACCTATTTCTTTTGTCAATTTGTTTGATTTGTTATGAGGCAGCCCATTGTTAACACCAAGTCACTGTGGCCAGTAACGCCAAACCAGAATAAACCATCTCAAATTTACATGTCTCTTTCATTTATTTATCAAGTATTTTGGATAATATTCAAAATGTTATCTAAGATTGATTTATATCTTGTGGTTTGCTTGAAATACATGATTATATAAATCCTTTTTAACATGCTTATTTCCAGAAAAGAGATCGAACTTGATAGACTTGATAGAATTTTTTCAATAATAATCCACGTAATATGCCCATCTCTGATATATGTAAAATTGATATGCCATACAATTTCTATCTTAAAAAGTGTAGCAATATTTATCCGTAAATTAGGAGTACCCTTTTGGCAGCCGCCCGCCATTTTCACTTTTTCAATAACCGGATTTTTTACCTGTTGAAAACCCGGCTAATTGAAATTGTAGCAATTCAAAAATAGCCAATTTTCAGTTCAATGCAAAAAGATTCCGAATCGATTAAATGCGCTATAACCCAAAGGGATGAACACTTAACCCCTCTTTTCTTTGTATTTTTGAATATATATATATATATATATATATATATATATATATATATATATATATATATATATATATATATATATAATTGAGAATGTGAGATATCCAAGTCTAAAATGTGTGATCTTAGAGCCTTAAAAATACATTAAAGACTATCTTTTTAGTAATCAGACATAGTCATCAGACATAGGATCTGTAAGAGAGAAAATCATGCAATATACAAATGTAGAACTAAATCGAGTTAGGCCGCGTTGGTTAATGTTTCTGAGTTCACTTACAGTGCTTGATCTACATGTATTTAACACCCTAGACAATGTCAATGTGATTCAATAGACTTCTACAGCTGTTCGCAAGTCTTTTCACAACGGTACATTGAATAGGGTAGAGAACATTTAGATTTTTAATAAAATAAAAATAACGAAATAAAAAAAATACCCACAATTAATATAGACTTACAGATGTCTTTCATGCAATCTTCAGAGAACGACCTCGATCTCAGAAGCATACCATTGTTTGACCAGAAGATGGCACGAGGACAATTGCATGTCCCTGTAGCAAATTAGAGTTGGCACTGTTCAGTACTGGTGCCTAGTTCTAGTATACGAACAGAACGTGTATAATGACCCCGGTCATTGATGGCTTCCACATGTAGGGTCATCACTTGGGTACGGTGGGAGCGGTGTGTGTGTGTGTGTGTACTCGGCCTGTTTATCACAGACACTTTTTTGGTATAACCATGTTCAAAAGTCTATGGGTACCGCTTTTTGACAAGTTATTACTTAAGTCATATTTTATTCTGTTTTCTGAATGCAGACATTAGAGTTATATACAGAGTGTTGTTTTTTTTTCGTTTTGAGGAAAACGCGACAAAATTTTTACAACTTTCTTGACCATCAAAATCGTTAGTGACATACCGACATTTATTTATACAACTGACTTTCTGAAGCGTTGAGATTTAAAAAAAAACTTATTAGATACATGTAGAAAGCATGAAGTGTTGGTGACGCAACAGCGAGATTAAGTAAGATATAGTGGCATATAAATTACTACTAGACATTCAAAACTAAAGTCACAGTTAACGTTCAATTATTCAAGAAAGACTTGCAAGTAAAAAAAAAATGATTCAAAATTTTCAAAAGACAAAATATCAGAAAATCCATGTCAAGTTTAAGGTTCACTTGCGAAAGTCTCTTGCACTAAACTAATTTTGTACGTATCTCAGCTGGAATTAACTTCCTGTATGATACGCTTATCTTATTTTATAACGTTAAACATGTTAAAGTAGCATCCACGCTTTCACGCGAAGAGCATTGCTGATTTTATAGCGCAGATTTCATATGAGAAGCTATCGGCTCAGTTTACCACGAAAGAAACCTTTTCCTTCAATGAGAATATAAAAATCACATTCTTAGCTAGGGCGGTGGTTTGTTTTGTTTTGTTTTGTTTTTTTTTTTTACAATTTCACTGTTCAATATAATTTTACAATTGTCATCAAATTTGAGAACTCTTATCTAAGCTGTGTAGGACCTATTTGATCACCTAAGCTGTGTAGGACCTATTTGATCACCTAAGCATAATATTATACGGGCACCTTAGAACCTTACAGCGTAGGAAATAAACACGATTCTGTGATCAAAATAAAGTTTTCTACCAATACGGCTCTTTTATAAGACAGGCTAGTATCAAACAAGAAATCAATGAAGAAATATTTTGTTCCATTCTCCACTTACCTGTACGTGTCCTGTTACATGCCAAGAGATCGAGAGGACGTCGAGAATTAAGTCCAGATGCTGTGGCCCTATTCACTCATAAGCTATCAATAACACTCAATACCAGACGTCAGACGGGCAGCTTTGCTTAATGAGATTATCGGGAGCATTAAAGGATAATCACGTGATGAAACATAAAATTCTAAATGATAAATATTGTGATGACCATGTAGTCTGTATGTTGTATTATTGACGGTTAACGCATACCGTGCAGCGGACTAGCAATTACAATACAAGAATTAATTCGGACGCGGTTATCAGTCATTAGGATTAGCGAGCGAAATATATCTCTTTTTTTGAATTGTTATTACTTTGGTTATCTTGTGTTCATTTCAAAAAGACCCTATATATTCAAATTTCGATTTCTGTTAGTTTGGTTTTAAGTAGATACCGGGTAACGGCGATCTGTCTTGTATATATACGACGACTCCATTGCATTGTATTTATGATACAAGGAAATCTGAAGCACTTCAGCAGGGACAAACTATTAAATCAGAAGGAAAATACAACGTATGCTGGTATATCAACTATTAGTACCTTTCATACCCATCCTTCATTTTAAAGGGACCTGGACACAATTTCAGATGAAAATTTTATTTTTGATTTTTATACATGTATTAAATAGTTTACTTGTGTATTTTGAATGATTTACCAAAATTTAAATGTTAGAAGTCGTGTTACAAGCGAGGTACAGAGGAAAGAAGTTTTTGTTATGTAAACAAAGCTCGAGTCTTATATTTGTTTACAAATAATGTAAAGTAAAGAAATTACCATTTCTTTGACAAAATAACTTGTGAAAACAAAATAAACTTATTAAATGTGTTCATAAATAAGTTTATCAACAACAAAATACAACTTTAGATTGAAACTTTTACCAATTCAAGACATATGTAAACAATAACAGGACTCGAGCTTTGTTTACAAAACAAAGAATTTTAACCTGTGTAACTCGCTTGTAACTCGATATTTGACTTTCAAATTTTGACAGAGCATTAAAAACATCCAAATTGACCATTCAAGATATTAAAAATGAAAAAATAAACTTTGAAATAAATTAGCTCAAATCGTGTCCAAGTCCCTTTAAATCTAAAGATGTCCTTGTGAACAAATCAAAGCATTCAGGCTTTATGCAGCTTTAACCAAATTTCTAATGAATTACAAGAAGAGATTGCCTCAAGTTGTTAAGTTGCGTTGGATATAAAGGTCCCATTGAATTGTAAGGACCTTATTTCTAACAGACTGCACGCGTGGCTTATAAGGTCGAACAACATCCTGGTGAGAGTTCAGACATAAACGTTTAACAATAATGAGACTTGTGCTTTTGTTGAAAGATTTAAAATACTTCAGCAAGATTTTAATACCTTGGGCATTGTCAATTGTCACATCTTCGCACCAGACAAAACGGATTATCTGACCTACAGAAGCTATCTGGAGATGTACGGCGTTTCAATATCTGCCATAAACAATAATGGTACTTGTGCTTTTGTCGGGCAATGTTAATAGCCACGAACAGCGTCGAAGAACGTCACTACCGGTAAATAATGAGACATTTCTGATTTAACTGATGTTTAGAAAGTTAATGTTTACTAAATTCCTTTGCGTACATCACTTGATTGGAAGATTTTTATCAAGACTTCCGTGATGCTTGGGGGAAAAAATGTCCGACTATGGTTTTCACATGACATCGGATAATTGCAGACATCAATATTTCAAGAACTTTTGAAAGGCGAAGAATAATAAATAGTGTATTCCCGATTCCCCAACCGACGATAAAATATACAAGCAGTCAGTACTAAGCTTATTGATATACGTACATGTATTTTCTTGAAGGTATTATATTAATCGTAACATGCATACTCTAAAAATCTTATATAGCGACAATGCAAAATAATATCATCAATGACCATAAATGCAAAACCAACAGTCTTCTTTGCAATATAAATATACATAAAATCAACCAAAGGTGTCTTTATACAAATCAAACAAACAAAAAGTAAAACCAAGAGACATACACGCAAAACGAACAGACATCAACATAAACCAAACAAACGCATGTTGGGGAAGCAACATGGGCGGTGTCCAGTGAAGTCTTATACAGACCATCTCGTACACATGTCATCTCGTATACAAAAAATCAACTCGTATACAAGATAGAGAAAAAAGTGTTAATCTTTGACAACATTTTTTGTATATTAAATCCTGTTTTACACACAGGTGCTTACATACATGTAGCAAAGATTTGTAAGCTCTGTAACTCGCTTATATCTCAACAAATGGTACTAAAATTTTAGTTGCCTTTTAAAAATGCCTCAATGAAGCATTGTAAATATTAAAAATCAGAAAAATAATATTTGACCAAAATCGTGACCATGCCCCTTTAAAATCTAATGTAGACATTCATTGCACAAAATTACTTTTAAAAAAATGTTGAAAAAAAATCATAATTCTATACATACACATGTAATTCATCAAGGTTGCTAACTTCGTCAGTTGAGAGTTACTGCCGATGAATATTTGTTGAAATGCACTATCAAGCTACATCTACCGGTAAAAAAGGTCGTAGCCCGATAATTCCTTTTACTAAATATCTGCATGTCATGCTCATGTAAATACATTTATTGGGTAAATTGGGTCAATTTTCTTCGACAAGTCTCAAGTTTTTGAACCGACCACTAATATAGCTAAGAAGGGGAAAATTGGTTTCTTTAGGAGCATGCATTTATAAGCTTTGGGATCGCGGGTAAGAAACGTGTGGTTTCCATTTTTTTAAAAACAAATAGTGAAGTATACATTTAAAGCATGTAATCAATCTCTGCACACCGCATTCTTTTTCTAAAATAGTATTTACGGTGGCGTAGTCCCACCTATGGAAAGTGTTCCAATTAATTGATCACAATATACATGACACTGTATATGGATTACTAGTATATTGGTAATACCTTTATTGTGTTGACTAACTTGATTCAAACTATTGTGAATATATTTACATGTACAAACATGATCCAATATCTACGTGTATTAAGACAATACACGCGTTGTGACAATAAACATTCAATAACTGGTGTTTTTGGGAGTTGATTTTAATCAACTCTCCTATGCATTTACTCAGGCAAACCGAAAGTGAAACAGTGTTTGGACCTAAGCACAAATCAACACCGCTGACAACATTAAGTTCTTGAAAATAATCAATAAATTCGATGAAATGTATTCTAAAGCATTGTTTTTCAAGGAAACTTAATATTTATAGATACATTGTAAATAGCCAGATTTTAAATGGTACGAATAACTTAGATAATTTTGTAGTCGTACATTGTATGTATTCCTACGCCAGAGTTCAATATAATCTCGTTCAACCAGACGCTCGGCTGTCTCCGTAAATATCCGACAAGCAGAGTGTCTCTCTTGCTTGTCGGAGATTAACGGAGACAGCCGAGCGTCTGGTTGAATGAGACTAGAGTTGAATATTGCTTGGATCCATACAATTTCTCAGAACTATTTCGATTACTGATACGTAGTTTGATGGAATTCATTCTTTGAATATTACACAACATGATTCATATGGGGTTTTCACGAAATTTCTGTTGGAGAATTGATAATAAAAAAATATGCGTAATTCAAATACATATAGGAAACTACTTGCCATGCAAAATAGAACCGTTTTAACAAGAGCTTGGACTTTCGGTGGGATGTTACTATCTAGTTTACTCATCAAAACAAGCTTTCAAATATTGACCTCCTTTCTTCTAATTCGCTAAGAGAAGCTCATTAATATTCATAGACTGTCAAAACCGGAAAGTTGTTTGCCAAGATCTGCTCTGCTGTGTGAAATTGACGGTGTTTCAGCGAAATATACATCCCTGGATAAGGTCGGACGAGTGTCACTGCGTTCAATGTATTCATATCTATTAGCCAATGACTGGACAGTACTTTGATTTACTACCTCAATGGAACGAAAATCTTTTAAAACAGTTTTGCTAATGACTATTCCTATACATGTCTGTGAAAAACTTGTCCACGAAGTCTTCTTCTCTACTCTCATATATCTTTACGAAAAACTAAATGCACGGTTATGAAATCCTTTACTTAAATTGGAAATTCATGACCCCTGGGTCAGGGGTACAGGCCCTAGGGCGGGCCAAATGTAGCAATACAGTGAGAATGTTTAAAAAACCTTTTTTTCTATTCCCATACATGTTTGTAAAAAACTTGTCCACGAAGTCCTCTACATAAATTGTGATTTCATGGCCCCTGGGTAAGGGGTTCAGGCCCTAGGGCAGGACCAATATGCCATATAGTAAAAAACATTTTAAATCTTAAACAATCTTCTTCTCTACTCACATATATATTTGAGAAAAACTAAATGCAAGGTTAATATGTCCATGAATTCCTCTACCTTGATTTTGAAATTAATGGCCCCTGGGTCATGCATTCTGGCCCTAGGGCGGAGCCAATATGGCCGAATAGTGAAAATGTATTGCTTTGATATTTTTTCTGTACTACTATGTCATTGAAGATTAAGTCGTGCATTGTTATTATGTTCATAATGTCCTGATGTTAATTTGTGAAATTCACTGCCCAGGCCATGGGGCAGAAGTTGAGGATTTTATTTGGGGGGAGGGGGAGAGGGAAAGGGGGAGAAATCAACTGTATGCATTCTGTGTGCATTATAGATGAAACTGTAATTACAATAAAATATTAACCATTAAAGGCCTGCTGGCCCCTGGAGCGAAGGTATAGATAATCCGAGATTCCTCCGACTATTGAACCCCCAGTTCCACTTTTTGTGACTGAATATTTTTTAAAGGTATGTATGTGGCGTATTTTTGGTGAATAACAATAATAAGATCTGATTATTTGCTTCATTTCTTTACTTAAAGATAGGACTTTCACACAAATTACGCTTTATAAGTCAATCGCATAACAAAGATACAAGAAATCAAAAACATATTTTTTATTTTTTACCGGCACGGTAAAAAATACAAAAGATTTGAATAACCCCGCCTTCAATGGGTCACGTGACATCCATCTTGGTCTATCAACAAGAATGGCGACGACGAGAATGATAAGTATACCGTTAAAGTTTGACAGATTTGGCAATGAAAGAGAAAAGAGACAGACTGACAAGGATAGGAGCAAAGGGAAGATTGTCATCGGAGACCATGTAGATTGATGGAACAGGAATTAAAGCCAAATTAAATTAAGTTTCCATGATGAAGTTGTAGGGGTTTTGCTATAGTCAGGTTCGTGCTCCATGTGTTCCGTGTCTTTACTTTATAAGTTTTAAACCACAAGTGGATTTTCGTTTAGAGGAATTTTTGAATAAAGAATAAATAAACACTCTCAGTACATCACTACATGCATCCCTCAGGGAGAAGTACATGTATTTACTTCGTTTACTGTGTCGATGATGCTAAAATCGTGTTTCGTCTTTATTACACGTAATTAACAATTTATATCGTTCTACATTAATGAATATCGGAATAATAATGCTTCGAGTATCATCTGATATAAGAATTATCTAATTTAAGACATGAGAAAAGTGATTCAAATTTGTAAACAAACTGTTCTTCCATCGTGTTTTCCCGCACTCATGCGCAGTGGCGTTATAAATGGCGAATAACATTAATATTCATCAGGCGTATAGCAAAGTTAACTAAAGACAGAACATGTTTTATGGGCCTAGAGTTTGTGAAACGTCTAATTATAAGAAGCATAATGTATATTTTTACTCAAACTCATGTCAAAAATTTTACTCCAAATACGCCACATATACCTTTAAACATCAAACAATAAAACCAGGGTAACAGTCAGAGGAGTCTCAGATTTGGGTTTAAACTTCAAAATGTTTTAATTCGTCACTTCGGAGCATGGTAGCGTTCAGAGTATTTTTACAATACCCCTTCTATATATTTTACACCTTGTTTTTATTTAGACGTTCAATCTGTATTAAAAGGTAGAGTCTAATAGACTCTTCCGTATTAAAATGACTCTACAGCAGTTTACATCTCACTCTTGTTTTAGAATCAAGTAGGTTATTCGATTTTTTTTTACCGTGTATCTCTTCGTTAACGATAATGCAAACTTTGCAATATCAGATGAAGTTTTCAACAAAATATTCACTGATTATCTGGGACAGCTTTTTCCGAGCTGGTTGCCATCAAATACATAGTTGGTACTTAAACTGCATTACATTAGCACACAAATGCACAGATAACTGATGACACATTATATGGATCCTAGTGGATATTCGGATTTTCCGTGATGTTATCGCATCGCGCCGCTCCGTGCAGTGCCATCTGGCGTTGTCATTTTTTTCAGTATATCTCAACAATGACTATCTGTCTTTTGTAAATGATTTCTGTTCACCGAAACAATACAACAAATCATTACACCGAATGTGAGGTTTAAAGGGACTTGGGCACGATTTCAGATGAAAATTGTATTTTTGATTTTTATGTATGGAATAGTTACTTGTGTATTTTGAATGATTTACCAAAATTTGAATGTTAGAAGTCGTGTTACAAGCGAGATACAGAGGAAAGAAGTCGTTGTTATGTAAACAAAGCTCGAGTCTTATATTTGTTTACAAATAATGTAAAGTAAAGAAATTACCATTTCTTTGACAAAATAACTTCATCGCAGTCACTTTTAATTGTTTTACATTTTGCCAATAAGCACTTAAAACTGGGTAGAATTTGTTTGGAGCAAAAGCAAATTATTCTTCAAAATTAATGTTTTGTGTGTTGGAAAAGAGACCAATGTTAACAAAGATTATTTCTATTTTCAATGCCAAGTATTTAAATAAACACAAAGGAGGGCTTGTTTTCCCGTAAGCTCTTTTACAAGACACGTCTAGCTACATACTGTAACCTAAGACAAACGATCGAATTCAGGCAGTCGCAGATAAATTATACATTTATTGTAAAATTCATTTCTTAATAGTATCCTCGGATTGGCAGACTTTTTAACCGCTCCTCGGTATTCTGTTTCGATGGAATCTATTTTAAATGCACAAGAACGTAAGCATCATTGGTTGTCTGATATTAGTGTATAGACGAACAACTTTGAATAACTTTATTTTGTAAAGATAAAATTACATTGTCCGTCTCATTAAAATTAATAGTGAAAAGCATATTACAACGTCACACAATAATGCTGGTGGATTTATTTTTACCTCATGTTTAAAGGGCTTTTATGAAATGTGATATAAACTAATAACTACCAAATCTTTTAAAAAGAATTAGCCTATGAATTAAAAACAAGCATTGATAGTTGCAACTGTGAACGTCATAGGAGGTTTACAATTATGCCAACCACTCCGCCATTAGGCGAATTATGTTGTCTAAAGTGTTGACAGAACGCATTCAATAGACCTAATATCCTAAAGTCTGATATGAACTCACTTCTGTGAAGCAGATAGAAAACAGATTAGATTTCAAACATGTTAGCTATATTCAAAGTACAGTCCTTAATTATTCTCAAAAGAGATAGGTTCAGTGACAATTTTATTTTAACAACAAAAGTGAGATGAAATCTGGAATCTTTTCATTATTTTCTACTCCAAATGAACTCTCGATTCAACCTTCAACCCCTAAAATAAAATGCAATTAAGCTGGGTACCGGTATCCGCGACAAACCTACCAATGCAATTAGTTATTTAACCAAAGACTTTTAGCCATCGTTGTGGTGATTCATTAACCTGCAGTAAATACCGTAAGATCAGAAGCTGATTGCCAAATTCATTTATCTCCAAAAGGAGATAAAAGGATGTGTTTTCTAAATCAGCAAAATACATTACTTTTACATAACGAATGAGTTCGTTACAGTCAGATCAATCTTGACTGTTCAAAATGTGCACCTAAAGTGAAAGTAATAAATCGAATTCCATTGCAAATGCTAGTGATAAAAGATGCTCATTCAGATTCAAGGTATCACGCCTGTAATTGACCAATCAAAATGAACTTAGCAATTGTTGGTCCATAAATACTACAGAATTTTTTCCCTTGACTGAATTTTAAAATTTTCTTTTACTCAGTTTAAAAAAAAATTGTACCACTGAGAAGGATATTTTATGTTTTTTTTCTTTTGTTCCATTCTCAACACATTACACCAACATACTTTGTTAGAGTTCTTAGATTACTTATACTTTGAATCTGTTTACAATGCTTTCCGATCAAATTTACACGACATTCAACTTTCAGTCATGACGTCATCAATGTGTAAATCTACGTAATGCAATCCAATTTGTGATAAAAATTGTCTCCAGTATTTTGTTTTTGTTTTTGGTCTACGTTTCGTTGCTTAAATATTTGAATATGTACATAATAACTAAGATTTGTGATTTCACGAAATTACATGTAACTCAGATTCTAAAATGACAATAACAAACCGTCAACCATCTCAAAAATCCAGAAAACGAAATAAAATTCAAATCAGAGCAACACGGACCTCCAAAAAGATAGAGGTAGGATCAGGTGCCATGGAGGAGTGAGCATCATCTGCTGACCGGTCACACCCGCCGTGTGCTCTTTGTCGTAATCGGGGGAAAAAACCCGGAAAAGTCCGTAGACAATTAGGTGATTAATTATGGTCTAACAATTTTAGTATGAAAAACGTCAGTCAGCATGCGACCGAGTGAAAGATTGTATTTGCTGACAAGGTCGTTGTATCGACCATAGAACTTACGAAAAGATGACTTCAAACTAGACTGTTGATAGTCCTGTTTGATCAACTTGTTTGTAAGTAGCTTGCCTCGCCTTAGAATCTGTTCATACGAAGAGCATGCCCTTGCGTATCGAATTAACTGAGAGACATAACACCATAAGCAGGTGATGAATGTATATCGCTACATAAGTAAGGAAAGTTGACTATAAAAGAAATTGAAGTCATCGCGTTTATCATAAAATTTGTTGTTAGGTTACCATGTGATTTCTAAACACCCCCGCGTTTGAAGACGGTATAAAGAGTTGAAATAATTTACAGTCTCCGGGTGCACTTCCTCTCCTTTGTGATTGGTAAAAAATACATGATGTGAAAATTTACATTTATTTCATTGGTTGAAAAACTGTTCGGCGCAAGGGATATAATTTTCTGGTGATCTTTTTTACGCACGACTTAACAGTTTTCGTAGGTTTTAAATCTTAAAAAGTGAGAAAACGAAAAAACAATAAAATTACCTGTCAATGAAATTCAGGCTTTATTTTTATAGTACAACTATTGAAATGTTTTGTTCTTTTCTTTTTGTATAGTTTATGCAAATACAAAAATTTGCTACGGTATGTCTAATATCAATAAAAAAAAAGTTTGCATATTAGATACGGTACTGGGTAAAACTTATATCGGTAAAACAAGTGCTGAATGCTGTCGTATTATGTTTGATTTTATCAAAAAAGACGACCCTTACTAAGATAATAGAGAGAGAGAGAGAGAGAGAGAGAGAGAGAGAGAGAGAGAGAGAGAGAGAGAGAGTTAATGGAGTTAATTATAGAGGACGCAGATGAGCGAATTATCTATCAATAGTTATAAAGTGACAAATTAAGGTCTAGTATATCTTATAAAATGTAACTTTGAAGTGTTTTGAAATTCTTTAACCGGGGATCAACGATTTCTATATGTAGATAATGGAATGAAGTAATGTCAAACATCGAAGACTGTACGAATATTTAAGAAACTGTTTTTATTACAAGTGCTACCGTTAGTATTCTAATCAAAGTATGCCGAATCTTCCTGGAATTAAACATAGGTTGTAACTTTACTTTGTATAAATACTTTCTTCATGGTTACTCAGTGTAAAACATTCTTTACATAAGGACGAATTTGTCCGCCGTTGTTTTATTTTTCCACTAAGCATGCACCATAACAGATCATTCGTTCGCATTTCAAAATATTTAATGCACGTATTCTCGGACTCCATGCCAGGAAATTTAGTTAGTTAGATAGTTACGTCATTCATTATACATGTAGTTGTTGACGGCCAAAGAAATTTTTAAAACGCTTTAAAGTTACACCAATAAAGGATATACATGTGATATATATAGATCTTAATTAATTTGTTTGCCAGTTTATAACTAATTATGATTTTTAGACGGGGCCACGTGACCCCATCTGTTAGTTTACTGTCAGCCAAAGTCTCAAACCGGAAGGCACGCGTAGAACACATGAATTGAGTTTACGCTAAAGAAAAGAGTGCAGACAGTGTTCACGCATTTCAGTAAATATATATTATTAAAAACACGCATTAAATCTTTTTAAGTCCTCTATGTATAATCCAAATTCTATAAAGAAAATAAACAAATAGTTTTATTGATTAAAATATTCTTGCTCGGATTCAATAGTTGTAGCGATTTGTGGAATGAGTTACGTAACGGAATGCACAACGCCATTGGTGGACGAGCTCATTATTTAATAGAAAGGGGTTGAAGGTTGAATCGAAAGTAAAGTTCACATACGCAATGTGCCATTTTTGAAAAGTTGTGAATTTTATTTTTAACAATCTAATCGCCTGAATGCTCCCGAACTTCGTGCACGAGCCGAAGTTAAAATCTGAACGGGTTATATGTTACATTAAAGTTTTAAAATTCAGAGAATTTAAAACTATCTATAACAATTTAATTGTTATAGATAGTTTTAAATTCTCTGAATTTTAAAACTTTAATGTAACATACACACAGCTGTCTTAGATATTAAATGGGTTGGATTCAAGTCTACTTGCGGTCACAGGTGCTTGGGGACGGGACCCCCCCCCCCCCCAATATTCACCCCCACATTCCCGAGTTATTTTTTTCATCATTTATTTTTTAAATTATATGTTAATGTATGCAACACTAAAAAAATTCACAATTAACGCGAAATAAGCTATGTATAAAAAATGTATATACCACTGGTATAAAAAGAGAAGAAGGTTGGCAACTTCAGCAGACGCCATCTTGTAAAATTCGACACCTCGCTAGGAAATCCCAACATTATTTAACTGAAAAGAACTGACCGGCTGGAAGTGATGGTCGCTATATTTCCACAAGTTATTAATAAATGAGGTGCAATGCTATTTTGTGACTTTTCAATAAATCCAGTCGTGTTATTTTCACATTTTACATCATCGAACTCGCGTTTCAATTCAGTGAACGGAAGTCGTTCATTCTGCATAAGTTTAGTCACAGGCAGCTATTTTTAGCAAAAGTAAAACCAGAAAAAGACATCCGAGTGGCGTTAGATACATGAAAAGATCAGAGGATCACGATTGTTAAAACAGTAAAATTTTACTAAAAATAGTTGCCTGCAACTAAAATAATGCAGATATGACGACTTCCGTTCACTGAGAATTGATGGTGTAAAATGTGAAAAAAACACGACTGGATTTATTGAAAAGTCGCAAAATAGCATTGCACCTCATTTATTAATAACTTGTGGAAATACAGCGACCATCACTTCCAGCCGGTCAGTTCTTTTCAGTTTAATAGTGTTGGGATTTCCTAGCGAGGTGTCGAATTTTACAAGATGGCGTCTGCTGAAGTTGCCAACCTTCCAGTGGTATATACATTTTTTATACATAGCTTATTTCGTGTTAATTGTGAATATTTTTAGTGTAGCATTCATCAACATATAATTTAATCAAAGTACTGAAAGTACTGTAAGACGGTGGCGTCGTTTGAATGTGGCATATTACATGTATGATAATTATTGTCGTCGAAAACCCGCGGCCAGTATCGCATACATGTACTAATGCTTAACGCTTACATGCACAACTGGTCGTGAGTTTCCTACATGGATAACTATGTAGAAATCGTAGTTGTGTAATCTCAATTTACACTTTACAAAAGCTATGTCTCTTGGCCGTCGTCTTTGGGGGAAAACCCGTAGATTTATTTCAGTAGCCTTTGTAGTATAGAAGTTTGTATATATATATTTGTATTTATATCGTTTGACATTAAAATCCGTTTTTGGTATGTATTTTGTTTGCCCCAGAATGCCTCATTCAATATGTGGGTTGCCACCACATAGTGAATGAATAAATAAAATTCAAAGCGATTTCATCACAATACGCCCAAATATTTGATTGTATAAAGAAGGGACATTTGTGGGTTTTTTCCTTTAGACCTTTGGGTTGACCCCGCAAAGGGGAACAACTTTTGAAAAGTGAGGATTGGACTATTGTGCTTTAAAGGTATTGTACATTTTTCAAAGTAACGAGAACAAATAAGGCTTTGGTATGATAAAATACTTGTCAGGTTTTTACTAACTATTTGGGCATACATGTAGTATGTTTATTTTCCCTCTTGACAGCATTTTCCCTCAATTTCTTCACAGGGAAAAAGTTGTAGTCTCGTGGGCCAACACACTTACTTTAATTTGTCTTCATAGCCAGTTAATACATGTAGGTGTATAGAAAACGGAATGAATTTACAAGAACATGTTTGATAAAACTGGAAAATGCTTTTGGAATGCACGTCATCATGAAACCGCAGAGTCAATCAATATTTTATCTTCGACTTCGAGTGGTTTATTTCCATTAGCTCACAACAAAAGTGAATGAAAATTTGAAAAGAAAAATCATACAATATTCAGTCGCGGCAGTTTCATTAACCAACGTTTTAAAGTACATTTGTTCTATTGTATTTAGCTGTAGATTAATTCAAATCATTTGAATGAATTCGGGATAGTCACATCTATAATTATTTTATTGCTTCTCAGTACACTTTAAAACGCATAATTTACTTGCTACATTTAACTTTTCTAGTATAAATACAACAAATATTTATTAATTATTCACCAAAACATTTGCTTTACATAAGGTCATAGTCAGTTCCTTTGTTTGGAAATCACATATTTGTTTAATCCTGCTTTTAATATGCGAGATTTTGAAGAATATTTTTTATATTTTCATTTTAAAAAACTCTGTGTAATGTCAGGAGTTTTGCACTAATATGTATAATTTTTACATGGTCTTCAAATTTGCATCCGATTTGATTTTTTGCAGTAAAATAATACTGTTAATGGTACATGTTGGGACATGTCCATAATATAATAAGAGCGTACAAGCAAAGGACTTTTCATTATAAAGTTTGACCTATGACCTCTAGATCATTTGTGTACAAAGGTATGTCTTCTTTATCAAAAAAGGACTCAAAAGATATGGACCCTGAATAAAACTGTTTATAAATATACATGTTTATTTCCAAAGCCGTGTGATGCTTGACCTTTTCTCCATCCCATAAAATTAATGGCAATATTGGTAAACTATTCCGCACCAGATTTAAGCAAAATGAGCAAAGAAATAAATAATGTTTTCAGGGATCTTTTCAATTTCTCCAGGTCACGAATAAAACAGTAGTGGTAAAATGAAATCTAATGTTTTGACAGGATAAATCAGTTTTTAAAACACAAAACAAACAAAATCCAAGTTGAACGCACGTTTTTCTGAGCCGTACATCTGTGTATATTTTCATTTTATTTGTTGCATGTACTAGACAATAGATCTAGGGTTCGCAAATCTCGGCAATATTTCCGAAAAGCTACAGTTTAGTAGCTCAGTAGAAGACTACAGTCATCTATGAAGCACATTCTAGCATTGCGTTGAGTGATGACACTATCTAACCGGTGTGTATTTCAATTGCGATTCGCAACAAGATTCCGATTGACGCATTTATATAGACCCGCCCATTTAAAAAAGCATGTTGAGAACATGATGCTAACACACGGAAACAAATGCTGAAGAAAGCTCATAATAAAGTTGTACTCGCGAGTTAAAAATTACAGAGTTTATTTGATCAGCAGTTGGAGAGTTTTTGGCGTTTACATAAACCTTGTATAACGGATAGCGACTTGTGGATTTTCCCTTGGATCAGGAAATTAAATAAATCTTATGAATTAAATTATCTACCTAAAAATTGTTTTGATTTTACCGCTTAGTTGTAGTTTTTTTCCCTTGGGGTTTTATTTTACATAAAATACCGTTGTGTCAATTATCTAAAATTATGAAAGACAGTCCCGACCGGGATTAAGTAAAGATTTTAGAAAAGTATCAAGCAAAAAGCCGAATTTGAACATAGATTGAAACACCTCAGTCATTCAAACTCATAATTTTTTTAAGCATATTCGATGAAAATGTGGACAATTACAAATTCAAACTTTCAAGACCCCGTCTTTCAGTACTCTAAGTACTTTGATTTCATCGGCATCACCTATAATTTACTTAATTCTCTCTCTCTCTCTCTCTCTCATTCAAGTCATGAGCGACAATGCCTTAACTCCGCCCAGCTACGACCTGATTGGACAAAGGTCAGTCAAGCTACGACCTGATTGGACAAAGGTCAGTCAAGCTACGACCTGATTGGACAAAGGTCAGTCAAAACATTACGAAGAAACTTTTCTGGAGTTAACGCCTATCAAACACTTCTACTTCTTCTTTATCTGTTTTCAGCTATTTTGAGAAAATGCCGTGTGTGTGCCCTTTTTGTGTTAGCTGATGAGATAGGTAACAAATAATATTTGCTCCGAATATTTTGTCAAGGAAATGCAAACTGATTTTTAAGAATATTTCCCTCTATAGTGTTATATAGTAAAAACAACCCCGGTACCAAGTGCCACACAGGGGTATTCTCTAAAACCTGAAATGAATTGGCCTCGCTGGCCTGGCCTCAAGATTGGCCCGGCCCCAAAATTTGCCCTGGCCTTAAATTTTGTACTGGATCCAAATTTGCCCCTACAAAAAATTGCCTCAAATTTAAAAAAAGTTTTTAAAAAACACTTTCTCAGATTTTTCATGAATTTTAATTAAATTTTGTAAAACATTAAACACCGGCATTTTGGTCAAATTTTATTTTTCTGTTTTTATTGCTTTAGGAATGCATTTCTAATGATCAGATGAAATTTGAGTCAGTCGTTGAGATATAAAGAAGATACAGAGCTCGCAATTCTTTGTCATGTAAACAAGGTTCGTGCCCTTGTTTTTGTTTACATAGGTTCAATATACCATTAAAAATCTTTTTCAAGCTGATTTTTGTATCTTCATTTTATGCATACATAAACAATTCCTAGCGTTTAACACATTTTTTTAGATTTAAAAAACCCGGAATTTTTACTTCAACATTCAAAATGTTAACAAAAGCCTTTGTTTACATAGCGAAGAACTGAAGCTCTTTAGCTCGCTTATAACTCAACGAATGACACTCAAATTTTGGTTGCCTATTAAAAATGTCTAATTAAATGATTATACATGTAAACATTAAAATCAAAAAAATAATTTTGACTAAAATCGTGACCATGCCCCTTTTAATATTGATTAGAACAAGTTGGCTCCTAACATAGTTTTTTTAATCAAACAAGTACATTGTATTTGATACAAGAATACCCGGTAGCTGCATTGGTATTCATTTGTATGATTCTTCGAACAGTTCCAGTTAGTACATGTCATGGTAATACATGCACAGATAATATTACATTCTTTAGTACTTTGGAATCAAAAATCTTTATTTTCAGAGATATTTTCCTCTTAATCACCAATTCAAGCATGGATGAAACCAGAAATGCTTGAGTCACCTTTTCTTTTTGTAAAGAAAACTTACAAAAATATAGTTGTGTCAAAAATTGTCGTAGAGACCAATTTTGAGGCCAAACCAATTTTTGAAGCCATGCCAAAATTTAGAGTCAGGCCAAATTTGATGCCAAAATTGAGGCCAGGCAAATTTTGATGCCCGGCCAGGTTAATGGGACCAGGCCAGGCTTGGGTTTAAAGTATGCCGAAAGACGGGTTATGAATTTTTTTTAAATGAATGCTACAAACCAACAAAAAAATGTGATTAAAATTGACATTCAAACAGCTCAAATTATCAAACCTTATGAATATTGAAAAACTTGTAATTTCCCTTACTTTCAAACGAAATCTCTTTTGGACTCCCCCTCCCCTCCCCCCAAGAAGATTGTTTAAGTTATACACACGCGGATTCAGAAACATTTTGAATAGGGAGGGGTCCGAAGAATAATCATGTTTAACATTGAGGAGGGAAGAGGCTTTTTTGTATTTTCACATGTGAATTTAATAAGTTTGAATTTTCCAGACCCTTCGGCCAGCGTCCCCCCCCCCATCCGCGCATTGTTGTCTGACGTCATGACATCAGGCATATCTAAGGTTTAAAGGTTCCCTTCTCCGAAACAGTGCGGACAATGGGAGCAAGCAATATCAAGATTTTTTACAAAAAAGATTAACCAATGCATGTTTAATGTGTCAGCATTTACATTCACAATTGATGAAAATGTTATATGGGATGTAATAACAACAGTGAGCAAGAGTTTTCAAGTAATTGGGCTGATCACCATGCACATGTGTAATCTGGCCATATTTGAACGGTGGAAGGGGGAGGGGGTCTTCGCAACAAGTTGTATCATATTGTCTATTACGGTACAATGTAAGTAATAATTGGTGTTGTATTATTATCATTACCAAAGAATCATCAGTTTTTATTAAAACAAATATATATTCATACAGATTGATTGTTTACTGAAGAAACTATATCGCCCAAGCGGGATGTGACCCGATTTTTAATCAATTGGGCGATTTCATTCATCTTGAAAAGGGTACATAATTCGCGTGTCGTACTAAATGTACATGTACATTAAACAATTACTTGTCAAGTGTGTGTGTTAATTCAAATGAATAGATTTCTTCCAAAACATTCGATCCAAAGTATAATATATATGTATGTAGTTGTCACAAAACAAATGCAATAAATTCATTTGACCCCCTCCCCATGGATCAATGCAAAAGGATCAGTTCATTAAAACCATCGGGTCGAGATCTCAACCATTACGTGAATGGTAAAGCTGGACTTCGCGCCATAATGTCTCATTCATAGATTTTGCGCGCCGATTAGTGGACGAGTCTACGAGAATACTCCAGAGCACACCAGTTTTAGACATCACAGGCACGTAGTATCGGGGGAAGGGGGTGGGTGGCCTACCCCCTTTTTTGCAGCAGGCACTTTTCTTAACTTGATATTCACATATTATAACAAATGGAAATATCATAGATCCCCCCTTCAATTTTGTCGCAGCATGTAATTAATGAAACTGAAAATAAGGAATTATAATTGAATTGAAGTTACAATTCGGATTTTCTTTCGTGATTTTGAGAATTCACCCTTTTTTAAATTGTTTATCAAGATTTTTGAAAGAAGGCGCCCCACACACTTTAAAAAATCAATGCTTCGTGCTTGAATATCCTTTCTTATTTCCTATGGTTGGAAATTTTAAAAAATGCCTTTCAGTTGATTTTGCATCTTGATAACAAATACAATTTAAAAAATTGACTGTTTAAATTTTCGCTTTTAAGCTTACATGCAATTATTTGATATGTGTACATTCCTGAAATAATTTGCATCAATGAAATAATTTAATTTCAAGTGATATACATGTACATGCACTAGATCGAAGAAAAGAATGTTTCTATTAAATTTAACACATTCCGTTTTTGAATTTATGATCAGCAGCGAAAAATAAATCCATTTCTTTTAAGATAGCCGAATTGATACATGCATGCTTCCACTGAATAATTTTGTTTAGTCAGGCAAGCTTTTTGGAAAGCTATTGTAATTTCACCTACGTTTCCCACTCTACGGAATCGCCATATAACGAAGAAACTGAATATGCTTGTAGCAATTTGAAAGCGGCATTTATTACACCAATCTTATGTGTACATGATACATGTAGCGTTATCTACGTTAGAACTGAATAGGTAATCTTAGGCCTACAGGTAAAAAAAATTGACTTAAAATCAAACTCCAAAGGGAAAGTAACTTCTCTACAATACAATGTATTTTTAAAATACTTCAGGAAATTATTTCTGAACAAGAACAAGAATGAATAAGATTCTTTTAAATGTTCAATTTAAAAAAAAATTGTTTGCACTGTCACGAGATTTTCACAACAAATTATGCTGTAGCCAATAAAAGGAACCAAATAAATTACATGATCCTTCATCTTAGCAACTTGTAGTTTTAAAAAGTAAATAATAAATATAAATATATATTTTACATAAATGTGTAATGCACATTGGTTGCCGAAATCACCGTCGGTATAGCTTACAACATGTCTTTAAAACCTTTATACTGTATGATAGTCATTTTGTCATCTTTAGCTACTGCTATGACATTAACATATACTTAGAAGATATAATTCAAAGCTTTAAAATTAAGAAATACTCATTTCAAAGACCTGATGAGAAATGTTGGTCTTCATTAATCACGTCTGGGCGTCAGATATGTTGGTAAAAATAAGTTTCGATTTTCGAAAACATTTGTCACCGATACTCCCCGAACGCCAATATGCCAGAATTAGTGGGAGAACACAATACTCAGACAGGTCGGCCTCAAAGCCCAACGGTCATAAAATTACAAATATTCGCGGTTGGCGCAGAATCTAGGAGATAGCGGTGTGGTTGGTGTCACAGACTCGGCCCAGACGGTACGCAATTCTATATAATGAGGGCGGTTTTATAATAGGAATGTAAACTGTCTAGTTATAACATTTAATTATAAATAACTAAATCGGTTTAATAAAAGCAAAACACTAACGCCCATGAGATTAAATTTTGTTGCTATCGATTTCGCTTTATCGCGGTATGATAATTTGCCTGCACCGCTTGGCGTGTTTACAATATACTCATACTGACGTCTATTTGTATGAATATGTGTATCGTTGCTGTAAAACCATAATATACGCTCTTAGGGATATAAAACATACATGGAACAGTCATATTAACATGATACATGTATTTAGTTCGCTTCCGTGACAAAAAATATAGTGCCAGAAACTTTGTCGAAAAAATCTTTTTTTATTGACGAATAAATATTAATTAATACACTGTATGATTAAACAATTATTTTCCAATATTTGTCTTTTCAACTGTCTTTGTCTGTGATAACATTACGAATCAATTTTGAAGCCTACAGCCTTATAATTTCATTAAAGATGAGCGACACAAAATGGGCGTATCTTACATGTATAGCATAACCGAAAAACGGTATTGTTTGCGCCGCGTAGTAATACATAACATGTGCTACGTGAAAAAAATAGTGGTTTTAAAACATTGTTTTAGTTGTGTTAAAGTGTACAAATTGGAAATAATATAAATTAAAGGTAATAAGGAATCATTATTTGAATATTATGAGGTGATTATTTCGGTCCGAGCGTCGTCAAATCTATCATGAAGCCCTTCGGGCTTTATTGGATTTGACCACGCCCCGACCAAAGCTATCACCTCATAATACTCAAAAGAATGATACCATATTCCTGAATTAGTACAAATCAAATTAGTTATGGTCGTTTGAACATTTCATTTAATCTTACAATAATAAAAATATAACCAAAACGCTTGATGACGTTTAAATTGATGCTCTAGGTGCATGAATTAGCCAAGTATATTCAATCCAAACATAAGGGGACATATATACACTAAATGTAAATATATATGATTATATATAATGTATTATTATTTTATACTATAATTATAATGACTATGAACTTGGTTACAACTAATCAAAACGTTTTGCGTAATCATAAATATTCAAATCACGTAGTACCGGGAGGGGTAGGCGGGGGCATAGTTCATTTTTGGCAGTAAACCTTAAATGTTCAATTAATAGAAAAAAATATTTCAACTATCTGGCTCCTTCACTTTTATTTAGAGACAGTGCTAGTATTTAAGGTGATCTGTAAAATTGGTATTGAAATCTTAATATGTTTTACCACACTTGTTTAACTTGTAACCCCCAATTCTTTCATATGCAATGTTCATATGCATAGTGCATTGTGTTTAGTTCAATACAATTATGGTTAGCAAAATAACAAATACGAATTCAAAACAGTGAAATACTGTGAGCGCCGATCCTAATCTCGGACAATGAAAGTGGAAGGACTTTTATTTGTTCTACTGTAACAGTAAGAAGACTAATTTTGCTTCGTGCACTGATAATTTATTGACATTAAAGCATTATATGTATTCTCTTGTGTAGATAAACCGTCTCAGTGTCAGATCCCCAAACAACACTTTAACTATATAACGGCCCCGCTTTTTTGTCTTATTACCTTACAGACAAGTGAATGACCTTACAGCATTATTGGTTATTAATTGATACAATATTGAATACAATATTAGTGGTAAATATGTACGCAAACTTGGAGAACGACTACGCCACGTAAATTGGAAAATGTATTAATCACAGATTATATCCCTGGTGTTATGATTAATGGTGGATAGCCTGCAATAAAGAATTAAAACCAGCAGTATCGGATATTTGCAGCAATGTTGTTATTTCGTTGGTAATGAACAAAACCTGCAGAATCAGTATACCTTTCAAGCAAATGTATATATTTTAGTTCATAGCTTTGAAAATTGATTGCCATACTGCCTGATTTCGGTCCTTTAAAATGACGTACATGATTATACTTTTCTTGAAACAAGGAATCCACCGTAGAGTAATAAAAAACTGGTTTTTATATACCTCTGAGCAGATTAAATCGATGAACAAATTATATATTATTATAAATGCTTAAAAAATAAGTTTGGTCGAGTTTTCTTTATCTTTATCTTTAGTTAGTCTTATGTAATATAACCGTAAAAACAAAATATAAGATTAACTAAAATTACAGTTTTGTTTGTATTTTACATCAAACGATAGACCACTCCAACTAACCTAATGTAATCGTACTTATGATAGTGATGATCCTTTGGAATAGAATCATAGATGTATTTATTTTAGCTTTAAAAATTAATCTAAAAGAATTTCTTCAATTTTTAAATTATACGTAAATGACAAAATAATATTGAAAAAATGCAGATGATCTAAAGACTTGGTATACATGTATATCAATATTCTCCATTCTGGATCCATTTTACTTCAAAGATTGCTATATCAGTTGTTATGAAATTGCAATCAGTCCTCTAAAATCCTATGACCCATATTTTCGGTCTCTGTTACGTGTTATACAAGAAAATTATAAAGAACAGCATCATGTAACAGAAGAAAGAATTACTGGGCTCCCAAGTGACGCCTTGACTCACCAAATTTCATTGCAAGTTTTTCAAGCATGAGTTGATCCATTGTTTTAAGTTGATTAAAACCGGACGAGTTGTCAGGAATTACAATACTTCAAAACAACAAATCTAATGAATTGCGCCTGTTTCTTTTGATTCCTCCAAAACAGTGTTACTTGTTACAGGTTTAGTTATCAGTAATTATCAGAGTATGTCTGCCAATGCTTTGGAGATACTAAACATCTTTCCACATAAATTGCTTTACTTTTCCATTTAATATCCCAAAGGAGGAAGCTGCACGACAGCTAGTCTCTGATAATGTCCTGAGATGTACGATATAAACGATAATGTGGTTCGGTTCGGGGCCCGGACGATTTTCTCAGTCAAGCCGTGGTAATCCGATGTCATGGAGTTTTAAACTCAATAAATGTTTCAAAAGGTTAAAAAGGTATTAATAACACTGTACACACTTCTCTCTCTCTCTCTCTCTCTCTCTCTCTCTCTCTCTCTCTCTCTCTCTCTCTCTCTCAACAATCAATTTCATACAATACTGATCCTCATATAATAAGGCCTGTGTAATTTTGCATTTGAAGGTGTACATGATTGTATACACTTTATTTACACCATATTAAAAAAGTTCTTTAACAACACATAAATGTATTCTGCCTGTAATCTACTAG
Organism: Magallana ariakensis; assembly: GCA_020458035.1. Taxonomy (NCBI): domain Eukaryota; kingdom Metazoa; phylum Mollusca; class Bivalvia; order Ostreida; family Ostreidae; genus Magallana; species Magallana ariakensis. Next base: position 7,026,295 of record CM035817.1, on the reverse strand, counting down.
ACATAAGAACTTGCATACATTTTATGTCAGACTTTCAGTCTGCAGATTTTAGATCATGCAGGACGGATCATTCACTCTTTCCACCCAAAATAACCCATAAACAATGGTCAGGAATTAAGTCTCTTCCGACAATGTCTCAATATGCTTCGTTTCTCTTTAATCCGAGACAGCTGCTCTCATAAATACGCCTGTCGTTGGACCTGAAGGGATCCTTCCTTATAAAGTTCCTATTCATTTTGAATTTAATTTCATTGTCTCAAAAATTTGCAACCTCCCCCCCCCCCAACGAATGTTTCTGCTTTTACAGTATAGATTTAAAGACGGAATTCAGTTACTGTCTGATACTATTCGCGTCTACATATGTTTAGGCCGAGTTCGTAAAAATATAGAATTTTTACCTTAAAGTAAATGTTATAGATACAGAGTCGAGATAAATATGATGGAATGAAAACAAAATTATCAGAACATAAATATATATGTTGTATATTAAATATTGTAAACATATAAATCAACAAGAGGCCCAGGGGCCACATCGCTCACCTGAGAAACAATACCTTAACTGATCAAATAGCATTACAGTATCAAAATCAAAATATCTTGACAACTAAGTACAGTAGATATTGCTCAAAAAATTTAAAATATCTGCCGATTTTTATCCACATATTTTTATGGTAAATACCAAGCCCTTTTTGTTGTTGTACCTGTAAGAATTTTCTCTATTCCTATATACCCCCCCCCCCCTTTGTGGCCCCACTTTTCTCTAGGGAATCATGGTTTTATCAAACTCAAACTCAAATTGGAGCATTTCTGTTCAAATAGTTTTTGAGAAGAGGATTTTTATAAATTTTCTCTATATATTCCTATGTAAAAATTCATCCCCCATTGTGGCCCCACCCTACCCACGGGGACCATGATTTAAACAAACTTGAATCTACACTACTTGAGGATGCTTCCACTCCAATTTGAGCTTTTCTGGCCTAATAGTTTTTGAGAAGAAGATTTTTAAAGATTTTCTCTATATATTCCTATGTAAAGATTCATCCCCCTATTGTGGCCCCACCCTACACCCGGGGACCATGATTTAAACAAACTTGAATCTACACTATCTGAGGATGCTTCCACTCCAATTTGAGCTTTTCTGGCCTAATAGTTTTTAAGAAGAAGATTTTTAAAGATTTTCTCTATATATTCCTTTGTAAAAATTCATCCCCATTGTGGCCTCATCCTACCTCCGGGGACCATGATTTGAACAGACTTGAATCTACACTACCTAAGGATGCTTCCATACAAGTTTCAGATTTTCTGGCCTTATAGTTTTTGAGAAGAAGATTTTTGAAAATACCTACAAATTTTCAATAATTCTAAATTATCTCCCCTTTAAAGAGGGTGTGGCCCTTCATTTGAACAAACTTGAATTCCCTTCACCCAGTGTTGCTTTGTGCCAAGTTTGGTTGAAATCTGCCCAGTGGTTCTAGAGAAGAAGATGAAAATGTGAAAAGTTTACAACGCCAGCAACAACGCCAACGCCAACGACGACAGACAACGGACAAATTTTGATCAGAAAAGCTCACTTGAGCTTTTAGCTCAGGTGAGCTTAAAAGTACCGTGTATTTTGCAGCTGGGGACACTTTGCATGTAAAAAATATAGAAGCTAGTACGGGTTATTTTCCCTAACATTCAGTTTAAGCCGAAGCCGATCAAAGATATAGCTTTGGTGCAAGCATGTACCCATCAGAACTTACATGTACGATTCTTGGGAGATAAACGTACATGTATATTACTTGTTGATGTAATAAACATGTATTTAGCCTCTGATTAGAAAGAAACATTATATATTATTCTTTTTTTATTGTAACTTGTCACATCAAAAAATCAAGCCTTTGAATTATTAGATATATTAAGTAAATACAATTATCTTCTGTAACATGGTGACGCACAAATTTAAATCACTAATTTTCACCAGTTTTTAAACATGATTTTTTTCTAAAATACACGTATTTCTTTAAAGAATATACGAAAAACAGGCATTTTGAGAGCATTGCATTAGCAATGCATCTTCCCTACGGGTTCACCAAAAATTTAAAAGGAATACCGTTTTTGTTTTTAGTTCGAGAAAATTCGATGAAAGATGTTTTCAAAGGATTAACCCGATTAAAAGAAACGATTCGTTTTAATGATGAATTTCTTCATCATATATTGATAAATTTCGACATAAAAAACTCAAACATCCAACTTGATCTGTAGTTTTTCATTATGATGCTGTACAGCAATTTTCAAATTACTTTCCGAAACAGTAATTAAAAAAGTCTGAAAAACAAGGTCGGGACAGAATGATAGACGGCAATAAAGACGGCGCATTAAAGACTGTAGTCCTCTCCTGTTTTACGTGCCGGTGGGGGACTAATAAGAACGATCAAAGGAAATAACATTGGTTAAAAAGATAAGAAATAAAATATATAATTCTGTAGCCCAACAAAATAATTTTTCATGTTTTCTCTTTAGCTCAAAAATGAGACAACAGCAGAGGTACTGCAGTTTTACATGTAGGTAGAATAAGCGACCTCTGTGAACATCCCATTTTCTGCCTTTAGTAGACAGATACATCAGAGCCACCTGGGCTTCTGAAAATACGAAGTATTAGATCTGCCTTAAACTTTAAACAAGAGGCCCATGGGGCCACATCGCTCACCTGAGCAACAATGGGTGTTCAAAAGAAATTGTGCCATATGGCCCCTCAGTAGAATAACAAAAAATAAATATTGTAAAGTATTCGAATTTTACACTTATTTTTGCATACACGTATTCTGACATTGTATCTTTATGGAATACTATTTTTACCCAGAATAAGAAAATCCTACGCAACATTTGGTAGGGGTACACCTCCCTCCAATTCCCTATATTTTCGTTCTGCCCCCCCCCCCCGCTCCCCCACTTTATAAAGCGATCAAAATATATGAGAGCATATAGGTACATTTTCTTTCTTAACTACTTACTAGTTATTGTATTTTTAAAAAAAATATCATATTATAATAGTTATTGCATTTTATTAAAAAAAAATCCTATAGATGTGAAGAAGAAAATTGTACCCCAATCCGCTCAATTCCTCAAATTAAAAACATTCAAAAATTTAATTTGTCTTCTCCATTATAATTGAATGACTGTTGTTTACCTGGCGTAAACTCGTGTGACTTTTATAACTTTACTCACATTTGATTGATGAATACACTGGAATGAAAATTGTTGTCACGTGACATGTTAAAAAGCTATAAAAATCAATGTTACAGTATTGACAGGCACATCACTCTATTTTACTAAGGCTCACCCATTATTTTCATCTTTATTCAAAAATAAAAAATGGCTACAGACCAGGATAATTTTCCGCTGTAATATTTTCTTAAGAATAGCGATAATTCCTTTATCCCCGCAACAGAAATGTGTCAGAACTATGAAAATTGTTTAACGGTGTCGTTTTTATTTACTCGTGTCTGAAAAACTATCAAAATTGATGTAGATTTCACATTATTCATTGTATAAAGAGGGGCCCCAGAGAGTAGTTATATACAGCATATCATCCTTTAATTTTTTTGTACAAGTATTTAACATTTAGCGAGACATTTCTAATGATCAACCAAAATTTCAGCGTCAATCGTAGAATTATAAGCAAGATACAGAGCTCACAATTCTGCTAGGTTTGAGTCATATATATTTTGTTCACGTGAGTTTATTACATTCAGCTTAAAGGGACCTAGACACGATTTCAGATGAAAATTTTATTTTTTATTTTTATGTATAGAATAGTTAACTTGTGTATTTCGAATGATTTACCAAAATTTGAATGTTAGAAGTCATGTTACAAGCGAGATACAGAGGAAAGAAGTCGTTGTTATGTAAACAAAGCTCGAGTCTTATATTTGTTTACAAAATAATGTAAAGTAAAGAAACTACCATTTCTTTGACAAAATAACTTGTGGAAACAAGATAAACTCATTCAATGTGTTCATAAATAATTTTATCAACAACAAAAAGCAACATTAGATTGAAACTTTTATCAATACAACACATATGTAAACAATAACAGGACTCGAGCTTTGTTTACAAAACAAAGAATTTTAACCTCTGTAACTCGCTTGTAACTCGATATTTGACCTTCAAATTTTGACAAAGCATTAAAAACATCCATATTGACCATTCTAGACATTAAAAATGAAAAAATAAATTTTAAAAAAATTAAGCTCAAATCGTGTCCAAGTCCCTTTAAGATTTTTAACTTGGTATTTCCTATTCAGCATTTAAAGGGAAAAAAAGAGAATGGCCTCAGATCGGTGTACATAGAATTGTGAGCAAATCTCTGTATCTTGCTTATAATTCGAAGCTTAACACTCAAATATGGTTAGTAAATAGAAATCGTAAACAATTAAACATAAGAAACATGCATTATAACAAATAAAGTGCACAATTTATTTTTCAAAATGAATCATATACATGTATATACCTACATATTTCCGTCAGCGATATTAAACTATATTTAAACTTATTTATAAACTCGAGAAAATGCTAAGCATCTCAACAAAACACATTGCATTAATCTAATATTACGCAAAAGATCATACCGAATTACCGATAGAATGAATAGTATTTCAGTACTCTTTTAATACATAAGATGTTGCTTAATTTGCGCAGGTTAACAGTTAACTGTCTGATTTACCGAAGTCTCTGTTTGATTTGATACGTAAAAATTACAAAATACAGGCGATAGTTCCCAGGTTACAAAGCATAGATAATGAAAACGAAAGGAAAATCAAAACAAGCTAACACCACCGTCATATGTGAAAACTGTCAACGCATTGAAATATTTAACCTCAATTTACTTCACAAAATCGGCACCAATGTATTTTGCATGTTTCAAAGATCCCCTTCGTTCGCGAACTGTTGCACAACAAACTAATTCATCATTGTCAGATCGACCCGTTTATCTTAAACAAAGAACCTCGTTTTAGAAGTATGGAATACGAGTCTTGGTAAAATGGGTGGGCAAACCCGGTCCGGGGCAAATAAAAGCCGGGGCAGATCGGCAATCGTCAATTCCAAAATACGCATTGTTTTGCAGCAATATTTACAGCGAATACAAATATACTGGTCCGTAACATATCCTCAAAATTTTAATGAGATCGGCATATTAATAACTGCCAATCTTTTGTTTTGCCCCGGCCCGGGTTTGCCTACCCATTTTACCATGACTCATGGAATACCGAACCCGAAGCTATAAACTGATTGAAACACGCCTTTTCTTTATTATTATTTTCGTAATAACTCAGATTTGAAACAGAATTAGCCCATAATTTTTGCAATTTATATTTTCCTTTCCATAAGGATTATTTATGCTAAATTACATTGAATTTGACTCAGTAGCTCTTGAGAAGAAGATTTTTAAAAATGCACCCCCCTTTTTCTACAGTTTCGAGGTTTTCTCCGCTTTGAATAAAGATCGGTCTTTCATTTTTGCAATTTATAATATGTCTTACGATGTGACCGTTGGGGCGAGCGCAGCATGTGATCAAACAATGAATTATGATAGATCAATAAAAATAAAATTAACAACGTAAATGAAAATGATTGCAAAATAAAAAAAAAACATACCTATTTTTTTTCAGTAAATTTCCATTATCCATAGTTTATAAGATTTCATATGTTATAAGATTTGTTATTTATTTATTTATAAGTAGAACAATAGTTTAATATCAGAGACAATGTTGTTGAATAATAAAGATTTTAATATAAATGTTCATTGCACTGTTTCTCCTCTTTTAAAGTTATTGTAACGTCAGTTCATCCCCTTTTTTGCAGTCGACATTTTTTCTTATTAATTATTAATTTTTTTGAATTTGCGCTGAAAAATATTTGCTTATCATATTAAAGGAACATGGAGTCCCCCCCCCCCCTTGGGATTGGGAGCATGTAATAAATGGAAGTGAAAATAAAGAAACCATTGAACTGGTAAAGAGCTGAAGGATTAGAATTTTCAGAATTTTGAGAATTATTTTTCTTTTCTTTTTGCTTGTAAAGATTTTTTGGATGAGGCTGTCTCACCCCCCCCCCCTTTTTAAAAAGAAACCCGATGCTACGTGTACGTTCCTGGAAATTACCGTTATTATAGTGAATGAAAAAATTGTGAGCATTCACCCAAATGAGTGCAAGTTACAACGGTTTCCTATATCTGAAGAAATGTCCTCATTCTTTACCTTTGCAAGATTTTGAGAGGATTTTGGTAATTTCAGCAGATTTTCAATAACTTCAGTTAGAGTAATTTCCCCTTATTGTGACGTCAAAGTTCACGCTAAAGTGTCGTCTGACTCTTTAAAACTCCCCTGAGAAATAAAAGTAAGCGAAGTATACTGTTTTATTTACTTAAAAAGCATGATGTTCTTAAAATTACACATCTTATATGCTTCTCAAAAGTTTTACTTTGATTCTCGCGAGAACGTGAGGACTTGGAAACCATTGGTACTATGAATTGTGGGTTAAAATTTACTGACGCCGAAAAAATCTATCGGATGAATGTGCAAACCTTTGTGACGTCACTCGATTATTTTTGATTGAGAGTGTACTGAAGTGAACTTTTGAGGTTACATTGACTATCGTTATTGTTTTTATTGTCTTGCTGATTCTCGTGAGAGTGTGAAGTGATAAAAATTGCCATGATTACAGGGAACTACTGGGACGATTAAAACAATGCATTACTGGTCCGATTTACTGACGCCAAAAAAATCCGTTGAATGAATGTGCAACTGGTCCGAATTTTCTATTCACACACGCCTTGCCGTTAGAGCTCGCTTCGCGCCGGCGCTGCGCTCGCTATTAACCTTCCCATAAGAATGCTTTGTGCCAAATTTGGTTGAAATTGGCCGAGCGGTTGTAGAGAAGAAGATCAAAATGTAAAAAGTTTACAGACGGACGACGGACAAAATGTGATCAGAATAGCTCACTTGAGCTTTCAGCTCAGGTGAGCTAAAAATGATATTTTTGGCAACAATATTATTCAGTAAAGAAAACTCCATATATTATAGCTTTGAAATTTGTACATTTTCCTATATTTTTATACAGAGCTCTTCATTTAAAGGAGATACATATGCATATAGCCTGAAATGGCCACGAACATTAAGCCCTATTAAAACAAACTTCAATTGATTATTTTTGCGCTGCTCTGATGTCTATATCACCTTTAAACGATTCTTCAAAATGGAATAAAACGAAATCATACTAAGTATTATCATCAATAAAATTAATATTAATTTTTCCCTTCATCTTCCACGCATTATCATAAAAAAATATTAATTTTGTGTTTCCTTTCATCTTTCATAAATATGAAAAAGAATATTCATTAACAAGAATGAGTTACGAAAATTTTTTGAACAAAATATACGTTTAAGCTTGTAGTGAATGGCCAGATAAAGTCTTATGGCTAGTGTTAAGAGAGAAATGAAACTGGCAATTCAATTTGTTTACCTAAACCTTTACCCTAAACCCTAACTCTCTCTCTCTCTCTCTCTCTCTCTCTCTCTCTCTCTCTCTCTCTCTCTCTCTCTCACGCATGCTAGTTCGCAATTCATTTCTCTCATTTCTGTTCTGTCAGAAAAGAAAAAAAAAACAAATTTGACGCATTCTTGAGAGAGCATTGACTACCCGAATCACCCCATGCTCGTTCTAATTGACACTTCCTGCTAAGATCCTGCTTGATATAGTTTATGACAGCGGTCACTGATGGTATCTGTCGCTGATATCCAAGTTTATTACCCGGGCACTGCTCGCATTTACTTGATTATTGCCTAAACATGTCCAAGACATCCACTTAGGTTTTGGTTGTAACTACTCAGTATTCAAATTTTTCTTGATAAGTAAACTCAATGAAACGACATGTTCGTTTTTAGCTTACCTGAGCTGAAAGCTAAAGTGAGCTTTTCTGATCACATTTTGTCTGTCGTCCGTCTGTCTGTAAACTTTTCACATTTTCGACATCTTCTCCAGAACCACTGGGCCTATTTCAACCAAACTTGACACAAAGCACCTTTAGGCAAAGGGGATTTAAAGTTGTGAAAATTAAGGACCACGCCCTTTTACAAAGGGAAATAATTAGAAATTATTGAAAATTTTCGTGAAATTATCAAAAATCTTCTTCTCAAGAACCATTAAGCCAGGAAAGCTGATACTTGTGTGGAAGCATCCTCAGTTAGTGTAGATGCAAAGTTGTGAAAATCATGACCCCCGGGAGTAGGGTGGGGCCACAATGGGGGGTCAAATTTTTTTATAGGAATATATAGCGTAAATCTTTCAAAATCTTCTACTCAAACACCAATCAGCCGAGAAAGCTGATACTTCTGTGGAAGCATCCTCAGGTAGTGTAGATCAAAAGTTGTGAAAATCATGACCCCCGGGGGTAGGGTGGGGCCACAATGGGGGGGGGGGTTGAATTTTTACATAGGAATATATAGAGTAAATCTTTCAAAATCTTCTCAGACACCAAACAGCCAGGAAAGCCGAAACTTGTGTGGAAGCATCATCAGGTAGTGTACATCAAAAGTTGTGAAAATCATGACCCCTGGGGATAGGGTGGGGCCACAATTGGGGGGGTTGATTGTTTACAAAGGAATGTATAGAGAAAAGTATTTAAAAATCTTCTTCTCAGAAACTCATCAACCAGGAAATCTGAAACTTGTGTGGAAGTATTCTCAGGTAGTTGTGAAAACCATGACCCCCAGAGATAGGGTGGGGCCACAATGCGGGCTGAATTTTTACATAGGAATATATAGAGTAAATCTTTAAAAATCTTCTTCTTAGAAACCAATCAGCCAGGAATGCTGAAACTTGTGTGGAAGCAACATCAGTTACTGTACTGTACATGGGGGTTGGCGGGTGGGTTGAATTTTTACATAGAAATATACCTGTATAGAGTAAATCTTTGAAAATCTTATTCTCAGACAACAATCAGCCAGGAAAGCTGAAACTTATGTAGAGGTATCCTCAGGTAAAGTAAATTTAAAGTTGTGAAAATCATGACCCCCGGGGGTAGGGTGGGGCCACAATGGGGGGTTGAATTTTTACATAAGAATATATAGAGTAAATCTTTTAAAGTCTTCTTCTCAGACACCAATCAGCCAGGAAAGCTGAAACTTGTGTGGAAGTATCATCATTCCCCTGGGGATAGGGTGGGGCCACAATTGGGGGGTTGATTGTTTACAAAGGAATGTATAGAGAAAAGTTTTTAAAAATCTTCTTCTCAGAAACTCATCAACCAGGAAATCTGAAACTTGTGTGGAAGTATCCTCAGGTAGTGTAAATTTTTAAGTTGTGAAAATCATGACCCCCAGATCTATAGGTAGGGTGGGGCCACAATGCGGGCTGAATTTTTACATAGGAATATATAGAGTAAATCTTTAAAAATCTTCTTCTTAGAAACCAATCAGCCAGGAAAGCTGAAACTTATGTGGAAGCATCATCAGTTACGGTACTGTACATGGAGGAGGGGTTGAATTTTTACATAGGAATATACCTGTATAGAGTAAATCTTTGAAAATCTTCTTAGACACCAATCAGCAAGGAAAGCTGAAACTTTTGTGTAAGCATCCTCGGGTAGTGTAAATTCAAAGTTGTGAAAATAGTGACCCCCAGGGGCAGGGTGGGGCCACAATGGGGGTTGAATTTTTACATAGGAATATATAGAGTAACCCTTAAAAAATCTTCTTCTCAGAATTTAAACCAATCAGACAGGAAATCTGAAACTTATGTTGAAGCTTCTTCAGGTAGTGTAGATTCGAAGTTGTGAAAATCATGATCCCTGGGGGTAAGGTGGGGCCACAATGGGGGGGGGGGGGGGGGGGTCAAACTTTTACATAGGAATATATAGATTAAATTTTTTAAAAATCTTCTTCGCAGACACCAATTGGCCAGAAAAGCTGAAACTTGTGTGGAAGCATATGGTTTTACTTATATGCAAGCCTTTTGACATATTGCTGATTCTTTAAAATTGTTTAGACTCTGGTCCCTGGACGATTCTTGGACCTCACAAGGGGTTCAGAGTTTGATGTAGTTTTATATCCCATATTTAATCAATTGTTTAGGATCTTTATTAGAACTGCAATGCTCAACATGTGATATGACTATAAAATCATCCTGTTAGAAAAGGGACTTGATTATAAACATAAGAATATTCAGGGGGAAAATGAAATTTTATTTAAACAGGATCTACATTGTCCAGATAGCTTGTATTATGACTCCATTAAGCTGATTTTATCGTGCCTATTGTTACTCAGGTGAGCGATGTGGTCCATGGGCCTATTGTTATATGTCTCGGGATCAGATATTTTACATCAGAAAAATATATGATATTCTCCAAAAAGGGGACATTTACAGTGGAAAGTTTAGCATCCACATTAGATCAAACTCTTAAATCGAATTGGCTTAATATGTACAATCTGATTATACTTAGATCTTTTTGTTTTTATCCGCACACATAGCTATAGATCGGTAAACCTTGTGTAGCGATCTTGGACTACTTTGTACGGATCAAAGTTTGATCAGACACATTTGCAACTTCCAAAGTGGTTGTCTGTGACAGAAATACAAATCTGTTTCGAGATTTTACGTTGGTTTAAAGCTTACAATGAGCGCGTCCAACAGCATTATACTTTGCGACAAGTGGTCATACCTTGGTTTAAACACTTTGAAGGATTTTCACGATTTTTGGGATTTAAAAAATATTTTTTTTTGGTCAAGAATGTTTAATTAGTCTGCCCCCTTCCACTTTCAGATGTTGAAGAGCAGCCGGGTTGCGTGATTAAATTAATGTATAAATACCAATAAATTTGATTGCACGTAAAATAATTGAAAACTAATGTATAAATAAATAAAAAAGTCATAGTAAAACGTTAATTAAGAAATCATTACAGTCGGTACGTGATAAAAAATATCATTAAACCTTTTGGTCTTTATTGGGTTTGTTACGCCCCAGACCGTAATAATCTCCTCATGAAAGTAAAAGAATAATTTCTTACTCCTTAAATTCTTCTGAAGAGTGTACTATTAACGATAGTTGATTCCCACTATCTTCGATGGCCCTAAATCCTCGTTTTGCTAAATTAATATACATGACTTGTCTTAAAAAATTGTAAATGCTATTCCAAAAGTCCCTATTTACTTTTTCTTTATAAATTCTCAGAAATATTTAAAACGTTAATGCAGATATTCGAAAGTTGTATACAGTCATGGGTACATCAATGTATGTATAAGAATGCAATGGATCCTAAAACGGGACTACTAGTATTCCCAACAATGCATGGTGTGATCGACGATCAAAGAGTAAACAAAATCCCAAGTGGACTCTCAAACTACTCAAAAGAAGTTCAACTGTCTGGGTCGTTCTGTAAACCTATGCGGTCAATGAATTTATCTAGAGGATTAACTTTTAAAAGCTAAGTCATTTCGTTAGATAGCAAAATAATTCGACGTGCCATATATTTGTGATAAATCATGTGTTAGAGAGAGTGCCCCAAGCTTGGTTTAAAAAGAATCAGTGTCTTTAATTATCACATGTTGTTAATGATAGCAGAATAATGTGACAAATTATTGTATGGAACATACTGTAGATTCCTAATTAAACGCGAGGACTTAATATCCGCGTAAAATCGCGAGAAGCACCTTTCACGGATTTTAAAATCTCGCCATTATTTTCTGAGAGTTGCGAACTATAAGAAATAAGGAGAAAAGTTCCACGTTCGCGATTTTATATTCTCGCGATTTGATACAACCCAGCGGGACCGCGGAATAAAGTACTCGCGTAATACAGTACCGATCAGACCCAACCTAACAGAAAGTAAACCCCAACAAAACCCTGGGTTTACTTTCTGGGTTTTCTCTGGGTTTACTAGAGTGGACCCAGAGTAAACCCAGAGTAAACCCAAAGTAAACCCAGAGTGGACACAGAGAGTAAACCCAGTCAGAAGTATACCCCCTGAAAGCAGACGCTAACTGTGTATTCGGAATATACAAGGGTCAGGAATGACAGTCAGTAGGATAGTAAGATAAAAGACGGGTCTGCTTCACACTTTAGTGCATACAGTTGACCTCAAAAGCAATTTCCAAGTAAACCTAAAGTAAACCCCGAGTTAACCCAAAGTAAACCCCGAGTGGACCCAAATTTTAAAAAAGTAAATCCCAAGTAAACCCCAAAAGTAAACCCGGGGTTTAGTTGGGGTTTACTCTGGTGTTAGGTTGGGTCTGATCGGTACTGTATAAGGAATTTACAGTACCTTCTCGCCCTTTGGTCCAATGTGGTCCATACTTCAATTACAGGGTGCCTTTGATGAAAGGGTATGCAGTAACTTTGAAAAATGTTTGTAGGTCAAGTGTCAATGTCATATCAGATCACACAAAACTCCTTTTTAAGAGCATATTGTTCACTTAACCTTATTTGGACAATACTTCAAATAACAGAGTTTTTCTGTTAATAGTGGGCAGTGACTTTAAAACAAGTTAACGTGAAGGTCTTAGCAAATCTCCTTATAATCAGTTTTAGACAGTAGATTACTTACGATTTGCTTAATCTTGCTCATGTTAATAAAAGTGGCTGTATGTAAGGGGTAATTGGTTAGAATTAGGAGTTCTACAACACCTAGAAAATTTCAAAGTTATAGGTCAAGGTCAAAGCAAATTCTCTGATTTAGAAATGCTTTTCATCCTTTTGTCCATAATTTAAACAGGGCCCTTTGAAATAGTGACCACCTCAATGTTGTCTAGTTTATCTAATCATATTTAGAATTTTCAGTCTGATAAAACGACAACCATTTGTAAGTGAAAGGTAATAAAGGAAGTATGATAAGTTGGTGTTATCTTTGATATCTTAACTATTGATTTTCTTCATATGTTAAATACATTCATAGTGCAGTTTGCACTATGTCTACATAATATTGATACAATGCATGTTTTTCAAAAAGATATGAAGGGGGCGTTGCTATGTATGTACAGCAGGGTACATTTGCTCTTTTTAAGACTAGATATTATCAGAACCGCTTTGATGTCCTTTTTCGATAGCGTCACATTCAATTCTGTCAGCTACGCCATGCATAAACAATACCCGCCCCATAACCACAAACTTTATTATTGGAAGATTTAGCTTAGCGCTGATTGGTTGCTGGCGCAGACTTAATTATGCACGGACAGAACATCATCTTATCAGAGAATGAAAATTTTACCGGGTTACTAGTGACTCTTTGGATTGGGGTATTTTTTGAAAGTGTATAATTGTGAAAAACATACATACGGTACATATAGTCGTAGCTCTACGAAGAAAATTTGAGTAGGACTACATATAGCTATAGTGCAATCGATACTTACGAAAACTTGCAATTTACGGCGCACGAACAATACGATAGTTTTAAACATATTAACATAATATCATACCATATTCTGTGCAAATAATACGACTACTGTTAATACCGGTAGTTGTCACTTTACTGCCCCAAATTTTCTCCTAATAAACAACCTTTAGGCTAAACGACTTCGGAAAGCAGATCAAGAGACGATATTTTTATATGCAAAACAAACCACGCCACTTTATGAGACTAAAAATGGCGTTGAAAAGAATTTCAAAGACAAGAGAAGTATTGGCAAATGTGGAAAATTGTATGAGGATATTTTTGGTATAGATTATTTCCACAGAATGTGGTAGGATAAAAAGGAGAATAACAAATCGGAAACTTGCCAAATGAAGATGGCTCAGTTCTACGTATATGTACATTCCCCCTTACATTTTCCACTTCCGTCTCAAGCTCTTTCATAGCATCGTTCAATTCATTTATTTATTGTCGATCAAAATGTGTAAAAATCAAGAAATTTATATCTATCACTTCGACTGGTAAGTAAGAGGGTAACACATGTACATTATACATTTGATACATGAAATGAACGCGGAGCACATGCAACTTAATAATTAAAATTTTTATTACGCCAACATGTACGATCCTCCCTCATCTAGGAGAGAGCTTTGCGTGCTCTCGGCCGTGGATTAAGACTACAAGTTCGAGAAAGGAATGGAAATTGCTAAAATCATTATCCCTATTCCACAGACTCTAGTTTTTGCTATGAAGTTTATCCCGTGGTGTGATAATAATTTAAGGTATCTATCTCCAATTCCGTGATGCGCAATCAGTTTAACTTTGGGAGAAAAGCAGTGACCAAGTGTTTTGCACCATTCTCTTCTACGATAAAGAAAGTCAAATATCGCAGATCTGCCTTTATTTTCTCACTAACCGCTTCAACATATTTTGCAAAAAATTCTATATTAGAAATAATAATTCTTTGTTTCTTTGAAAATAATTAAAGATGATATGGTGGTACAATCCGATACATTGCTATATTCTCGAAAGTTCTCATCTTTATTGCTCAATGCTAAACGGTCTTTAAATACTTGAACAAGAACGTGGAACAATTCATTATGTGGTTGTTTTAATTCTGAAAATATTAACATTCAACATGCATCTTCGATTATCTTCAATTGTTAAACGAAGATATACTAAAACCATATACAGTACATGTTCATATCATTCACAACCCTCGACATTACCTCTTTAACCAACTTGAAACTAAAACCTGAAGTTCTTCTTTGGCTAAAGAGTTAATCTCAAGAGAATCTGATATACATGCATCTGTGTCAATAATCACAAATCCCACCAGTACTTTTAGTACTTTGATTTTTGCATGTAAAATTTAGCTCTCATCGGACGACCAGTCCTTTCCCAACAAAACACAGTTTTTAATATTTTCCACCGCCATGACTTAACCGCTACTTGAGGAGTGATTTTTAAATTATTAAAGATGTCAACATAATGAATTTTCAATATGTTTGTGATTTATCGCAGTTACTTTTCCATTTCTAGTACATAAGCACACTAACAAATGTTGACCTTGAATGACTGTGTTTTTGCATTGATTTCGTAACAACACGGTGATTTTGGTGACTATCGATTCATACGTATTACGTAACTGCAGGCTGTTGTTGCATTGTGAGGCATCAAAGCATGGACATTATGTCCTGTTTTTACACACAATTTACTATTTGATTAAACGACATAAACAGGCAAGCATTCCAATATAGCTGAAGAATTACAGATGTCTACGATAGATAGTTTATTGCTAAAAATAGAGCTATATCGTATTTTCCTTCTAATAGAGCCTTAAGGAAATGTTTTAAAGCTATGCACGCGATAAAACACGAATTGTTTTACTGTTTAATGACATTTCGTAGAAATAACACTTTTCACAAAGTATTGCAGAACAAATCATTTTAATAACAAAGAAATAAGTATATTTTGCAATTAGGAATTGAACTAGACTCTTGTTGCTATAGCAACAAAAAGGTCTTCCGTTCCTCATGTATAAATCTGTAAAAAAAAAAATGCATTTGTGTTGTAAAAAGAAAATGGATATAATAAATACTGTAAAAGAATTTCCCACTAATCATTTCTATGTAAAACAAAAAAAAAAAAAAAAAAAACACACAAAAAAAAAACCCCACAAAAAAAGAAGTCAATTTTTGAGTACTTTCTGTGACGACCGGAAGCTACGCCGAATCAGACAGAACATAGTAACATTTCTTCATACATTGTTCTGTCCTTCCTCGAAGTCTGGATGTTCAAGTTTTTGTTTGTTATGAGATTTTGTTGAGAAAAGGTTTTTGTCTCGGGACCGCAAAAATGGAAGTGATTAAAGAAATTAAAAGTAGATGTTTTAAGTATATTTACCTATGGTACGTTATTGTTTATCACACTGAGTAAAATGTTTAAAAAAATCTAAAGTTTAAATAAATTCTTGAACGCTTCCGGGGAGAACCAGAAGTGACGGACGACCAAATGAAACCCTTTAAACACATGTTCAAACAAATGTCTATCATCCATATAAGTTTTGTATCTTGATCTCTTACAGTATCTGAGATCTCGCGGGTACAAAATTTTTATTAAAGAAAGCTACCCGAGATATTTGAGATGTCTCACCGGAAGTAGAATTTTTTCATTTGTTTAACTATGTCTACATGATTTTTTGTATTTCTATTGCTAAAATAATACTTCATTGCTAAATAAATCAAAATATTTTAAAACAATTAAATTTTTGTGTACTTCCTGTGACGACCGGAAGTTACGCCGGATAAAACAAAATAGTGTAAACACTTGTACATACATAGGTCTATCAACCCACAAAGTTTATAGTTACTGTTTTTGAGATCTCGTTGAAATAATGTTTTTTGTCTCTGGACAGGAAACGGACATACGGAAGTGCTCAATGAAATTAAATTTAATATTTCTTGTGTACTTGTCCATCGTACATTATTGTTAATCGAGCTAACTAAAACTATTAAAGGAAAACAGTTAAACTGATAAAAAGCTTGATTTTTTTAACTCTTCCGGTGTGGACCGGAACTGAGAGTTGAAAAAATGAAACCGGTTAAACACATCTTCAAACAAATGTCTATCATCCATGAAAGTTTCGTGTCTTGATCAGTTACAATTTCTGAGATCTCGCGGGTACAAATTTTGTTTTAAAATAGCTACCTGAGATATTTGAGATATCTCACTAGAAGTAGAATTTTGTGTTGACTTAACATCACATAGATGACAAATGTATGGATTTATACTTTTATATTTTTTCTATGGAAAATAATTTGAATACGTAAAAAAATTAATTTAAAGTGCTTCCGGTGACACATCTACAGATACAGGTCTATTTTCCCAAAAAGTTTGCATTTTAAAGTGTTAACAGTTTGTGAGATCTCGTGGAGACAACGTTTCTTATTGCGGGACAGAAAACGGACGACCGGAAACGAATTTTAAAAAAAAGAAAAAAGGCCTCGAAATATTATCATTGTCTATCATCCCTGAAAATTTCAAGACAATCTATTTAGCCATCTCTGAGAAATCTTGTGGACAAAAAAGGGGAAAAAAATAAGAAGAAAGAAAAAAAAAACACTACAATCACTATAAGGTCTTCCGTTGGAAACGGAAGACCTTAATTAGATGCGTTTTTGTTAATAGTGATGAAGGAAGAGCGAATCCAACTTCAATGCGCATGTCCGCGGGAAATCGGGTGGCTGTTATTGTTTGTTAAATAACGCTTCCGCAATGATTGTGCATTCACTTAAAAATTGTTGTTTGAATTATTATCATGTATTTATTAGTGTAATACACGTTTTTTATTCATGATACCCTAACTCTAGCACAGGAGCTTAAAATAAGGGAAACATAAACATGTACGTCATTGTTCCAGGGAATTATATATACAGGTATTATGATAGTCTGTCCCAAATTATTGCTTCCATCACTTTTTGATGGTTTTTAATTAAAATACACATACCTGTGAAAGAAGTACAGTTGAATTTGATAGAAGGGAAAATATACAAGATATCTTAAAGTTCATTGACCTATTTATGGCTGACGCAATACAAAATCCTTGTAGACTTACTATTTTGTGTTATGTATTAAAACCTGAAGCGGCAGAGGGGGCGTTTCAAAACAGATAATCTGGACATTTTTCATATTAGTGTATGAAAGTAGTTTGAACACAAAGGTATTTATGACTATCGAAATATCAAGCAAACAGTGGTGGAAGCAAAAACTTGGGACAGATTATAGGAGGGTTGTGCGGAATTTATTGAAGAAATGTTTCTTTTTTTCTTGACAAAGTTTGGTGAAAAATCGCATTAACATTGAAGAAACACACACACAAAAAATTAAACAAAGAAATATAGAATTTTTAAAATTGTGTTTACGACGATACATAAACCAGTCGTTAGTCGGGGTATAAACATCTACTTACTGATTGCTCACTCACTTTTTTTCACGTTTTTATCTTGGTTTGTTCGTATTCGTATACAGGAACAATTTATGCTCCAACAATCTGTATCCTTTTCCCATCGAAACATTATAACAATTATGAAGGTGACTCTCAACACTGTGCCGGATAATTATGCCAGTGCCAAGGTTGCATTTTTGCACCCGTTAAAAGATGCAGTTTCGTAAAAATAATATATACCAAATGATAGACCATTGACTAGACAGTATAAAACTACTTTTGATTTAAGCGCGTCTCATTTGACAGGTGAAAAATTTACCTTTAAAAATTTGATCCCATGGGAAAATGATACTAGTAATTTCCTTAGGAGAAAAATTAGGATACTAGTATCCTACAAGGAATTTTGAAAGACCCAAAGAATTTTCCAAAAATCCTACAGGATTTATTATATTTCCTATTGGAGAAAAGTACTTCCTACAGGAATTTAATTCAGACCGGTAGTTTCCATACAGGAAGTTAAGATTTCCTATCGGATTTTTAAATCCTATGGTTTTTTAGCTCACCTGAACCGAATGTTCAAGTGAGCTTTTCTAATCACCCATTGTCTGTCGTCCGTCCGTCTGTCTGTCCGTCTGTAAACTTTTCACATTTTTGACTTCTTCTCTAAAACCACTGGGCCAAATTTAACCGAACTTGGTACAAAGCATCCTTATGAAAAGGGGATTCTAAATTGTTAAAATAAAGGGCACCACCCTTTTCAAAGGGGAGATAATTACGAAAAAGTGAAAATAGGGTGCATGTCTTTAAAAATCTTCTTCTTCAAGAACCACTGCACTAGAAATGCCAATATTTACATAAAAGCTTGTATATATAGTGAAGATTCTAAATTGTAAAAATCGTGACCCCCGGACCAAAACTGGGGCCCCAGGCGGGGTTCAAAGTTTAACATGGAAATACATTGGAAAAATGTTTTAAAATCTTCTTCTCAAGAACCACTGCACCAGAAATGCCAATATTTACATAAAAGCTTGTATATATAGTGAAGATTCTAAATTGTAAAAATCGTGACCCCTGGACCAAAACTGGGGCTCCAGGAGGGGTTCAAAGTTTAACATTGAAATACGTTGGAAAAATGTTTTAAAATCTTCTTCTTAAGAACTACTGCACCAGAAAAGCCTAAAATTACACAAAAGCTTGTGTGTATAGTGAAGATTCTAAATTATAAAAATCGTGACCCCCGGAACAAAACTGGGGCTCCAGGCGGGGTTCAAAGTTTAACATAGAAATATGTAGGAAAAATGTTTAAAAATCTTCTTCTCAAGAACCACTGCACCAGAAATGCCAATATTTACATAAAAGCTTTTTTGTATAGTGAAGATTCTAAATTATAAAAATCGTGACCCCCGGACCAAAACTGGGGCCCCAGGCGGGGTTCAAAGTTTAACATAGAAATCCATACGATAAATGTTTAAAAATCTTCTTATCAAGAACCACTGCACCAGAAATGCCAATATTTACACAAAAGCTTGTATATATAGTGAAAATTATAAATTGTAAAAATTGTGACCCCTGGGCCAAAACTGGGGCCCAAGGTGGGGTTCAAGGTTTTACATAGAAATATGTAGGAAAAATGTTTAAAAATCTTCTTCTCAAGAACCACTGCACCAGAAATGCCAATATTTTTACAAAAGCTTGTATGTATAGTGAAGATTCAAAATTATAAAAAAATTATTAAAAAATATGTAGGAAAAGCTTGTATATATATTGAAGATTCTAAATTGTAAAAATCGTGACCCCCGGACCAAAACTGGGGCCCCAGGCGGACCGGGTTACAACTTAAACATAGAAATATGTAGGAAAAATGTTTTAAAATCTTCTTCTCAAGAACCACTGCACCAGAAATGCCAATATTTTTACAAAAGCTTGTATATATAGTGAAGATTCAAAATTATAAAAATCGTGACCCCCGGGCAAAATCTGGGGCTCCAGGCGGGGTTCAAAGTTTAACATAGAAATAAATAGGATCAATGTTTAAAAATCTTCTTCTCAAGAACCACTGCACCAGAAATGCCAATATTTATACATAAGCTTGTATGTATAGTGAAGATTCTAAATTGTAAAAATCGTGACCCCTGGGAAAAAATTGGGGCCCCAGGCGGGGTTCAAAGTTTAACATATATAAGAAAAATGTTTAAAAATCTTCTTCTTAAAAACTACAATGCAACAGTCTGGGATATTACTTTGCATACATCCTTGGCAATTGTAGATTCTAAAGTGTTAAAATCGTGACCCCCGGACTAATACTAGGGCATCAAGAGGGGTTCAAAGTTTAACATAGAAATATATAGGAAACATGTTTAAAAATCTTCTTCACGAGAACTACAATGTCATACTTTGTGAGATTACTATACTAGGATCCTCAAATAGTGAAAATTCTAAATTATAGAAGCGATCTAATACTGGGGCCCCAGAAGGGGTTCAATGTTTCACATAGAAAGATCGAGGGAACATGTTTAAAAATCTTTCTCTGGAGAACTACAATGCTTTAATTTGTGAGATTACTATGCAAGCATTCTCAAATTTTAAAGTTTCTAAATTGTGGAAGCCGTGACCCCCAGACTAATATTGGGGCCCAAGAAGGGGTTCAAAGTTAACATATAAATATATAGGGAACAGGTTTAAAAATCTTCTTCTCAAGAACTACAGTGCAACAGTTTGTGAGATTACTATGCAAGCATCATTGGCTATTGTAGATTCTAAATTGGTAAAATCGTGACCCCTGGACTAATACTGGGGCCCCAAGACCACCAGACCAATACTGAGTCCCCAAGTGGGGTTCAAAGTTTAACATATAAATATATATGGAAAATGTTTAAAAATTTTCTTCTTGAGAACTACAATGCCACAGTTTGTGAGATAACGATGCAAGGATCCTCAAATAGTGTAGTTGTTAAAGCCAACCATAAACCCCGGACCAATACCGGGCCCCCAGAAAGGGGTTCAAAGTTTAAAATAGAAATAACATATGCTATGAAAAAGAATGTTACAAGGAACTGTTGTTCAGGTGAGCGATGTGGCCCATGGGCCTCTTGTTTTATAACCTATTGGAATTAAAAATTAATGTTGTTTTCGGTAGGAAATTCCACTTTAGGAAAATTGTGTTTTTCTTATTGGTAAATTGTGTCCCATTGGAAAATTGATTTAACAATGGCAAAATTGTTTTCTCGTGTGTTTATTTTTTTAAGTAAATATCTCACCTATTCGGTGAGAAACACCACTAACAAAAGTGGCACACTAGCTGTTTAAGCAATGATTAATCATGATTTATTTGAATACGTACACCTAAGAATGGTGCAAAAATGCTATCTCGGCACTGGCATACTAGTAATTATCTGGCACATTACTCAGACTCAAGTTTCTGCTTCCACCGCTTTTGGCGTAATATTTCTATCATCATAAATACCATTGTGCCCAAACTACATCCATTCACTAGAATGCAAAATGCTCATATATATTATCTGTTTTGAAACGTCCCCTCTACTGCTTCAGGTTTAACAACACAGTCCATAATAAAAAGTCTACTGGGATTTGCATTGCAAAAGACATGAAAGTACCCCGGATGATAACGTTCAAAAATTGTGGTAGGTGTCCCGAGTACTTCCGAATGTAGAAAAGATGTAAACATTTTCCATTTTGAATCACCTTACGATGTTTGTTTAAGTTCCTGTGAAATTCCTCGGGTAAAGTCAGATGATGACATGTATCCAAGAAGAAATCTTTAAATTTTTTTCTTTTATCGATTTGAATTTTATTTCATTGACAGGTATGTTTATTAGATTAAAAATCATCAAAAGTGTTGGAAGCAATAACAAAAAGCAGACTATAGTAATTAACAGTCGATGTCATGTGATTAATTGATATTCTAAAGGAGACATTAATTTCACGGCAGGAAAATAAATCTTTTCTTTTAATCCAAATTTTATATCTTTATAACACGATCGAAATAATTAAGCATTGTAATTTACATTACAACGTAACTTAGAATAATTGTAACAATTTCCTAGTCATTCATAATTGACGCTTATAATAACGTGTAATAACTTTAAAACACCAACAAATTCTAAACACATTTTAAAACTTGGACATTTACCTTTTTTTAAAACACTGTCATTTACCTGACAAAGTTAGAGCTTTTGGAGGTAAAATTTGATATTTATATTAATATATTCTTTTTTTTAAATATTCGTTATACTGATATAAAAAAAAATAAAAAGAAAGAAAAAAAATTGTCTTATTATCGTGCCAGCGCCGACTGTATACTCGACAGCTCATGAACGTGAAAACAAACGCCTGTACATACAACCACAGTTATCCATTATATGTACAATGATGCCAACCGTTCTTGTATAAGCTGATTTGTTTACTGCTTACAGCCCCAAAGAGGACGTTCAACACCCAAATGAGAAGTTACAGTTGTGTGTAAAATTCTCAACCATATGAATTATTACCAGCTTCAGCTGAATGCACTTTTATTTCCCGTTCCCCTTTACTTGGGATTCTTTATGAGTTTATCAATGAACAAATGGCTGTAGAGTTCCTCTGCAGGGACATCATTCACGCGGTCAATTAGTGATAAAACACGCGAAGCAAATGTTTAATCTATATAATAGCACATCGCCATAGTTTAGAGCTCTTTTTTTTTTACTTGCAATGGCTCCTAAATGCGTTTTGCAGAAGAGGTGTTAATTTCATGTCGGATATTTGCCGATAATAATTCCTTAAATCTCTACCAAACATAAATTTTCTCTGAAAGACCGTTGTTCCAGATAGATAGAATTTAGCATCATAATATAATAACTGTTTCGAGACACTTTATGGATTTTGAGATAAATCATTTTCAGTCTGACCTTACCCCCTCTTTTTCTCTTTGTCGTTGTCTAGTTCAACAGGGCACCGAATGGATGGCGTCTACAACAGACCTTGCATCTTTAAAAAGGGTGTTGCGAAAAAGTGGGAATATTCCCTAACGTGGAAAGGACCATATCGCTTGAAGAGTTATATCTACATATAGACACATTACGTAGACGACTATATTTACATAGCGGATATGTTCCTAATGTAGGCAAATTACACAAACATTACGCGTATTTCTATCGAACACGGCAATCACCATTTAATTTTCATAAATACAGTTAGAAAGATGACCATATATTCTGAATTTTGATGTTAAAATATCAATTTTATTTTCACTCTCCAGCGTGTTAAATATCATTTTTGGGGCTACATTTGAATAAATCTGATTCTGGTTCTTCAAAACTGTCAGAGTTGTAATTTTAATCACCGCATGCTTCTATAGTATCTAGATAAACGCCTGTTCAGATAAAAAAAAATTTATCCGTTCATATTTTCGTAAACCTATAGCTTCATTACCATTTGATACTCTTATTAATGAATTTTTTTCTTTTATTAAACTGTGCATGTCTCTTTGAAAAAGGTCGGGTATTTCATTTAAAAAGGGGGAAAACAAGTTTCTACATTGATGCGCACATGTACATTGTTTTGAAATCCCTTGTTCAGAAGAAAATGTTTATAATTCAAGTTTATAACGCAGACTTCACACAGTAAATAATGTTGAAAAAATTAAGAACGCATGCAAAATATTACATTAACAAGTGTTAAAATAATTTTATTCCGACATTCTTAAATTATCTATATTATCGATATGCGATTAAAAGAAAAATATATTAAAGATTCGAATGGTTCCGGATTTCGAACCCAATCAAAAAAGTCGGACACGTTTACAATCTAATCTAACTGCGTAATCACTCGACTTAACTAGATTTAACTTGTAGCGGGGAAATTTAACACAGCCATTTTAGATTTTAGATTTCAAAGGTATTCATTTTTTTACTAAAAGTTAATTTTATGCTTTGGAAACAAAAATCGGAATGAAAATGACAGTTTTCAAGAAATTTTCTGACTCTAATCATTAAGATTAATTTTGTTTCAATTAATTTTGTTTCAAGCACGCAATTTTTCACAGCAATGAGGATTCCCTTTTAATAAAGCGTGAAATCTGCCACATTTGTCTGTGTAACATTTTTCAAATTTATTCAATGTTAGTACAAATTTTCAGATAAAATTATCCACTGCTTTATGTACAACGTTGCATGCAATAAAAAGATTTACATCAAATTATATGTTTCCAAATACATGTATATGTAAATAAAATTGTACCAAGATGGTATGAAAATTAAAATTTACAGATTTTGATTGATAATAAGGTTTTTATCACTTTAAAACTTTTCTTCTTAAATATCAAAAATATCAATGACACGCGATTCAGATAAAATGACTTGTAAAGAGGCATGCACATACTTAACTGTGAAGGAGTTCATGTATTTGTTTCCCAAAATAGGGGGGCAAAGACAGTTATTTAACGGCAAATATGTCATTGATTTTACTTTTTACTAAAAGGATAACATACTCAATTTACAAACATAAAGTCCATCAAGTAGCTTACGTAGTTTTTAGGTCACCTGAGTAAACTCAGGTGACCTAATTCGTCCGACGTCGTGCGTGAACATTTTTATATTTTTAACTTCTTGAAAACTACAAAGCCAATTGTTGCCATTTTTAGACGGTGGCTATAAATAGCCACGGTCTATTGTTATCGTCCTGGCCGGAAGAGTATTTCTTACGGGGACCCTAGCGGATTAGGAACGATGACTCTGTTATGTATGCAGTGTTACAGGCGATGTTTTACCTATGTGTCGATTTCAGTTTGAGAACTAATTTACATCTTATCAGATATTTTAAGCATTATAGCTGCTTATTATTTTGCACGTACATTTAAATAATTTATGAAAATGTGTTTTATTTTTAATGAGCCGTTTCCCTGTCTGCTTACACGAGATTGATAACTTATGCACCAACTGCCAGTTGTGAAGTTTAACTCAGTATCAGGACTCCAAAAATTATATCACTGCGATAATTGACCAAGAGTTCTCACGATAATCGTGTCTTCTTTTTTTATGGTGTAAACAATTGTCAGAAACACACTATTTAAACAAGTTTGCCATTTCATTTTCCAGCAATTATGCTTCATCGATAATTTCATGATCAATCATTTTCAACGCATCGATTTAAGTTGAGGCAGAATTCATTTTGTTGTAGCTTATTCCAAAGAATTCACAACATATACTGACAATGAATATTACATAAATTCATTTTATTGAACTTTAACCGATCAATGGCACACTTTCTTCTACAAGTGTGCCTGTGTTTTCAAACATACATAAAACTCTAAATTTACGATACAAACATGTTCAATTTTGGACTGATCTGTGATTAACCTCATTTTGTAACCCACTCAGTCTGTAGAATCATTAATTTTATTACATGCACCTCAATATTCATCAGACAATAATTATTACTGATGTTGACGCTCTACAAAGACTTTCTCTCAAACACGCTAATCGACCTAGGATTGTAAAACTCACGTGCAAATCGAGTCGCCATTTCACACAGTTTTATATGTATATAAACACACCACACTTCGTCATTTTACGGACCTGGTGAAGATGTTTCAAAAATTTTCAGTACAGATTTGTTGTAATGAAATAAGGGTTCGAAGACATACATGTATGCTGTAAAACGTCTTATGGATTTCACGGCCTGTAAACCCGTGTGTCTCCATTTTGCAGCAAGCGCTAGCTTTTTGTGAGGAAAATCAAACGGTTCAACTCATGCGATATTCCATATAGGTGTATGGTACATTGTGAACGGTAATGTAAAATATATTTGTTCACTAAACAGTTTCTGACGAATTTTTTCACAATAAACTGAATAATGTAATTCGATGAGCGAGATACAATCTGTGACTTTTCTCCTTGCTTTTTTTCCCCGTTTTTTTAACTGTTACATGTACGCAAACATCGCCCCGTTTGTTCTCAAATAAACTCTGTAATTTTTAACTCGCGAGTACAACTTTATTATGAGCCTTCTTCAGCAATTGTTTCCATGTGTTAGCATCATGTTCTCAACATGCATTTATAAATGAGCGGGTCTATATAAATGCGTCAATCGGAATATTTGTAGCGAATCGCAATTGAAATACACACCGGTTAGATAGTGTCATCTCTCAACGTAATGCTAGAATGTGCTTCATAGATGACTGAATTATTCTACTGAGCTACTGAACTGTAGCTTTCCGGAAATATTGCCGAGATTTGCGAACCCTAGATCTATTGTCTAGTACATGCAACGAATAAAATGAAATTTATATACAGAGCTGTACGGCTCAGAAAAACGTGCGTTAAACTTGGATTTTGTTTGTTTTGTGTTTTAAAAACTAATTTATCCTGTTGAAACATTAGATTTCATTTTACTACTACTGTTTTATTCGTGACCTGGAGAAATTGAAAAGATCCCTGAAAACATTATTTATTTCTTTGCTCATTTTGCTTAAATCTGGTGCGGAATAGTTTACCCATATTGCCATTAGTTTTATGGGATGGGGAAAAGGTCAAGGATCAAACGGCTTTGGAAATCAGCATGTATAATTATAAACAGTTTTATTTTGGGTCCATATCTTTTGAGTCCTTTATTGATAAAGTAGACATACCTTTGTACACAAATTATCTATAGTACGGACAATGGTACTCCCTTGATTGTGATTCGCAGAACTTCCTCTAAGGGCGAGTTTGTTCCCGCAGAGAAGGGATTTGTTTCAAAAACTTTGATATGTGTATTTCGAAAGTCAAAACCTTCGGTTAGTAGTTTATCTCTACTTTGGGTAGTGTTCACATAAATTCTCCAGAGACCTCGGTCTCTTTGAATACACTTGATTTCACTTGTGCAGTTCAAGACGGATTCAAGAAGTTCATAGTCTGAAACAGGGTTTGAACCTTGAACTATATCAGAGTTTCTCAAATAGACTGGTTTTAGCATACCAGTGGCCATTATGTACAGTTTATTTACAGAGTATCTATATACATGTACAAAAGCTAACGGTACATTGTCAAGTTGATAACTTAAGAGTGGTCACTCACCGTGACGGTACTTGAGCAGGTATTCACAGAAGTATACAGGTATATTTACAAATTACGAAAAATTGCAAAAAACCCCTCAAAAATCACACTGAGTGTTGCTGATTGTTGGGGGTGGAAATTCCAGACAGAGAAAGTCACAATCTAGCCTAGAACTTCACAGAATTGTCAAAATGACGAGAGCCAAGTTAAATACAACCGCCATGGCCCATGTCACGTGACCTCCTTGGTGAATAGTTAATAAATATTTGTTGTATTTTCACTAGAAAAGTTAAATGTAGCAAGTAAATTATGCGTTTTAAAGTGTACCGAGATGCAATAAAATAATTATACATGTGACTTTCCCGAATTCATTCAAATGATTTGAATTAATCTACACCTAAATACAATAGAACAAATGTACTTTTAAACGTTGATTAATGAAACTGCCGCAACTTAATATTGTATTTTTTTTTTTCAAATTTTCATTCACTTTCGTTGTGAGCTAATGGAAATAAACCACTCGAAGTCGAAGATAAAATATTGATTGACTCTGCGGTTTCATGATGACGTGCATTCCAAAATTAACTCCGTTTTAGCATTTTCCAGTTTTAACTCCGTTTTCTATACACCTACATGTATCAACTGGCTATGAAGACAAATTAAAGTAAGTGTGTTGGCCCACGAGACTGCAACTTTTCCCCGCGAAGAAATTGAGGGAAAAAGCTGTCGAGAGGAACAATAAACATACTACATGTATGCCCAAATAGTTAGTAAAAACCTGACAAGTATTTTATCATACCAAAGCCTTTTTTGTTCTCGTTACTTTGAAAAATCTACAATATCTTTAAAGCACAATAGTCCAATCCACACTCTTCAAAAGTTGTTCCCCTTTGTGGGGTCAACCCAAAGGCCAAAAGGAAAAAAACACAAATGTCCCTTCTTTATACAATCAAATATTTTGGCGTATTGTGATCAAATCGCTTTGAATTTTATTTATTCATTCACTATGTGATGGCAACCCACATATTGAATGAGGCATTTTGGGGCAAACAAAATACATACCGAAAACGGATTTAAATGTCAAATGATATAAATACAAACATATAGATACAAACTTCTATACTACAAAGGCTATTGTATTAAATCTACGGGTTTTCCTCCAAAGATGACGGCCAAGAGACATAGCTTTTGTAAAGTGTGGATTGAGATTACACAACTACGATTTCCACATAATTATCCATGTAGGAAACTCACGACCAGTTGTGTATGTAAGCGTTAAGCATTAGTACATGCATGCGATACTGGCCGCGGGTTTTCGACGACAATAATTATCATACATGTAATATGCCACATTCAAACGACGCCACTTTCAGTACTTTGATTGATACGATGGTAAGAGGAATTTAAATTGTGAAATTCATGGCTCTACCACCCCCGGGCGCCACATGTGGGACCAAATATGCCCCCCAAAAAAGAGCAAAATTACAAAAATCTACTTCTCAAATCCCACACATGTGAGGAAAACAATGAATGCATGGTTAAAAACATGACCCGTTTAGGCCCTAGGGCGAGGCCAATATACCCATATAGTGAAAATGTATTAAATCTTAGAAAATCTTCTTTACTCCCACACATGTGGGAAAAAACTGAATGCATGGTAATGATGTCCACGAAATCCCCTACATAAATTATGAAAATCATCGCCCCTGAGTCAGGGGTTCAGGCCGTAAGGGGGGGGGGGGCAAGATGGAAGATGGCTATATAGTGTTAATGCATATAATGTTTAAAAATCTTCTTCTGTACTCTTACACATCCGTAAGAAAAACTGACTTCATATTTATGTTCACCAGGAAGTCCTCTACTAAAATTGTAAATTTCATGTCCCCTGGTGTATGGGTTTTGACTCTAGGGCGGGGCCAAAATGGATGCATAGTGTTAATGCATATAATGTTTAAAAACTGTCTTCTCTACTCCCACACACCTGTAAGGAAAACTGAATTCATAATTTTGTAGACCATGAAGCCCTCTACCAAAATTATAAATTTTATGTCCCCCGAGGTAGGGTTTTTGACTAAAGGGCGGGGCCAAAATTATCGTATAGCATTTAATGTTTTAAAAAATCGCCTTCCTTTCTTTGCTAATGGCTGCATATAAAGAAAGAAAATAATGCTATCTATCAAAATTTTAAATTTCACTAGATAATATTCCGCACAAGCGCGTGAATTAACTCTTTAAACATTTTAAAATGTGTTTTAAAACATTTTTAAAAAGATACAATGCTTCATGTATATGGCCTCTGATCTTCTTGTTGCAGCTGACTGAAAAAATGCAAATTTTTAAAATTTTATTTCAAACCAGGGAGTGGCTTTACAGTGCATCGTTTCTCTTTTCTAAATTTTGTTCTTTAGGTCTTTAAGCCAAATTTTACTACATGTATAACTATTATCACTGTCCCAAAAAAGAATTTCAGGTAAACGACTGTAACCTTACCCGACCCGATTCAACTTTCTCGTTTTATACATACATCAACTATTTATACATACGTAGAGTTGTTAACATGATTTGGTTATGTTTCACAAATCAATGTGTATGGTTTACTACCATCCGCAGTGGTGTCAATTTTTTTTAATTTAAAAACGCTAGATAAAAACACATTTTTGCATATCTTAAACTAAAGTTGTCAGATCCATTAAAATCGCCGACCTACACTTTCCGCCATGATGACGTTAATAAGTCAACCCGCGTTCTTGGTTACCTCGTTCTGGAAAGTTCTATCCACTCGCTGTGGCCTTCAACTCAACATTTAGAAATATCGACGACGTATTATCAATTAACAATTGTTATTTCCATACTTACGTCGACTCGATATATCCCAGTGAACTTGAAATAAAAGATACCACAGAGTCACAGGTGCTTGGGGACGGGACCCCCCCCCCCCCCCACAATATTCATCCCCACATTCCCGAGTTATTTTTTTTCATCATTTATTTTTTAAATTATATGTTGATGTATGCTACACTAAAAAAAATTCACAATTAAACGCGAAATAAGCTACATGTATGTATTAAAAATGTATATACCACTGGTATAAAAAGCGAAGAAGGTTGGCAACTTCAGCAGACGCCATCTTGTAAAATTCAACACCTCGCTAGGAAATCCCAACATTATTTAACTAAAAAGAACTGACCGGCTGGAAGTGATGGTCGCTGTATTTCCACAAGTTAATAATAATGAGGTGCAATGCTTTTTTGTGACTTTTCAATAAATCCAGTCGTGTTATTTTCACATTTTACACCATCGAACTCTCGTTTCAATTCTCAGTGAACGGAAGTCGTCCTATCTGCATTATTTTAGTTGCAGGCAACTATTTTTAGTAAAATTTTACTGTTTTAACAATCGTGATCCTCTGATCTTTTCATGTATCTAACGCCACTCGGATGTCTTCTTCTGGTTTTACCTTTTGCTAAAAATAGCTGCCTGTGACTAAACTAATGCAGAATGAACGACTTCCGTTCACAGAGAATTGAAACGAGAGTTCGATGGTGTAAAATGTGAAAATAACACGACTGGATTTATTGAAAAGTCACAAAATAGCATTGCACCTCATTTATTAATAACTTGTGGAAATACAGCGACCATCACTTCCAGCCGGTCAGTTCTTTTTAGTTAAATAATGTTGGGATTTCCTAGCGAGGTGTCGAATTTTACAAGATGGCGTCTGCTGAAGTTGCCAACCTTCTTCTCTTTTTATACCAGTGGTATATACATTTTTTGTACATAGCTTATTTCGCGTTAATTGTGAATTTTTTTTAGTGTAGCATACATCAACATATAATTTAAAAAATAAATGATGAAAAAAATAACTCGGGAATGTGGGGATGAATATTGGAGGGGGGGGGGGGGGGGGGGGTCCCGTCCCCAAGCACCTGTGCACAGAGTCAGCGTCATCTGTTTCATATTTGGATATTTTACTGGAAATGGACATTGATGGTAACCTAACAACAAAACTTTATGATAAACGTGATGACTTAAATTTTTCTATTGTGAACTTTCCTTACTTATGTAGCAATATACCTTCATCACCTGCATATGGTGTTTTTGTCTCTCAGTTAATTCGATACGCAAGGGTATGCTCTTCGTATGAACAGTTTCTAAGACGAGGCAAGCTACTGACAAACAAGTTGATAAAACAGGACTATCAACAGTCTCGTTTAAAGTCATCTTTTCGTAAGTTCTATGGTCGATACAACGACCTTGTCAGCAAATACAATCTTCCACTGAGTCGCATGCTAACTGACTTTTTCATACTAATTGTTAGACCATAATTAATTACCTAATTGTCTACGGACTTCTGCGGGTTTTATTTTCCCGATTACGACAAAGAGCACACGGCGGGTGTGACCGGTCAGCAGCGGATGCTCACTCCTCCATGGCACCTGATCATACATCTATCATGGAGGTCCGTGTTGCTCTGCTTTGAATTTGTATTTCGTTTTATGGATTTTTGAGATGGTTGACGGTTTGTTATTGTCATTTTTTCATCCATCAAAACTAAAATCGCGCGTTCAAGAAACGAATTGACTCATCTTATTTATTCAACAGTTGTCTTATTTTAATTTCTATAAATACCCTAGATAAGTTCCCAGTAAATATACTCACTCTTTACGTAATCATTCAATATATTTAATTGCAAGCATATATTTTGATGCAAATTCCCACTGACTTGGATCCGCCAAAGCGTGTCCACCACCTTGCTCTCATTTTTAATTTATTTCTCAATAATTACTTATTAGGTGAAATTCAATTATAGCTTATACGGACATCAACTCACATGTGATAAAACACTTAAGGTGAAAGCAATTACTCTGATACATACATTTTGTAGTTTATTGGCAAAATGTCTTAATTTATAAGTAAAGATGTCTCCCAATGTAGTGATTTGAATCTAGGGCGGGGCAAAACACTCATATAGCGTTTAGGGTAGGGGTTCTTAATGCAGTGTGTGGCCAAAATGGTCATTTAGTTTTAATGAATATAATGTTTAAACGTCTGCTGACACAGAATAAAAACTGATTGCATATTAAGAAAAAAAAACCCAGTACATCCTATTTGTAATATTTTATTGGATTTCGTGGCAAATGAATAACAGCAAGCTCCAAGCTCAATAGTATATCAATATCTTTGCATGTCAAGGATTATTTGAAGATTTAGTATTCACTTTGAAACAGAAAATATCTCCTTCCTTCCAAGGGATCTCTTTGTTGTATAAATGAGCTTATGGTTATTTGGAGACAACATATCACAGAGAACATCTAAATAAAGCCTTAGACAAAAAAATATTGTATTTTGCTAATCTTCGTTTCTTTATACTTCTTTATCAGAGCAGATAATTCAATGGCTAAAAAAGCGTGTCTTAAAGGAAGATTGGTTTTAACATTGTTTTATAAAATAATATGAATTTTTTTTTTTATAATTTATTTTTGTTTTCCATTTTCACAATCATATAAGATTTCATAAACAAGGTAATATATATAAGGATTTTTGGCATTCTCAATTTCACACTCTTTCTCTCCCTTTCATACTACATTCTCTTCGGAGCAAACATAAAGGATATATATATATATATATATATATATATATATATATATATATATATATATATATATATAGATAGATAGATAGATAGATAGATAGATAGATAGATAGATAGATAGATAGATAGATAGAACAGTTGTTTACCATGTTTACAATTTTATCTCAAATATGTTTATTAAATTTTTTAATCTCACATGATTTGATAGCTATATATTTTTCAACTTTAAATTTGAATAATAGATGATGTAACATCCCAACAATGTCAGGTTTTTTGTCTTGTTTTGAACAATTTTATTAAAAATGTATTGCTTGGAGTACAGAATTATAAAATTAACTACTTTGTTGTAACCACTGAATGGTAGTTCACCAAACAGTACATTATTAACATTAAAGCCAACTCTATTTGAAGTTTTTCTATAAATGTACATACTAAGTTATTCCATATAGGTAGTATTTCTGAACATGTCATAAATACATGCTGAATTGTTTCCACATTTTCCTTACAAAAAGCACATACATCATATGAAATAACATTAATCTTTTTCAAATAATAATTTGTTGGAAGAATTCTGTGAAGAATTCTGTATTGTAGCCATTGTATTGAATTATCAGTAGTTGTCTTAAAACAAACTTTAAAAAAATCTTTAACAGAATCATTTATATCTAAGTGAAGTGATAGTTCAGGGTTCCATTTTTGAATTGCCTTGGGAACAATATCTTTACTATTAATGAGTTGATACAAAACTTTGGAACATTTTTCATTCAACAATATATATTCAAAGTAAAAAGGAATGAATGGTGAAAAATCTTTACTCACATCAGATCTATTAACTGACATGGTCTTGAAAAACTTAGATATTGCACTGATAACACTATTAAATTGCAATGTACAAACATTTGTCAAGCTAAATTGCTTTTCAAAATCATGTCGTGATTTTAAAGCATTTTAAATCCCCCTTTTAAATAATCTTGAGTGATAATTTGTCTCTTCACTTTGTCAATCTTTGAATTCCATACAAATTCATAGAAAAGATTACTTAAAAAAGATAAAGTTTCTTTATCAGGGTTTGGAAGAGAAATAAAAAGATGGTTAAGCTTTGGATAAAGTAATGTTTTAGCAACAGTGACTCGACCAATGGGAGTGAGTATTCTCCTGTTCCATTGTTGTATCATAGCTTTAATTTTTGGTATTTGGATATCATAATTTAGGTTAACTATTTTTTCCAAATCTACAGAAAATTCTATTCCCAATAAACTAAATGTTGTACATCCCCACACTAGTTTCCATCTTGTATGGTGATATACTTGCTTAGAAAATTTTTTTAGCACCAATCCAAACAATTTTTGTTTTCGAGCTGTTGATCTTTAGTCCTGAGAAAGTAGAAAAAATCTACAGTGTCAAGTGCAGGAAAAAGTGATTTTGGTGAACCATAAAGTACTAATAACAGTTGTGTCATCTGCATATTGGGTAATCTTTTGTTCCTTACCATTAACCACAATACCTTTGATACTTGTATTTTGTTTTACTAGAATAGCTAAAATTTCTGCACATAGAATAAATAAATATGGAGCAATAGGATCCCCCTGTCTACATCATCTATATATATATATATATCAAACTGTTCTGAAAGGAAACCACACTGCAAGATTGATGCTTTGATCTGTGTATTTAAAATTTTTATCCATGTAATCATATTTTTCCTAAAACCCAAATATTCTAAAACTTTATAAATAAATTTCCAAGATATGGAATCAAAAGCTTTCTCAAAATCTATATATAAGCACAAGTAAACCAGGTATATTTTTGTTTCAGTAAAAGAAGTAGATCGTAAACAAATCTGGTATTTTCTCCTATGTAACGACCTTTTATGAAACCAGACTGAGTTTCTGATATCAAATAATTTAAAACAAATTTAATTCTGTAATTGAGACATCCTGATATTAATGTGTATAGCACATTCAATAAGGTAATTGGACGCCAGTTTTTCAGATGTTGTCTGAGTTTGACATGTAATAATTCCTAGCCTTTGTGATATAGGGAGCTCTTTATAAAAAAAAAATATGGTTAACAGCAGACACAATGTAATGTTTGAAATCCTTCCAGAAAAACTTAAAAAATTCAACAGTAAAACCATCACTCCCTGGAGATTTGTTATTTTTCATATTTTTCAACACACTGTACATCTCACTTTCCAATATGTCGCCTTCAAGGGAGATTGAAGTGGATGCATCCAACCTTGGAATGTCAGTTTTTATTATATCTTCAAGATTAATAGAAGATCTGAGTCTTTACAAGAAAAAAGAGACTCATAAAAAAATTTGACCTGATGAAGGATACTGCACTGATCATATACATGTATAGTATTATTGTTGTGTTAACTTTTTTAATAGTTTTATTTAGAAAGTTGCGAGACTCTAGTGAGCAGAAATATTTGCTTGGTTTCTCTCCTTCTACCCACTTAGCCCGGGATCTTATAATATGACCTTGTAACTTTTCCTTTCGAACTTTTTCAAGTTCAGACTTTTTTTCATGCTTTTTTCATGCAAAAGCTCAAAATCGATATCAGACTGTGACTCAATATTCTCAATATCTTTCAGTAAGGTAATTTCAATTTTATCTTTAATATGAAATATTAATGGGAAAATACCACCATACACGGAAACTTACTGCCTTTCTGATATAATTTTGTTTAAAAAAAGTATATAGGAAAGGACACTACAAATACGTTTGTTTGAATACCTGATAAAAATGTTCGAATATATCATAAATTACTTGTTGTCCCAAAACAACAGCCTGCGCATGCGCGGGAATTCACACTTATATTGCTATATGCATTTTCTGGTGAATTTGTTTCTGATCCATGGTAAATTTAATATATTTCGCAAAACAACCTTAAATTAAGTAATCAAATTGTTAAGACTATTTTTCATTTAGATTTGTTTTTACAAACATTCTCCATAAGAAATACATTTTAATACGAAAAGTGTACAATTTTGCAATTTCGTAAATTCTTGATAACACACATGTTAACGCAAATTAAGGTTGTCAGATATAAAGTATATGCCCAATGGTTAACTCGCCCTTCACTTTCCGCCTTGACGTTAATAAGTCTAACCGCATTCCTTCCTTGGCACCCTTTCTGGAAAGTTCTTTCCATCAAAGCTAATATGGTATCAAATTAATCCATGTTATCTATTAAATTGTTATTTAACCATAAATTGCCGATTAAAGGCATCAGTCTGCGATGCATGACAAACTCACCCTGCTAACCCGCGTCCTTGGTTACCCCGTTCTGGAAAGTTCTATCTTCGCATGCGTCTATCCATCAAAACTAAAATCGTTCAAGAAACGAATTGACTAATTTTATTTATTCAACATTTGTCAAATCTTAATTTCTATGTATGTCCTAAATAAGTTCCCAGGAAATATATTCACTCTTTACGTAATCATTCAATAATATTTCATTGGAAGCATATATTTGGATGCAAATTCCCACTGACTTGGGTCCGCCAAAGCGTGTCCACCACCTTACTCTCTTTTTGCTATTTCGGACTGGTTTATCTATAATGAAAGTAGACGTTTTTCATTTATTTCTGAATAATTAGTTATATTATTATATAGTTATATATATTAGGTAAAATTCAATTTTAGCTTACGGACATCTTATCACAATTGTTGAAATACCAAAGGTATAACCAGTTACGTTTCGTAGTTTATTGGCGAAATGTCTTAATTTATAAGTAAAGATTGGTTTAATTAACCCAATAAGATTGAAGTTGACATTCGACTTATTACACCCGAGTGATGTGCCGCACGGTCTAAAGTGCAAATTATAAGAGCACTAACCCTTCACGCAGTATCTAGTTAAAGGGTTTTTTTTTGGAGGTTGTTTTACATTTTAGAGATCCCTTTGTACTTTAGTTTTAATGCTAACGCTTTGGATTTTTTTTCAATTTGTTTTGTCCTGGAGAAAGGACTGATTGTCCCAAATCAGGTTTTATTCTTCGAACTTTTAGCCCATGATAATTATACTTGTTAATTTTCAAATTATTATACCCCCGCTCCGAAGGAGAAGGGGGTATACTGTTTTACCCTTGTGTGTCTGTCCGTCAGTCCGTCCGTAACAAAAACTTCCTGTTAAATGACGACTTTGTTTATTTTTAGCCAAAATTTTCAAACAAATTTTCGTCAAAGATTTCTCAGCAACTGTTTATTGCAGATGCGTGAAATTTTTACACAGTATTTGTATAGGCATGCCATATCATGGGATACATTTTTGTACCAATCGGACGTCAACTTCCTGTTAAATGACGACTTTGCTTATTTTTTAACCAAAATTTTCAAACAAATTTTCGTCAAAGATTTCTCAGCAACTATTTATCGCAGATGATTGAAATTTTAACACATTATTTGTATAGGCATGCCATATCGTGGGATATATTTTTGTACCAATCGGACGTCAACTTCCTGTTAAATGACGACTTTGTTTATTTTTAGCCAAAATTTTCAAACAAATTTTCGTCAAAGATTTCTCAGCAACTGTTTATCGCAGATGCTTGAAATTTTTACACAGTATTTGTATAAGCATGCCATATCGTGGGATATATTTTTGTACCAATCGGATGCCAACTTTCTGTTAAATGTTGACTTTGCTTATTTTGCATATTCATATCAGAGCGGGGGTATCACTAGTGAGCATTGGCTTACAGATATCTTGTTTTTTTTTATTTGAGGTCTGTCTCTTAAATTGATTTTATGTTTTGAATCCGGATTGCTAAAATTTAATCAAACTGAATGACAAATTAATATGTGTAGAACTACTGGATTTATTCCGTTCAGTCGCGTGGTTGCACGGTTTTCATATTCATAAGCAAAACAATAGTGGGTTTAGGTAAATTATGCGTTTCAACACTTGAATAATTAAGCCGTGTGCACTATATCATTCTATCAAACCATGTTTTATTTATTAATTCATTACGATGAAAGCAGGGAGCTCGAACACAAGATGTTTACATCGTGTGACATCACACCACTTCTGTTCTTACGACTGTTTAATGTTACGGTAACTCCAGTGTCTTTCGGATCCGGTTCTTTTTTTACACGGCGTGCTAAATTTTCGGTTACAATTTTGGCACACAACAAGTGTTTTAAAATAATTATGGTTTGGTCAAAAAGTGGAAAATTTGTTAAAATATAGCATCTCCGTCATTTAGAGGGATTGGAGATAGCAAGGAAAGCAGCGAAATGTAAAAAGGTAAACGAGTGTGTAATATAATTGTTCGTATTGTTTGCATTCTCCTCCAACAATTACACTGCGTTTATGTAACTTGACGACCTCATGTGTCCTCCGGGACAAGGAGAGGATAAGTAAGTACTTGTGTAATTAAAACCACATAACACTGATTGGTGTTTAATCTACAGATAAATATGTTAAAAAACTGGGATAGAAAGTATTTGACAGAAAGGGGGAGGGGGTACATCTGCATTCAACTATATGAGTTTTTTGGCAGTCTCGACCTTAATTTTATATGTATAATACAGTTTCATTAAGTATATCAATTTAAGTGACTGTTAGATTGTGTCATTTTGGTACATTTCATTTTTTTCCAAAGTTTGCAAAAAACAACTTGTAAAATTTACATTTTCAATATAGGGGTACACATGTTCAAGAGACTATCAAGCAAAAACTAGATGATCAATTTTGATAAACAATGTTTTTTTGTTAACACAATATGTAACTCTTAATAATTATTCTTCAAAAAATGTATGTAAACTGAATAAGTTTTTAGAATTTTTCCAAAATATGCAATTTTGTGATTTTTGGGGGAAGGTCGTGGCAAGAAAAAATGTAATATTTTTTATATTTACTGTTGAAAGTCAATAAAGATTTTATGATTTAATGATAATCAATTGATTTGCTTAAATTATAACCTAACATTTTGCATTTTGGTGCATAATTTAATAAATTGTGAGATCATGCATCATGGTGTTAAATTTTAATTGTTAAATTTTTGGACCTTGTGAGCTGAAGCTCACTGAAGGAAAACAAACGTGCAAAGGTATAAATATTTTGGTCTCTATAGTAAGTTTATCAGTTGTTTTAACTTTAAAAATTAAAAAATGTGTGGTTTGACACGGATTTCTAAAACACTGGAGTTACCTTAAACAAGAAAGCACATGAACATTAAGTACAGCTAATTAAAATTTTTTTATTATCGTTCATAAAAAAGAACATCCAAGTGAGCTGGCTTATCAACACATATAATCCTCGTGTGATAAATAAATGCTTGATGGTTGTCCCATTGAATTGAAACTATAAAAGTGTGAAACTATAAAAGTGTGAAAACTTTCTTTAAAGCTTTTAGTACTTATAAATAATGTATTTTAATGACCTACTAAAAAAATTGTATTTTACTGATCTAGATATGCTATACAAAGTTTTCATCTATGGTTGAATGACAAAAAGCCTGTAGATAACTTGCTCTGAATAAGACTGCATGATCGTTAAAAGGCTAAAATTGATAACCACTAGATAATAATGTATACATTCTTACATCATTTATATCAATACATTACTTATTCATATGCAGGATACAATCATGTTCTTTGTTACAAATTAATGTTATAATGTATACTACCAATCTGTCGTGGCATAAAAATGTATGAAATTTAAAAAAACCGCTAGTGTTTGCATATTTATTTGCACAATTAAAAACAAAAAGCTGTCAAAGCCAAAGTATCTGGTTAACTCGCTCCACTCACTCGCTCTGCACTTTCCGCCATGACGTTAATTAGTTAAACCGCGTTCCTGGGCATCCCGTTTTGGAGAGTTATTTCCATCAAGGCTAAAATTGCATCAAATTGTTCTACTGTATTTATTCACCTTAGTTTTTGTATTAACCAAAGATGTCCTATTCGAAGTGTCTACCCACAATGAACTCGTCCTAAACTTTTCGCCAGGTCGCTAATTCAACCCGCGTTCTTGGTTACCCCGTTCTGGAATTTTCTATCCAGGTCGTGCTTCGCAAGCGTTCTGTACATCAAAACTAAAATCGCGCATTCAAGAAACAAATTGACTTGCTTTTACAAATGTATTTATCAACGTTTGTCAAATATTAACGTCTACGTGCACTATAAGTAAGTTTCCAGTAAATATATTCACTCTTTACGTAATCGTCCAATATCATTCCATAGCAAGCATATATTTTGATGCAAACTCCCAGTGACTTGGATCCGCCAAAGCGTGTCCACCACCGTACTCTCATTTTTGCTTTTTCGGGCTAGTTTATCGAAAATGAAAGTACATGGTGTAGGATCACAAAAATTACTTATCAGGTAAAATTC
The DNA here is from genome assembly GCA_020458035.1 of Magallana ariakensis. Taxonomy (NCBI): domain Eukaryota; kingdom Metazoa; phylum Mollusca; class Bivalvia; order Ostreida; family Ostreidae; genus Magallana; species Magallana ariakensis. The sequence goes on along the minus strand of CM035817.1, from coordinate 6,986,494 downwards.
AATTATAGCCCTCGGACATCATCTTACATGTGTCAAAATATCAAATGTATAAGCAGTTACACTAGTGTAGGCATTTCGTAGTTTATTGACAAAAGTCTTAATTTATAAGTATAGATGTTTGTACGTATTTCTTTCATTAAACATTGAAAATCCATCACTGTTTTTGATATAATTTAATTGATTAGTTCAGTTTAAGATAAGTTTACAGATTAGTGACTAACAGTATGTAGTCTATAATTCATTTGGTAAATATAAGGAGTCATATTCATCTCAAGGTTTTTAGCTCACCTGAGCTGAAAGCTCAAGTGAGCTTTTCTGATCACATTTTGTCCGCCGTCCGTCTGTCTGTAAACTTTTTACATTTTGAACTTCTACTCTAAAACCGCTTGGCCAATTTCAAACAAATATAAATTGCAGAAATAAAAGGCCAGTTTGCATTCAAAGCGGAAAAAACCTCGAGACTGTAAAAAAGGGGGTGTATTTTTAAAACTCTTCTAAAATTCAACGTAATTTAGCATAAATCATCCTTATGGAAAGGAAAAAAAATTGCAAAAATTAAGGGCTAATTTTGTTTCAAATTTGACTTATTACGAAAATAATAATAAAGGAATTGGGTTTGTTTAATCAGTTTATAACTTCGGGTTCGGTATTCAATATTTCGAAAACAAGGTTCTTTAATTTGTGTTTGAAGCAGCCATGATGAAATTGTTTGTTGTACAACAGTTCGCGTGCGAAGGGAATCTTTGAAACATGCAAGATACATTTGTGAAGTAAATTGAGGTTAAATATTTCAAAGCGTTGACAGTTTTCACTTTTGACGGTGGTGTTAGCTTGTTTTGATTTGCGTTTCATTTTCATTACTTATGCTTTGTAACCTGCGGAACTGACGCCTGTATTTTGTAATATTTACGTATCAAATCAAACAAAGACTTCGGTAAATCAGACAGCTGACTGTGAACCTGCGCAAAAGAAGCAAAGTCTGATGTATAAACAACTTACTAAAATACAATTCATTCTATTGGTAATTCGGTATGATCTTTTGCGTAATTGTTAATTAATGCAATGCGTTTTGATGCTCAGCATTTTCTCGAGTCTATTCAGTTTAAATAGAGTTTATAGTTTAAACAATATGTATTTAGAAATTAGCATCATACATATTACAGAAACGGTGAATAACAGATTGAGAAACAAGCCAAAAGGCTTATGTTAATCTCGCTCTCGTCGGATGAACAAAATTATCAAGTCCAATAACATTACACATAAACATTGATAAAGAAAACTTTAAGGGAAAGGTGAAAGAAAATAAAAGGCAAAAAGAAAATGTGTAGCTGGAATTGAGTATTAAGACAATTGTTACAAACCAATATATAATGTCTATACTAAACGACTAAAAAGTTACTTAATATTGATATTGAAACATTATATGTTGTTAAAAAAGTATAAATTGAAAATTATGTATCTGTGAACATACAGGTATACAGGTTTTATACTTGGTACAACTAAACTGTACATACAAATATGATATTTAATGTAACACAATAGTTATAATAAAACAATAGGTGAACTCGGAACCTTTTACTTTAAACAAGAAATTTCTGGGCAAGATAAAAAATATTGTTGTTTTCACTTTCAGATAAATTAGCGCAATCATATAACAATAATTAAACATTAAGGAAATATGGAAGTGTCAGGATTGTATTGATCCTAACGCTGGAATATGTATTACATTATAATAAAAAATATTCAGTACTTTCAACTTCGCCGCAAATACAAAGAGGCGAGTTGATTAATTTTCTTTGAAACAAATGAAGATTAAGACCACTACATTCTAGTCTTAGTTTAATTTGGAGTGAAGAGTTTGGCCTATTCTGGTACCCAAATAAAATAATTTGGAATTTTAATCCTACTGGAATGTACGTATGTCTTAAAGCAATGTAATGAAGGATTTGATTGCACAATTTGGGGCAATAAATTTCATCGTCTTATTGTAGCTGGGAAGAATGAATTAAAGTAAAGCTGGGTTCTTTAATTGATTTCCCTTGGGTTTTCTGAGACTTGATGATTGTAGATAAGTAATTAGGGGTCATATTGTGATATATTTTGTGAAGTTGAATAAGACGATGATTTTCCCTACGTTTTGATAATGGTTCCCATCCCGTTTCTTTATATAATAAATGTCTGGATGCCAGTCTATCCCCCCCGTAACTATTCTGGCTGCTTCCAACTGAATGCTTTCAATCTTACAGACCAGGTATTCTGGTATATTGTCCATTATAATGTCTGTGTATTCTAAGACTGGTCTTACAAATGAAAAATATAGTTTTTGCAAAGATTTCCTATCAAGGATATACTTGAATATTCGCAGCATACCAAGGCGCGAATAGGCTTTCTTTACTGTTTCATCTAAATGTAAATTCCAAGACAGATTACTACTAAGTATAACTCCTAAGTGTTGTGAGTTTCTACTTCTTTCAAGTGAACATTGTTAAATATTAGTGAGGAGTGAAAGGGTTTATTGACTTTATTAGATATGGTTAGACATTCAGTTTTGGTGGGGTTAAAAGACACAAGCAACTGTTTTGATCATGTATGTACTTGTTCAAGATCAGTATTTAATAAACATGCTGAAGTATCAGCATTATCAACAACAATATAAAGTGATGTATCTTCAGCAAACAATTTGACCATACATCTACATATTGGTGACCAAGTCGTTTATATATATAAGAAAAAGTAAGGGACCAAGTATGCTACCTTGGGGTACCCCAGCCTTAATATGGCTAATCTCAGATTTGCTGCCATTGATTACGACGTACTGTTTTCTATCATGTAAGTAATTTCTAAACCATTCGAGTAGTTCTCCTCGAATTCCAACTTTTTCAAGCTTGTACATTAGCCCTATATGCCATACTTTATCAAAGGCCTTGCTTATATCGAAAAATACAACTCTAACTTCTTTACTATGATCGACTGCTTTGTAAAAATCACTGGTCATACTTAATAACTGATTGACCGTAGAATCATTAGGTCTAAAGCCAGATTGGTTGGGGGTGGGGGTGAGAATATCATTGGTAAGAATAAAGTTGTATAAATATTTGAAAATACACTTTTCCATACATTTACCAAGGACACTTAATAATGATATCGGCCTATAATTGCTAATGATATTGCTGGCGCTTTTTTTTAATACAGGGATAACGTTTGCAATTTTCCATTGGGTTGGGACTGTAGACTTATGGAGCGATAAATAGAAAAACTTGCACAGTGGTTCGATAATAGCTGGCGAAGCTTGTTTTAGTAATGTGGGGTTGATACAATCTGGCCTGATAGCCTTACCCGCGTCTAGTGTTTCTAAGATATCTGTAACATCTTGTATAGAAATAACTATGTTTGAAATGGTACAAGTGTCACTAAAACTTTCGTCGTTTGGCATATCAGTATTTTCGTCGTATTTAACTACTGATTGTAAACAGAAAAAATTGTTAAAAAAATCTGCTTTAATTTTATTGTCACTTATTAGCAGACTGTGTTCGTCACTTTTAATTGGAGGATAAGTACTTGAATTTTTAGAACCGGTGATTTTTCTTAATAAAGTCCAAAATACTTAGAGGTTAAGTTACCTGTTTTCAATATATTTGCTATCTTATCGTAGTATGTTTGTTTTGCATTTCTTATTTTATTTACACATTCACTTCTTGTTTTCCTATATTTTGCCCATTCACAGGGAGAATTTGTTGTTTTAGCAATAAAATAAAGAAGTTTTCTAGCTCTGATAGATTTTCTAATATTATTATCATGGAGTGAAATATTGACAAACTCATGTTGAAGACATTTTCGTGAAATTTGACTTACTAAATTATCTATTTTTAAAAGAATTCATAATTGTATCTTTCCCTTTGTACAAGACAATAATTCACTTTAGTTATAATTGCTTAATTATTTTAATAACTCTTATTACACCTCACCTTTGATTTAATTGACTCACTCAAATTGAAGTTTTACTCTATGACATATGTCACTCGTGCTTAAGTGCTAATTTCTATTGTTTTCAATTCTTATATATATTGTGATATACACCGTTGTTAGAGGAGAGAGGAATTAGGTTTCGGATTGTTCGGTTGTAGTTTTTGGATTCCCAGAAATCACCCATACCGACCTAAAGTTGAAATAAAATGCTTTTTACCATCTAGAGCATTTTAGTCTTATTGTCGCCGGATATATAGAAACACCATATTTTCCCCGGTGATATTATTATGCATCCATGGTTTATCATTGGGGCGTGATGTAATAATTTTATTTGGAATTGTTTTTGTAGCTGAGTTAATAATGCAGTTTGTAATACTGTCGCAAGTTTGGTCAATATCATTACTGTGCAGACTATTCCAGTCTTGATTCTTTAAAATGAATTGATAATCTCGGAAATCAGTGTGTGAAAAAGACCAATTTTTTCTCTTATATGTTCTTGTATGGGATTTCGTTAGGTTTAGTACACAAAAAATTGGACAGTGGTATCTTATGCTGCTCGGAAGAATAGTATCCCCAAAACCTGAGAATTCAATAATACATTTATCTTTATTATTAACAACTAAAAGGTCTATTAGAGTTGCGGAATTTTCGATGAAATGCGTGCATTCGGATATAAGTTGAGACATACCCTAATCACTTATGATATCAACTATTTTTGAATCGCGTGTATTATTTAGATTACAGTTAAAGTCCCTAGTGGTGATTATATTATTGATATTCGTGCCTTTGGACGTTTCCATCGAGTTAGCTTACTAGCCTATGAGTTGGGTGGTCGGTAAAAAGTTCCTATGAGAAATTTCATTCTATATATACAACACTCTAGCCAAATAGAGTTTAATATCGCTGACGGAAATATAGAGGTATATACATGATTTATTTTGAAAAAAATAAATTCGGCTCTTTTTTGTTTTTGTTTTAATTGTTTACAATTTTCTATTTACCAGCCATATATGAGTGTCAAGCTTCGAATTATAAGCAAGATACAGAGCTTTGCTCACAATTCTCTGTTTGTACACAGAGCTAAAAACACTGTGCCGGATAATTATGCAAGTGCCAAGGTGGCATTTTTGCACCCGCTTAAGATGCAGTTTCGTAAAAATCTATATTAAATGATAGACCATTGTCTAGAGAGCATATAACCACTTTTGTTTTTAGTGTTTTACACCTCACAGGTGAGATATTTATCTTTAAAAATTAATATCCCATAGTAAAATGATAATTCCCATAGGAGAAACGATTCTCCTACGGGAAATATTGACAATCCTATAGGATTTTCAAAAAATCCTATAGGAATTATATTTCCTATAGGAGAAAGGTATCTCCTGTAGGAATCTGACTCAGACAGGTAGTTTTCCTATAGGAAAATAAACCTTCCTATCGGATTTTATCAAATCCTATCGGAATTTAAGTTCCTATAGGAAGTTCTTGTATTCCGATAGGAATTTTCAAATTTCCTATAGGAATATTGATTTTCCTATGGGAAAAATTATTTTCCTGTAGGAATTTAGTTTTGAAAGGTAAATATTTCACCTGACAGGTGAGATACAATGATAACAAAGGTGGTTGTAAACTCTTTAGGCAATGGTCTATCATATGCCATATTTGAATTTTTCGATATATGCAGCTTAGACGGGTGCAAAAATGCCACCTTGGCACTGGCATAATTATCCGGCACAGTGTTTAAAGCCATTATTATTTTTTTGTTTGGTTTACATTTTAAATGCTGAATAGGAAATACCTAGTTTAAAAATCTTATGTTGAATGTAATAAACTCATGTGAACCAAAAACATTACACAAACCTAGTAGAATTCTGAGCTCTGTATCCTGCTTATAATGCTTCGATTGACGCTTAAATTTTGGTTGATCATTAGAAATGTCTCGCTAAACGTTAAATACTTGTACAAAAAAATTAAAAGGATGATATGCTGTAACTTCTTAATGGGGCCTCCTCATTATACGATGAATTATATGAAATCTACTTAAATTTTGATAGTTTTTCAGACACGAGTAAATAAAAACGACACCGTCAAAACAGTTTCCATAGTTCTGGCACATTTCTGTTACGGGGATAAAGGCATTATCGCTATTCCTAAGAAAATATTACAGCGGAAAATCATCCTGGTTTGAAGGCATTCGTTGTTTTTTTAATAAAGATGAAAGATATGCTTGTCAATACATTGATTATAATAATTCTTAAACATACCACCTGACAACATCTTTCATTCGAGTGTATTCATCGATCAAGTGAGTATAAAGTTATAAAACGTCACACGAGTTCACGCCAGGTAAACAACAGTCGTTTTGAGGAATTGAGCGCATTGAGGTACAATTTTCTTCTTTCACATATAGGATTTTTTTTAAATAAAATATAATAATTATTATAATATATTTTTAAAAAATACAATAACTAGTAAATAGTTGAGGAAGAAAATGTATCTATATGCTCTCATATATATTGATTGCTATATAAAGTGGGGGAATAGGAAGTTAATAACGGTGTATCCCTTAAAGTTTAATTTTATATCTTGCGTAGGATCTTATTTTCGGTAAAAATGGTATTTCATAAAGATAAAGTATATGCAAAAATAGGTGTAAAATTCGGATACGGTATTTTTTTTTGTTATTCTACCGAAGGACTATATGGCACAATATCCTTTGAACGCCCATATAAAGTCATTGTTGCTCAGGTGAGCGATGTGGTCCCATGGGCCTCTTGTTTGAAATTATTTTACTTATCTGGAGTATCGATGTATTGTGGTGTAGAAGTGGGCGATATGATGTTTCGATGTATTGTGAAATAGAAGTTGGCGTTATGAAGCACAGATGTATTGCAAACCCCTCTAAAGATCTAACAAAATAATGAATCGAGCAATTTTAAAAGTTTGAACAGAATTGTCTGATGACTTTCAATCATGTGCCAATTTTGTCGCGCTCGTTCAAATGAATATATTCTATTAATTACTGTCAGTAATGTTACATTGTCATTAGAGAGAGCATTAAATTGCAATAGGATCTCTGTTTACACTAATAAATTCATGTCACATGCAACAAAACTGCCAGCATAACAAACTGCTCCCTGATGTGTCGTAAAGTGTACACAATATTTAATCCGTCACGGTTACGATAATACACTATCTTTATACGCAAAAAGCTACGTCAACCAGCTGTTGATACCGTCTCAATAGCTGTCTTTGTAACCTACAATGCAAATGATACACACGCGTGAAACTGCCTAATTTACTGAGGGTTTCGATTGTATCTGATTATTAACCACCCCTCTGATCATGAGTTCAGCCGGTTAGTACTTTTATTTAATGGATTTATTTAAAATGTTTACCCCCCCCCCCCCCACAACACTTGAAATGTTCTTCGGTTTGTATTTTTGTCGCAAACTTTGATGATTTTTTTTTTCAAAAAACTTTTTAGATATATTTAACTCTATCAATTTTGCAAGCATACATGTACATGTATTTCACTGTTAATGTTCATTCAAAGTCTTGACTTTAACTCAAAATCGGCATCGCTCCACTTATACTCGTTTAGGATCGATAATCTCCCCCCCAAAAAAAAATTAGCCATGTTCATGGGAACAGTCTATATTTTTCTTCGAAGGTTCTTTGCAATTTTTTTTTTTAGAAAAAAGCGGTTTCTTGGAATGGAGGCTACGTGTATCAGTAAAATTCGCGACGACATTACATTGGGCATACAATCCAATTCGGTAAAAGTAAAACGACAATAATTTTCAACTGCCTTGAAATTGCTTAATGAAAATATTCCGTATCCAGAGAGATAATGTTACAATTCTCATTTTAAGGAGTTAAATTGCTCTGTGATAATATTCATCTGAAATTAGTAAAATTGCCATACAGGATTTTATCAACTTCTTTATTGGTTTTTCTTCATTTTTTTTTTCGTTTTATCGAGTTAGCCAACAAACATCGTTTCTAGAAACAGGAAAAATGTCATTTGTTTTAAATTGAACGATATCGATATTCTAGAAGTCAACTATCATTTCTTACAAATATGCATTTTTTTCTGTTAAAGTTAAAATTTAATTGAACAATCGACCATGATGAAGTTTTTATCATCATACAATCATATTTTAACCGTTTTAGAAACCACTACAATACGACCCTACAGCTAAGGGTATTGGTTTAGATCGTAAAAAAAAATAATGAATAAATGCACTGTCATGTCACAAAACATACCTAATTTGTTACACTAACGATGGATGGCCGTTAGAAGTAACAAGATTGTAAGTGCAGTTTTTCTTATATAATTATATGAATACTAGTATGTTATTAATGGTATGCTCATTAAATCTATCTCTATAAAACACACAATAAACATTAAATTGTGTTTTAATATAGAATAATAAATACGATTATGAAACAAGTGAAATTTTTATACTGCAGTATACATGTAATAAATGATAGTTGAAACCAGTGTGTTTACGTCACTGATGTTAGAACTGATTCGATTCATATCCAAAAAATTCTTGTGTGTTTAAAAGCAATGGGATACTTTTACATGAATGTCTGTAACTTAATTAAATATGTAATCAATTTTATCATTATTGCACGATAAAATCAAAAAGCACTCGAGGAATCTGTTCGTTCTTGCTTATCTGAAGCCCCATCTAGAGACACAGAGCGGATTTAATGTTGTTCTGACCTCCAGTGTCAACTCAATAATGCAGTATCAAACGCTAAAACGCATTTGCTTTGTAACTTTGAATAATATCATATGCTAAAGTTTAGCAACCATCATATACTCAGAAGATACTCGTCAAACTCAATATATAGTTGTCTGGGTTAAATTAAATTGTCTTTTTCTTTCAAATATCAAATAGCGTCGTTGTTTTAAACTCTGTGTTTGATGTTTTTATAGAGGTTTCAAATAATATTTTGTAGATTTTTTTCTGCGTTCTAATCTTATAGAAAGATATCACATGCACTTTAATGGATCTTGATTCAAACGAATTTGTTCCTAATATTTTGTCGATTTTCTTGTTTTATAATTAATGCACTGCTCTGCTCCCGTTTGAAGTCAGGGCTATAATGCTAAGGAACGTAACGTTTTGTACAATCAACAACTCAAATGTTTTCGTTTCACTAATGCAAAATAACAATATGATGACGCCAGGATATTGGGTAATGAGTTCCGAAATACTATACCTATCATCTAATTATAACTTTGATAAGTAATGAGTTCCTAAATATTTACCTAACATCTAATTATAACTATCTCGCTTTGTGGATGGGAGTATTTGAAATGCAACACAATTTAGTAATAAGACAATATTAATTATTTCTTTTTGACGAGATAGCTATCGCAAAAAAAGTAAGATAGCTTATCTTGACTGGACAAGATAAAAATGTTGACACAGAATAATGTGGATGGAATAAATACGCCACCATAAACAATTCTGCACAATAACCAGTAAACTAGTTTTATACGACGAAGGAAATTATAATAATTAACAGGATATGACATATGTTTGAAAATATGACATTATTTATGGCATAATCTAAAACCTGGCCTGGCCTCAAAATTGGCCTGGTCTCACTTTTGGTCTCAAATTTGGCTAGGTCCTAAATTTTGGCTTGGCCTAAAAATTGGCCTGGTCTCCAATTTGACCTCTATAAAAAGTTTTGGCCTCACATATTTTTATATATATATTTTTTTTACATTTTTTATGATTTTATTGATTTTATATTGATTTATGTTCGATACACATTAAATATCACTCTAGATGCTTTTAGTGTCTTTAAGAGATCATAGTTCTATTGAAGCATACTGGTATATGACTATATGACAGGTATGAGTGATTGATTCCAAAAGATTTTGATCTTGCTTGTTTTAAATTCTAAAGTACACTTACGAATGTGATAATGCCCTGCATGCATTACCAAGGCATTTTTTAATGTACTTGTTTTAAAGTGCTCTCAGAATCGGACAATACCAAGGTAATTATTCTTATATTAAATATTTGTTTAAGAAAGAAAATAATGGTAGAGGCTAATTTGTTTATTCAAACCAACATGAAATGTCACAAAATGTTTTGCTTTGTTCAAATTCTAATAACAAATTTTCCCAATATTCTAAGTATACAAGCAACACATGCATGAAACTCTACTCTAATCAAGAGATGATGATAAATGACCATCACTGAATCAAGTTTTTGGAGGATGCAATGTTGCAGTCATTCACAAATGACATTAATTAAATTAGACCTTGTGAAATGTTAAACGGCAATGCAGGCAATGAATCTAACCCCAGTGTAGCAGATTAGCGCCAGAAGAGGCTGATATCGAATTTCAGGCGGGGAGGAAAATCTGGGCTTGATCGGTGTTGACAAATAATGTAAGCAAACTGGCATTTTTAAAGTGCCTTACACAGGGATATAAATATACTGCCATGAACCAGTTTACAAATGTTTGTTATATCTGTTATCAAGTCAGTCTCTTAAAATCGTGTTTTACTTTGTTGTTCTGATAACAATTCGTCTACTCTTTGAATTAGGACAAGGTGGAGGTGGGGGATGGGGGACCCTGAACTTGAAAGCTGATAGTTTTAGTATTGGGCATTGGAAATAAGAAGAGCAGGGTTGTACATACATATATTTATATATTGTTACGCCATTGATGAAATCAATTAAGACTTATCAGTCATGTCACATAAATCGTATTGTTTTTCTTATGATAATAATCCCTTAAACATAAAAAAGCATTTAAAAAAATCAAGAAAATGGAATTTAAAAACAGACTCAATCAAATTATGAGAATCAATCACTCATACTAGTGTGAAATTTAATGTGTATTGAACATAAATCAAGTTTTAAAAAATCAAAATATGTAAAGAAAAGTATAAAACAAAATTGAGGCCAACTATTTTTGAAGAGGCCAAATCTGAGGCCAGGCCAACTGTTGAGGCCAGGCCAAAACTTGGGACCAAGCCAACTTTGAGGACAAAAGTGAGGCCAGGCCAACTTTGAGGCCAGAGCAGGCCAATGGGACCAAGCCAGGTTTAAGAGTATGCCATTATTTATCAATGCATTCATAAAAATTGTTTTATGATTACTTATGAGAACACAAAAAACCAAGACAAATATTTCACTTTTATGTTTATATCATTACAGTCATTTAAGGTATTTCAAATCACCCCGCGTTCCGTGTTTTCGGAAGTTTGACTATGCAATGTACGAATTATTAATAAATAGAACTTCCCAACAGTCATCATCAGCAATATAAAGGTTATCTACAAAATTAAAAAAGGAAATTACTAAGTAAACATTAAAAAATATAATATGTGATTTATATAATGTACTCGCTATCTTCTACATAGCGAGGAAATTTGCATGGTGAAAGCGCTGTTCAATATTACTCATCTATGATCGAGAAAAAAAAAGACAAACTGCATGTATATTGATAGATTGGTATTTTTATGAGCTTTCAAAAATTCTAATGATTTTCACAAGACCCAATTGCTGCATTTTTCAGTTTAGTGTATTTCGAATCGTGTGTAAACACAATGAACGCACCAGAATTAATGAGGGCTTACCACACATATTTGATAATTATGTGTTTGTTTATGCAAATCAATGATATAACAATGCAAAGACTATCAAGTTCTGGTTCCGCCCTTCTCCTCTGTGTCTCTACAGATGTCATAAAGTGTAGAGGGGATGCATAGGGGTGTTACCCAGTTTAGCTTCTGATTCGAAATACCCGTAGGTGACTCGCAATACTTTTAATTGATGGTATCATAAGAGCCGCTATTTTTGAGACAGAATTTTTGTGTGTGAAACAAATCTGTTTCTAGACATTGTCTCCTTTCTGTTCCCAAACAACCAATGATTACATGTAACAGGAACTGTACAAATCTTGCAACCAGATTGTATAAACTGATTCAGAATACCCCAAATGACTGTATCTAATTATTTGATGAATTCATCTATTTTTCGTTACACAGATATTTACAATGCTACTAATCATAACCTTAGTAAAACATTTATAAGTAAATAATTTCTATACTATATAATTTGATGTATAATGGTATTATAATATTGAAAGTTTTAAGGGCAAAATGTATTACAAGAATATATCCTGATATTGTCATGTGTTGGATTTATGTTTACATTATGCCTACAAAAACAACGTTCGGAATTCGAAACAGAAAACATACATGTAGATTGAAAACTGTTTAACTAGATAAAAGGATCATTTAATTTTCATTTGTAAGACCAGTCTTAGAATACGCAGACACTATATGGGACAACATACCAGAATACCTGGTCAATAAGGTTGAAAGCAGTAAAAGCAATAAAGTAAAAGTAAAAACAATAACGCTGGAAGCAGCAAGAATAGTTACGGGGGATAGACTGGCATCCAGTCATTTGTTATAGAAAAAACCGGGATGGGAACCATTATCCATATTCCAGAGTTAGGATCAAAACAATCCTGACACTTCCATATTTCCTTAATGTTGAATTATTGTTATCTGGTAACGCTAATTTATCTGAAAGTGAAAACAAAAATATTGTTTACCTTGTCCAGAAATTTCTTGTTGATAGCGAAAGGTTCTAAGTTTACCTGTTGCTCTATAAGTATTGTGTTACCTAAAATATCATATTTGTATGTACAGTATAGTTGTACCAAGTATAAAACCTGTATTTCACAGATAAATAATGTTTATATTCTGTAGACTTACTTAGCAACATTATGTGTCAATATTAATATTAAATAACTTTAGTCGTTTAGTATAGACATTATCTATTGGTTTGTTACAATTTGTCTCAATACTCATTACAAGCTATTCTTTTCTCGCCTTTTATTTTATTTTTCGATTCCCCTACATTTTTCTTTATCAATGTTTATGTGTTTTGTTATTGTTCTTGAAAATTTTATTCACTTCTCATTTGTAAACTGAGGAGAGCGATATTGACATAAGCCTTTTGGCTTGTTTCTCAATCTGTTATGCACTGTTGCTGTAGTATGTATGGTGCTTATTAATAAATCAATACATGTATTGTTTCAATTAAAAGAAGAATGATATAACAAGTTAATTTAAAAGTAACTTCAATGGCACTTTTATCTTTCACAAAAATTTAGTTTTTCAAACGTTAACCTTTATGATTTTAATCAGTTATTCGCTTTCTGAAATTATCTTCCAGTGTTACATTCTTTTTATTTTCGATTTGTGTCGTATAACTTATCTTCAAATCTGAATATTCAAAAACGAAGACCATATGTTGGTTAACGTTAACTTTGTTCTCATAACCCATTTAGTTCCAGATAGACATTAGCGCCGACATAATTTGATTAAAGAAGACCGTGCTGAAACGCCTTCATGTTTTCCATTACCATATCAGGTTTTACTAAATAAAAAAAAAAGAAAAGAAAGTCTTCCTCCATTCTTATCGCCCTTCCGTATAACAGTCCAAACAATGGAGACCAATTCTATTTCATTTTTGTCACACAATGTGATATCTAGGTTTTTTGAAATGTGTCGAGGCTTTTGACTTTGATTTTTGGTTCGATGTTTACATGACGTAACAAGTCGTTTAATTGTTATTATAACAACGCTTGAGGGTTCCAGGTCTCACTACTATCACTTAGCTGAACACGGTATGATTTTATTTGTACCAACTGACGGTGATAGCGCAATTAAAAGTGTAAAGCTAATTGTAGTTTCAATGCAAGAGAAAAGCAGATAATGTCCATTTTCTGTAACTAAGATAACGGTTTAATTTTGTCTTATTGCCTTTAAAAGCCAAAAAAGCAGACATGAATTCATTCAGTACGATTCGTCAATATACTGGCACAGTGCCAAACGTCGATTGCTGTCGTTAGACCGTCGATGTCAAACATGGGACGAACGGTCTTATAAAAACAATCTACATTTAATGCCTTTACAAAATGTGGGATGTTTAAGTAAACACCAAAATTCTTCTCAATGTAAATGATGTGTGTATAGCTGAAGAAAACTTTAATTAACAGTATTTTCTTTGAGTATTGTTTTTAACATTTTTTCATAGCTTTCGACGTCAACCAACATTCAAATTATTAGAATTGAATTACAAAGCTAGAGTCATTTCTAACGTCATATTCTACTTATAATTCTTTAGAAATATAAAATGGCAATATATTTAAGCATCATTGTATTAAAAGATATGAAATTAAACTTAATTTTTAGATTTTTTTTTAAATTTTGGCAACGTGAATGTGTCGGTATCGGTTGAACTTCATCCGGTCATTGTGCACGGAGACGCAGACGTCATGCGACGTTACGATAATTAGTCAGCAACCGGTAAAATATTGTCCCATGATGCCTTTGCATTCGCTTTTTTGAGTTATTTCGTCATTAATGTTCAAGGACGTTGACGGGCGATGAAACAAAAATTACATCTTTGAACCGAAAGACCAACAAAAAAAAATGGTCGTTCGATACAAAGTGCTAAAATAGGGCAAATTGCCGACCGACAATCTCCTGTCCCTAGCCCTATATAGACGTCCCACCGTAGATTTAAAAGTCGTTGGTCGCTGGTTGGTCCAAGCAAATATGACAGTGGTAATGGGACAGATACTTTTATTGAAACCGCAATTTGAAACAAATAGTTTACATGTAGTTTGTTTTTATACACGGTCATGTAAATCGTGTATGCAGTTGTATGTATATTATTGCTGATCGCAACGAGGAAACTTTTTATGTCAGGAAACATTTTATATCATTTCTTCAATCATTTTTGTGACTGTTTTTCTTGGCTGATTAAAAGGAAACAATTACTTTAGAGGCATTCCAAGTTTTATTGCATGAAAATAAAGATTTTGATGCCTATACATGTGTATATCAGCGATACTACAGATTGCAAGCCAGGGTTTTATATGTAAAGTATGTTTCATTTATTTGTTTGTAATGAACACAATTTGAGCTTAGAGGTTTTTTTTAATGTGAAAATGCTTAATTTATTTGTTTGTAATGCTGGACCAATTGTCCAGTGATCATTAAATTAAGTAGATGCGGTTTAAGTTTTCGCTTTAAACCTGTTGTCAATCAGAGGTATGTCAATCCTAAGCACTTAAAGATACACCGTTGTGTAGCACACCGTTGTGTAGCACAATGTAGAAAAGTATCACCTTTTGTACCTTAAAGAGGATAGGTCATGGTTCTTTTTCCATCGTTAATAACTAGGTTATTAAGGTCTTCCGTTTCCAACGGAAGACCTTTATATTATTGTGCAGATTAAGATTATTCTTATTAAGGTCTTCCGTTTCCAACGGAAGACCTTTATATTATTGTGCAGATTAAGATTATTCTTATTAGGGTCTTCCGTCTTCAGCGGAAGACCCTTCTATTATTCTATTGTTTCTTTTTCACTTTTCTTATTAGGGTCTTCCGTCTTCAGCGGAAGACCCTTCTATTATTCTATTGTTTCTTTTTCACTTTTCTTATTATTCTTATTCTTTTTTTTTTTTCTTACCGATTTTGTGCAGGCGATTTCTCAGATATGGCTCGACCGATTTTAGTCAAATTTTCAGGGATGATGCCCCGTCATATGAAGTTTGTACCGCCGTAACAGTTTTTCAAAATTCACTTCCGGTCGGAAGTGATCGTCGTTAAACGATTTTTTAAAAGTCAATTTTGTCTGTCAGGTTTCTCAAAAACGAGTAAAGATGTAGGACTGAAATTTTCAGAGATGATAGATCTATCTTTTTTCTGGTGCACCTCGGTAAAGAGAATGTCCGCCGTCACTTCCGGTCGTCACCGGAAGGAAACTAAAAAAAATTAATTTTTCGACTTTTTTATTTTTTGTTATTTTTCTTTGAATTTTTTATAGTTGATAGAGACCCCTTTACTGATTTAGAATATGTAATTTGTTTTAAAATCGATCAACGCATTCTCGAGATATTAAGCGTCAAAGTCCTGAAGCGAGAGCCCGAGTAGCTCAGTCGTTATGGTCGTGGACAGTGCCCAGGCGACCCGGGTTCAAGCCCCGAGTGCCGAAAATGTTTTTTTCGTTTTTTTTTTTCGTAGACTCACAATTTTATCTTTAAAACGATGAGTTTTATCTCATTTATTCAAAAATCGGACGGAAGACCCACTCGTTGCTCGCAACGAGAACGATCTAGTTGTTATTAGGGTCTTCCGTCTTCAGCGGAAGACCCTTCTATTATTCTATTGTTTCTTTTTCACTTTTCTTATTAGGGTCTTCCGTCTTCAGCGGAAGACCCTTCTATTATTCTATTGTTTCTTTTTCACTTTTCTTATTAGGGTCTTCCGTCTTCAGCGGAAGACCCTTCTATTATTCTATTGTTTCTTTTTCAATTTTCTTATTATTATTATTATTCTTTTTTTCCTTACACATTTTGTGCAGGCGATTTCTCGGAGATGGCTAATGCGATTTTCTTCAAATTTTCAGAGATGATGCCTAGCCATCTGAAGTTTATACCGCCGTGACAGTTTTTCAAAAATCACTTCCGTTCGGAAGTTATCGCCGTTAAACGATTTTTTAAAGTCAATTTTGTCTGTCATGTTTCTCAAAAACGAGTAAAGATAGAGGGCTAAAATTTTTAGAGATGATAGATCTACCGTTTTTCTGGTGCACCTCGGTCAAGAGAATGTCAACCGTCACTTCCGGTCGTCACCGGAAGGAAATCTGAAAAGTGAATTTTTGAACTTTTTTATTTTTCAATATTTTACTTTGGAATTTTTACACTTTATAGTGACCCTTTTACTGATTCAGAATATGTAATTTGTTTTAAAATCGATCAACGCATTCTCGAGATATTAAGCGTCAAAGTCCTGAAGCGAGAGCCCGAGTAGCTCAGTCGTTATGGTCGTGGACAGTTCCCAGGCGACCCGGGTTCAAGCCCCGAGTGCCGAAAATTTTTTTTTCGTTTTTTTTGCGTAGACTCACAATTTAATCTTTAAAACGATGAGTTTCATCTCATTTATTCAAAAATCGGACGGAAGACCCACTCGTTGCTCGCAACGAGAACGATCTAGTTGTTATTATTATTATTATTATTATTCTTTTTTTTTCTTACCGATTTTGTGCAGACGATTTCTCGGAGATGGCTCGATCGATTTCATTCAAATTTTCAGGATCAACGCAGTTTTATCTGAAGTTGATCGCTTTTTAAACATTTTTGAAAATACACTTCCGGTCGGAAGTTATCGTCCGTTTACGATTTAAAAAAGTCAATTTTGTCTGTCAGGTTTCTCAAAAACGAGTAAAGATAAGGGGCTGAAATTTTCAGAGATGATAGATCTACCTATTTTCTGGTGCACCTCGGTCAAGCGAATGCCAGCCGTCACTTTCGGTCGTCACCGGAAGCAAATTTTAAAAATTTTAATTTTTCGACTTTTTTATTTTTTAATATTTTTCTTTAAATTTTTTATAGTTGATAGTGACCCTTTTTCTGATTCAGAATATGTAATTTGTTTTAAAATCGATCAACGCATTCTCGAGATATTAAGCGTCAAAGTCCTGAAGCGAGAGCCCGAGTAGCTCAGTCGTTATGGTCGTGGACACTGCCCAGGCGACCCGGGTTCAAGCCCCAAGTGCCGCAAAATTTTTTTTCGTATTTTTTGCGTAGACTTACGATTTTAGCTTTAAAATGATGAGTTTTATCTCTTTTATTCTAAAATCGGACGGAAGACCCACTCGTTGCTCGCAACGAGATCGCATCTAGTTGTTATTATTATTAGGGTCTTCCGTCTTCAGCGGAAGACCCTTCTATTATTCTATTGTTTCTTTTTCACTTTTCTTATTGTTATTATTAGGGTCTTCCGTCTTCAGCGGAAGACCCTTCTATTATTCTATTGTTTCTTTTTCACTTTTCTTATTATTATTATTCTTTTTTGTCTTACAAATTTTGTGCAGGCGATTTCTCGGAGATGGCTCTTTCGATTTTCTTCAAATTTTCAGGGATAATGCCTCGTCATCTGAAGTTTATACCGCTGCGACAGTTTTTGAAAATTCACTTCCGGTCGGAAGTTATCGTCGTTAAACGATTTTTAAAAGTCAATTTTGTCTGCGACGTTTCTAAAAAACTAGTAAAGATTTAGACCTGAAATTTTCAGAGATGATAGATCTAGATATTTTCTGGTGCACCTCGGTCCAGAGAATGTCCGCCGTCACTTTCGGTCGGCACCGGAAGTAAATTTCAAAAATCAAATTTTTCAACTTTTTTATTTTAAAATAATTTTCTATAGGTTTGATAGTGACCCTTTTACTGATTCCGAATATGTAATTTGTTTCAAAATCGGTTAACGCATTCTCGAGATATTAAGCGTCAAAGTCCTGAAGCGAGAGCCCGAGTAGCTCAGTCGTTATGGTCGTGGACAGTGCCCAGGCGACCCGGGTTCAAGCCCCGAGTGCCGAAATTTTTTTTTTCGTTTTTTTAGCGTAGACTCACAATTTTATCTTTAAAACGATGAGTTTTATCTCATTTCTTCACAAATCGGACGGAAGACCCACTCGTTGCTCGCAACGAGAACGATCTAGTTATTATTATTATTATTCTTTTTTTTTCTTACCGATTTTGTGCAGACGATTTCTCGGAGATGGCTCTATCGATTTCATTCAAATTTTCAGGATCAACGCAGTTTTATCTGAAGTTGATCGCTTTTTAAACATTTTTGAAAATACACTTCCGGTCGGAAGTTATCGTCCGTTTACGATTTTAAAAAGTCAATTTTGTCTGTCAGGTTTCTCAAAAACGAGTAAAGATAAGGGGCTGAAATTTTCAGAGATGATAGATCTTTCTATTTTCTGGTGCACCTCGGTCAAGAGAATGCCAGCCGTCACTTCCGGTCGTCACCGGAAGCAAATTTCAAAAATTTTAATTTTTCGTCTTTTTTATTTTTTAATATTTTTCTTTAATTTTTTTATAGTTAATAGTGACCCTTTTTCTGATTCAGAATATGTATTTTGTTTTAAAATCGATCAACGCATTCTCGAGATATTAAGCGTCAAAGTCCTGAAGCGAGAGCCCGAGTAGCTCAGTCGTTATGGTCGTGGACAGTGCCCAGGCGATCCGGGTTCAAGCCCCGAGTGCCGCAAAAATTTTTTTCGTTTTTTTTTGCGTAGACTTACGATTTTATCTTTAAAATGATGGGATTTATCTCATTTATTCAAAAATCGGACGGAAGACCCACTCGTTGCTCGCAACGAGAACGATCTAGTTATTATTCTTTTTTTTTCTTACCGATTTTGTGCAGACGATTTCTCGGAGATGGCTCGGTCGATTTTCTTCAAATTTTCAAGATTAACGCAATTTTATCTGAAGTTGATTGTTTTTTATCCATTTTTGAAAATACACTTCCGGTCGGAAGTTATCGTCCGTTTACGATTTTAAAAAGTCAATTTTGTCTGTCAGGTTTCTCAAAAACAAGCTAAGATATAGGGCTGAAATTTTCAGATATGATAGATCTAACGTTTTTCTGGTGCACCTCGGTCAAGAGAATGTCCGCCGTTTCTTGCGGTCGTCGCCGGAAGGAAATTTGAAAAATTGAATTTTTCAACTTTTTTATTTTTTAAGATTTTTATTTGAAATTTTTACACTCTATAGTGACCTTTATACTGATTCAGAATATGTAATTTGTTTTAAAATCGATCAACGCAGTCTCGAGATATTAAGCGTCAAAGTCCTGAAGCGAGATTCCGAGTAGCTCAGTCGATATGGTCGTGGACAGTGCCCAGGCGACCCGGGTTCAAGCCCCGAGTGCCGCAAATTTTTTTTAACTCATTTTTCGATAAGACCTACGATTCTATCTTTAATATGATGGATTCTGTTCTTTTCCGTTTTAATTTTGTAAAAGAAGTTACAATAATAGCGTTTTTCCCCGTATTTGTGTTCTAAGATTCAAAGCTATGTATTCATACTGAAATAAAGTTAAAATGTTGAGAAAAATAAATAGTTGCATCTTTAATACAACGCTTATACATTGTTCTAACATGTGTATTTCATTTAGTAATTGTGTAATATGTAATATTTAGAATTTAATATTCTACGTTTAATATAGAGTTCACCGACTCCCCCCCCCCCCCCCATTTAATTCATAAAATCACTTAGTTTTTCTGGTCTGCTTTTTCTTGATCTTTGATCTTTGACCTTTACTTTCAACCTAGTACCATTCTAGATTACTGTACTAATGACCAGACCAATTCGTTCATTTTTAACAGAGTTATGAATTTTTGGGCATTACCTCAGACCCAATTCTTATTGTCTGCCAAATATGGACCGGATTAAGCAATTTAGAAGAAATGCCTGAGATCAAACGGCGAGTATTGCCTGTACGTGGAATTAAAATTTACACAGTACACGCACCGACCCCCCCCCCCCTTCCGATTCACAAAATCATTTAGTTTTTCAGGCCTGACTTTACTTGATCTATGATATTGGACCTTTACTTTTAGCCTATTACCATTCTAGTTTACTGTACTAATGGCCAGACCAGTTCGTTTTATTTTAACAGAGTTATGAATTTTTAGGCATTTGAGTTTCGATTAGCGTGCTTCACATGTACTGTAGAAAAAAATTCTAACTCCCGAGCCCTTCACTCAATCCTAATGAAATTTCGTGTAAATGTTCCTCGGACACCATTCTAATTGTCTGCCAAATATGCAGCGGATTGAACAATTTAGAAGAAATTTCTGAGATCAAACGGCAGGCATTGCCTGTACGGGGAATTAAAATTTACACAGTACACGGGATGTAAGCAGCCGTGTAATATTTCTGGTGCATGTATATTTCTTGTTTTCCGTTTAGTCTGTATCTACGATAGCGTGTGAACTACTTATGAATGTTAGAACTGTGAAAATTACTGTTATCGATATTTTACCGAATAAATTTACATGTTACTGATTTCGTTATTTCTACATTAATCAAGATTTTATCAATCCTGGCATAATAAAACAGTCAAACATAATAGTAAACGACACGAAAACAAATTCTCAACGCTGAAATACATGTGTAAAATGCATCATTCATTGTTTTATCATTCCCCTATTTGTCGTTAACCGAATCCGAGATCCACACCTCAAAATTCTACTTTCGATTTATTTACGACGAAAATCAAGCTCTGGCCTTTTCACCCCCCTCCAGAAACAAACACGCATCAATATTTCAAATGACCTCGCATTGTTACAAAACCTAAATACTCAGACATCTTAAACGTTGTTTTTCATCTCATACAAAAAATCAGCTCATGTCTCGGGCGGAAACGCCCCAAATTCAAAGAGAAATTCGGGAATTATTTTGCGTCAGCCATGTTTTGACGTGAACCTTCGCTGAAATTCTGTTATGACACCTGCATATGTTGGGTGTTCTAATCTCGCCGGAGCCACAAGATTTGTTCTTTCTCTCCTTTTCTTTCTCTCCATATTTTTTTTTTTTTTTTTTTTTTTTTTTTTTTTTTTTTTTGATTTTCTAACAAAAATATTATTCACAAAGGGGTTGTTGGAATGAGGTACACGTTGAAAAACACTATTCCATTTAGATTAAGACAAAAACAGACCTTTTTATTAGGGTCTTCCGTCTTCAGCGGAAGACCCTTCTATTATTCTATTGTTTCTTTTTCACTTTTCTTATTGTTATTATTATTATTATTATTATTATTAGGGTCTTCCGTCTTCAGCGGAAGACCCTTTTATTATTCTATTGTTTCTTTTTCAATTTTCTTATTATTATTATTATTCTTTTTTTCCTTACACATTTTGTGCAGGCGATTTCTCGGAGATGGCTAGTGCGATTTTCTTCAAATTTTCAGAGATGATGCCTAGCCATCTGAAGTTTATACCGCCGTGACAGTTTTTCAAAAATCACTTCCGTTCGGAAGTTATCGCCGTTAAACGATTTTTTAAAGTCAATTTTGTCTGTCATGTTTCTCAAAAACGAGTAAAGATAGAGGGCTGAAATTTTTAGAGATGATAGACCTACCGTTTTTCTGGTGCACCTCGGTCAAGAGAATGTCAACCGTCACTTCCGGTCGTCACCGGAAGGAAATCTGAAAAGTGAATTTTTGAACTTTTTTATTTTTCAATATTTTACTTTGGAATTTTTACACTTTATAGTGACGCTTTTACTGATTCAGAATATGTAATTTGTTTTAAAATCGATCAACGCATTCTCGAGATATTAAGCGTCAAAGTCCTGAAGCGAGAGCCCGAGTAGCTCAGTCGTTATGGTCGTGGACAGTGCCCAGGCGACCCGGGTTCAAGCCCCGAGCGCCGAAAATTTTTTTTTCGTTTTTTTTGCGTAGACTCACAATTTTATCTTTAAAACGATGAGTTTCATCTCATTTATTCAAAAATCGGACGGAAGACCCACTCGTTGCTCGCAACGAGAACGATCTAGTTATTATTAGGGTCTTCCGTCTTCAGCGGAAGACCCTTCTATTATTCTATTGTTTCTTTTTCACTTTTCTTATTGTTATTATTATTATTATTATTATTATTATTCTTTTTTTTTCTTACCGATTTTGTGCAGACGATTTCTCGGAGATGGCTCTTTCGATTTCATTCAAATTTTCAGGATCAACGCAGTTTTATCTGAAGTTGATCGCTTTTTAAACATTTTTGAAAATACACTTCCGGTCGGAAGTTATCGTCCATTTACGATTTTAAAAAGTCAATTTTGTCTGTCAGGTTTCTCAAAAACGAGTAAAGATAAGGGGCTGAAATTTTCAGAGATGATAGATCTACCTATTTTCTGGTGCACCTCGGTCAAGAGAATGCCAGCCGTCACTTCCGGTCGTCACCGGAAGGAAATTTGAAAAATTTTAATTTTTCGACTTTTTTGTTTTTTAATATTTTTCTTTAATTTTTTGACAGTTAATAGTGACCCTTTTTCTGATTCAGAATATGTATTTTGTTTTAAAATCGATCAACGCATTCTCGAGATATTAAGCGTCAAAGTCCTGAAGCGAGAGCCCGAGTAGCTCAGTCGTTATGGTCGTGGACAGTGCCCAGGCGACCCGGGTTCAAGCCCCGAGTGCCGCAAAA
Organism: Magallana ariakensis; assembly: GCA_020458035.1. Taxonomy (NCBI): domain Eukaryota; kingdom Metazoa; phylum Mollusca; class Bivalvia; order Ostreida; family Ostreidae; genus Magallana; species Magallana ariakensis. The sequence continues at coordinate 6,963,455 of CM035817.1, read as the reverse complement.
TTTTTTTTCCGTTTTTTTTTCGTAGACTTACGATTTTATCTTTAAATTGATGGGATTTATCTCATTTATTCAAAAATCGGACGGAAGACCCACTCGTTGCTCGCAACGAGAACGATCTAGTTATTATTCTTTTTTTTTCTTACCGATTTTGTGCAGACGATTTCTCGGAGATGGCTCGATCAATTTCCTTCAAATTTCCAAGATTAACGCGATCTTATCTGAAGTTGATTGTTTTTTATCCATTTTTGAAAATACACTTCCGGTCGGAAGTTATCGTCCGTTTACGATTTTAAAAAGTCAATTTTGTCTGTCAGGTTTCTCAAAAACGAGCTAAGATATAGGGCTGACATTTTCAGATATGATAGATCTACCGTTTTTCTGGTGCACCTCGGTCAAGAGAATGTCAGCCGTTACTTGCGGTCGTCACCGGAAGGAAATTTGAAAAATTGAATTTTTCAACTTTTTTATTTTTTCAGATTTTTATTTGAAATTTTTACACTCTATAGTGACCCTTTTACTGATCCAGAATATGTAATTTGTTTTAAACTCGATCAACGCAGTCTCGAGATATTAAGCGTCAAAGTCCTGAAGCGAGAGTCCGAGTAGCTCAGTCGATATGGTCGTGGACAGTGCCCAGGCGACCCGGGTTCAAGCCCCGAGTGCCGCAAGTTTTTTAAACTCATTTTTCGATAAGACCTACGATTTTATCTTTAAAATGATGGATTCTGTTCTTTTCCGATTTAATTTTGTAAAAGAAGTTACAATAATAGCGTTTTTCCCCGTATTTGTGTATTGAGATCTAACGCTATGTATTCATACTGAAATAAAGTTAAAATGTTGAGAAAAAAAAATAGCTGCATCTTTAATACAACGCTTATACATTGTTCTAACATGTGTATTTCATTTAGTAGTTGTGTAATATGTAATATTTAGAATTTAATATTCTACGTTTAATATAGAAAGTCACCGACTACTCTCCCCCACCCCCCCCCACCCCCACCCAATTCATAAAATCACTTAGTTTTTTCTGGTCTGCTTTTTCTTGATCTTTGATCTTTGACCTTTACTTTCAACCTAGTACCATTCTAGATTACTGTACTAATGACCAGACCAATTAGTTCATTTTTAACAGAGTTATGAATTTTTGGGCATTTCCGTTTCAACTGGCGTGCTTGACATGTACTGTAGAAAAAAATTCTAACTCCCGAGCCCTTCACTCAATCCTTATGAAAATTCGTGTAAATATACCTCGGACCCAATTCTTATTGTCTGCCAAATATGCACCGGATTAAGCAATTTAGAAGAAATTCCTGAGATCAAACGGCGAGTATTGCCTGTACGTGGAATTAAAATTTACACAGTACACGAACCGACCCCCCCCCCTCTTCCGATTCACAAAATCATTTAGTTTTTCAGGCCTGATTTTACTTGATCTTTGATATTGGACCTTTACTTTCAGCCTATTACCATTCTAGATTACTGTACTAATGGCCAGACCAGTTCGTTTTATTTTAACAGAGTTATGAATTTTTAGGCATTTGAGTTTCGATTAGCGTGCTTCACATGTACTGTAGAAAAAAATTCTAACTCCCGAGCCCTTCACTCAATCCTAATGAAATTTCGTGTAAATGTACCTCGGATCCCATTCTTATTGTCTGCCAAATATGCAGCGGATTGAACAATTTAGAAGAAATTTCTGAGATCAAACGGCAGGCATTGCCTGTACGGGGAATTAAAATTTACACAGTACACGTGATGTAAGCAGCCGTGTAATATTTCTGGTGCATGTATATTTCTTGTTTTCCGTTTAGTCTGTATCTACGATAGCGTGTGAACTACTTATGAATGTTAGAACTGTGAAAATTACCGTTATCGATTTTTTACCGAATAAATCTACATGTTACTGATTTCGTTATTTCTACATTTATCAAGATTTTACCAATCCTGGCGTAATAAAACAGTCAAACATAATAGTAAACGACACGAAAAAAATTCTCAACGCTGAAATACATGTGTAAAAATGCATCAGTCATTGTTTTAGGATTCCCCTATTTGTCGTTAACCGAATCCGAGATCCACACCTCAAAATTCTACTTTCGATTTATTTACGACGAAAATCAAGCTATGGCCTTTTCACCCCCCTCTACAAACAAACACGCATCAATATTTCAAATGACCTCGCATTGTTACAAAACCTGAATACTCAGACATCTTACACGTTGTTTTTCATCTCATACAAAAAATCAGCTCCTGTCCCGGGCGGAAACGCCCCAAATTCAAAGAGAAATTCGGGAATTATTTTGCGTCAGCCATGTTTTGACGTGAACCTTCGATGAAATTCTGTTATGACACCTGCATAAGTTGGGTGTTCTAATCTCACCGGAGCCACAAGATTTGTTCTTTCTCTCCTTTTCTTTCTATCCATTTTTTTTTTTTTTTTTTTTTTGATTTTCTAACAAAAATATTATTCACAAAAGGGGTTGTTGGAATGAAGTACACGTTGAAAAACACTATTCCGTTTAGATTAAGACAAAAACAGACCTTATTTATTAGGGTCTTCCGTCTTCAGCGGAAGACCCTTCTATTATTCTATTGTTTCTTTTTCACTTTTCTTATTGTTATTAGGGTCTTCCGTCTTCAGCGGAAGACCCTTCTATTATTCTATTGTTTCTTTTTCACTTTTCTTATTATTATTCTTTTTTTTTCTTACCGATTTTGTGCAGACGATTTCTCGGAGATGGTTCAATCGATTTCATTTAAATTTTTAGGATCAACGCAGTTTAATCTGAAGTTAATTGTTTTTTATCCATTTTTGAATATACAATTGCGGTCGGAAGTTATCGTCCGTTTAAGATTTTAAAAAGTCAATTTTGTCTGTCAGGTTTCTCAAAAACGAGTAAAGATAAAGGGCTGAAATTTTCAGAGATGATAGATCAAGCTATTTTCTGGTGCACCTCGGTCAACAGAATGCCAGCCGTCACTTTCGGTCGTCACCGGAAGCAAGTTTGAAAAATTTTAATTTTTCGACTTTTTTATTTTTTAATATTTTTCTTTGAATTTTTTATAGTTGATAGTGACCCTTTTTCTGATTCAGAATATGTAATTTGTTTTAAAATCGATCAACGCATTCTCGAGATATTAAGCGTCAAAGTCCTGAAGCGAGATCCCGAGTAGCTCAGTCGTTATGGTCGTGGACAGTGCCCAGGCGACCCGGGTTCAAGCCCCGAGTGCCGACAAATTTTTTTTTCGTTTTTTTTGCGTAGACTCACAATTTTATCTTTAAAACGATGAGTTTCATCTCATTTATTCAAAAATCGGACGGAAGACCCACTCGTTGCTCGCAACGAGAACGATCTAGTTATTATTATTATTCTTTTTTTTTCTTACCGATTTTGTGCAGACGATTTCTCGGAGATGGCTCGATCAATTTCCTTCAAATTTCCAAGATTAACGCGATCTTATCTGAAGTTGATTGTTTTTTATCCATTTTTGAAAATACACTTCCGGTCGGAAGTTATCGTCCGTTTACGATTTTAAAAAGTCAATTTTGTCTGTCAGGTTTCTCAAAAACGAGCTAAGATATAGGGCTGACATTTTCAGATATGATAGATCTACCGTTTTTCTGGTGCACCTCGGTCAAGAGAATGTCAGCCGTTACTTGCGGTCGTCACCGGAAGGAAATTTGAAAAATTGAATTTTTCAACTTTTTTATTTTTTCAGATTTTTATTTGAAATTTTTACACTCTATAGTGACCCTTTTACTGATCCAGAATATGTAATTTGTTTTAAACTCGATCAACGCAGTCTCGAGATATTAAGCGTCAAAGTCCTGAAGCGAGAGTCCGAGTAGCTCAGTCGATATGGTCGTGGACAGTGCCCAGGCGACCCGGGTTCAAGCCCCGAGTGCCGCAAGTTTTTTAAACTCATTTTTCGATAAGACCTACGATTTTATCTTTAAAATGATGGATTCTGTTCTTTTCCGATTTAATTTTGTAAAAGAAGTTACAATAATAGCGTTTTTCCCCGTATTTGTGTATTGAGATCTAACGCTATGTATTCATACTGAAATAAAGTTAAAATGTTGAGAAAAAAAAATAGCTGCATCTTTAATACAACGCTTATACATTGTTCTAACATGTGTATTTCATTTAGTAGTTGTGTAATATGTAATATTTAGAATTTAATATTCTACGTTTAATATAGAAAGTCACCGACTACTCTCCCCCACCCCCCCCCCACCCCCACCCAATTCATAAAATCACTTAGTTTTTTCTGGTCTGCTTTTTCTTGATCTTTGATCTTTGACCTTTACTTTCAACCTAGTACCATTCTAGATTACTGTACTAATGACCAGACCAATTAGTTCATTTTTAACAGAGTTATGAATTTTTGGGCATTTCCGTTTCAACTGGCGTGCTTGACATGTACTGTAGAAAAAAATTCTAACTCCCGAGCCCTTCACTCAATCCTTATGAAAATTCGTGTAAATATACCTCGGACCCAATTCTTATTGTCTGCCAAATATGCACCGGATTAAGCAATTTAGAAGAAATTCCTGAGATCAAACGGCGAGTATTGCCTGTACGTGGAATTAAAATTTACACAGTACACGAACCGACCCCCCCCCCTCTTCCGATTCACAAAATCATTTAGTTTTTCAGGCCTGATTTTACTTGATCTTTGATATTGGACCTTTACTTTCAGCCTATTACCATTCTAGATTACTGTACTAATGGCCAGACCAGTTCGTTTTATTTTAACAGAGTTATGAATTTTTAGGCATTTGAGTTTCGATTAGCGTGCTTCACATGTACTGTAGAAAAAAATTCTAACTCCCGAGCCCTTCACTCAATCCTAATGAAATTTCGTGTAAATGTACCTCGGATCCCATTCTTATTGTCTGCCAAATATGCAGCGGATTGAACAATTTAGAAGAAATTTCTGAGATCAAACGGCAGGCATTGCCTGTACGGGGAATTAAAATTTACACAGTACACGTGATGTAAGCAGCCGTGTAATATTTCTGGTGCATGTATATTTCTTGTTTTCCGTTTAGTCTGTATCTACGATAGCGTGTGAACTACTTATGAATGTTAGAACTGTGAAAATTACCGTTATCGATTTTTTACCGAATAAATCTACATGTTACTGATTTCGTTATTTCTACATTTATCAAGATTTTACCAATCCTGGCGTAATAAAACAGTCAAACATAATAGTAAACGACACGAAAAAAATTCTCAACGCTGAAATACATGTGTAAAAATGCATCAGTCATTGTTTTAGGATTCCCCTATTTGTCGTTAACCGAATCCGAGATCCACACCTCAAAATTCTACTTTCGATTTATTTACGACGAAAATCAAGCTATGGCCTTTTCACCCCCCTCTACAAACAAACACGCATCAATATTTCAAATGACCTCGCATTGTTACAAAACCTGAATACTCAGACATCTTACACGTTGTTTTTCATCTCATACAAAAAATCAGCTCCTGTCCCGGGCGGAAACGCCCCAAATTCAAAGAGAAATTCGGGAATTATTTTGCGTCAGCCATGTTTTGACGTGAACCTTCGATGAAATTCTGTTATGACACCTGCATAAGTTGGGTGTTCTAATCTCACCGGAGCCACAAGATTTGTTCTTTCTCTCCTTTTCTTTCTATCCATTTTTTTTTTTTTTTTTTTTTTGATTTTCTAACAAAAATATTATTCACAAAAGGGGTTGTTGGAATGAAGTACACGTTGAAAAACACTATTCCGTTTAGATTAAGACAAAAACAGACCTTATTTATTAGGGTCTTCCGTCTTCAGCGGAAGACCCTTCTATTATTCTATTGTTTCTTTTTCACTTTTCTTATTGTTATTAGGGTCTTCCGTCTTCAGCGGAAGACCCTTCTATTATTCTATTGTTTCTTTTTCACTTTTCTTATTATTATTCTTTTTTTTTCTTACCGATTTTGTGCAGACGATTTCTCGGAGATGGTTCAATCGATTTCATTTAAATTTTTAGGATCAACGCAGTTTAATCTGAAGTTAATTGTTTTTTATCCATTTTTGAATATACAATTGCGGTCGGAAGTTATCGTCCGTTTAAGATTTTAAAAAGTCAATTTTGTCTGTCAGGTTTCTCAAAAACGAGTAAAGATAAAGGGCTGAAATTTTCAGAGATGATAGATCAAGCTATTTTCTGGTGCACCTCGGTCAACAGAATGCCAGCCGTCACTTTCGGTCGTCACCGGAAGCAAGTTTGAAAAATTTTAATTTTTCGACTTTTTTATTTTTTAATATTTTTCTTTGAATTTTTTATAGTTGATAGTGACCCTTTTTCTGATTCAGAATATGTAATTTGTTTTAAAATCGATCAACGCATTCTCGAGATATTAAGCGTCAAAGTCCTGAAGCGAGATCCCGAGTAGCTCAGTCGTTATGGTCGTGGACAGTGCCCAGGCGACCCGGGTTCAAGCCCCGAGTGCCGACAAATTTTTTTTTCGTTTTTTTTGCGTAGACTCACAATTTTATCTTTAAAACGATGAGTTTTATCTCATTTATTCAAAAATCGGACGGAAGACCCACTCGTTGCTCGCAACGAGAACGATCTAGTTTTTCTTTTTTTTTTTTCTTCCTAGACGCGAACTTTGAGGCTTCATATCTTGCTCATTTCTGAACGGTTTTTGCTCACATTTTCAGGCCTTATAGACTTTACAAAACACTATCTAAACCATTTCATAAATTTTAAAAATCCTCTTCCGTTAACGAGTTATTCCCCTTTTTAAAAAATTTAGGGCCTTTCGTTTCCAGACAAAGGCTCCGAGACTATGATAGCAGGGAATGGGAATCCAACGAATTTGAATAACAGAGACATTGAAGTTTTGCACATCGGTTTTTGTTTTTGGATTACTTTCTTTATTTAGAAAAAGGTAGGGGGTAAAAAAACAGGGTTCCAAAAAGTGCGAAAATTTAGACATATTTTCCTTTGTATCTTTTAAACGAAAAATATTTTGTTAAGACATGTAGAATGAAAGTTGTGCAGAATGTCAAGGACTTTCATTTGACACCAATAAAAAAGGGCTGGCCCCTTCAATTAAGGGCCAAGGGCCCTTGAAAGTTTTTGCTAAATAACTAAAAAACGGCTAGGATTTTGATATAGCTGTCGCTGGAAAAGTTGTTTGTTGAGATCCTATAAATGTCGTTACAATGTTATTTTGTTGGTGAGTTGTGTAGTATGAGTGTAAAAAGCTTTACATGTTAACATGTACCTGTGTTTATTTGGCAAGTTAACGAAAGTCATTGTGCGTACAACTGACATTAAGTTACGACAGACATACTGCCTGTTTAAAAAGGAGGCTTTAATTCATCAGAAAAAAATAATTTTTTTAGGATACATGCTTTTATGTGAGGAGTTTAAGTCATCTTCGTAAATTCTGCACAATCCTAAAAAAACGAGAAACAGAAAATATTAACATTCTTTTTCTTTTCTAGTAAATCACACAAACTACCGGAAAAAAATAAATCTATGTGATACATTTTAGTTATCATGCTGCGTGCATTTAAAATATATCTGGAATCAGAGCTGTGTGTGTGAACCATTACGTAAGCTATCCCTCGCTTGCGGTCGAGAAAGTCGGTCGCCATGGTCGCGGCTGGACTACCTAGCGGTCAGCGGTTATCTAATACACCAGAGTCACGTCTCTCAATTTATGAGTTCATTTAGCCGAAAACAAGAATTGTTTTAATTTTGATCACACATAGACGTTTATTCTTCTCAAATTGAATTAAATGATAGAGTGTCAATTAAGAAAACGTTCTGTAAATTAATAAAAGAAATGTCATTCTCAATCGGAAGTAATATCAGGCATAGATCAATTGTGGGTTCTGAGCTGTGTGTGTTGTAACTTTACGTAACCTATTCCTCGCCCGCGGCCGAGGAGATCGGCCGCGGGCTCCTCGGCCGCGGGTGCACTACCAAGCGGTCAGCGGTTATCTAATACACCAGATTCGCGTCTTTCATGTACTTGTTTTGAGTTTATATAGCCGCAAATACAGGAACTGTTTTAATTTTAAGTTATTGATGTTTTATTTAAAATGTAAGTTAAGAAGTCATTCTGAAAATTATAAAATCCGATATTATTCCTAATCCAAAACATCGTCAGACATAAATCAATGGTGGGTTTGTATAAGAACTGTACTAATAATGTTTTAGATCAACAACAAAAAAACCACAAAGATTACCCCTTTAAATGATGATCATCCCTCGCACGCTCGCACATGGCCGAGAAGATCGCGCGCGAGGGGACATCTACATGTACCTTATCACACGTGTATGTTTATTGATATTTTGTACGAACACAAAACTATTTGTTTATTTTATTTTCATTTATATTGGTTTTAGATGAAAGATGAATTTATCTCCATTATTCAGTTGATTTAGCGTTGATTTAAACGTTAGGGCGAAAAATCTTATAAAAACCTCTCATTAATTGAATAAAAGTAATCTATCAATTCGATTCTAAATATGCAAGGCCAATTGTATAAATAAAAGATTAAATATAATGAAATTCCGAGATATTTACTGGCATATGTAGAATTGATATGTGTTTAACTTACATGTAAGATTAATATACTGCATCGTCGGAACCCACGGGTTTTCTATCCGTTACACTGATTTCAAGCAATGTAACGGATGGAAAACCCGTGGGGTCCGACGATGAATCGACTGTAGTTACTCGTGATCATTTCCGTTAATTATTGCTTAGACTTTTTACAGACTTTAACACTTTTAAGACAATATTCAAACTTTGCCTGGCCAACGAGTCATATATGCACATGGATATATGTATATATACTGGTGTAAGAATTAATATTCGACCAACACAAAAATTAAATAGTGTAGAAAGTAAAATAAGTTTTCTTAAGAGTTGTACCAAATTTTAAGAGGGTTGACATAGTAAATAAAATCATCAATTTTCGAAGCGTTCTAGGAAGTTTAGCTGCTCCGCCCCCCCCCCCCCCCAGTGCTCGAGCTGAATTTTAAAAATTGGCGAACAAAAAATGAAAATTAATATGTGTCGAAAATCAATTTTTGGTGACTCCTTATTTGTTAACGTTCTTCCTAATGTGTTTCACTTTGCAATCTGTGTGTTTATTCGGCCAGTCTGCGTGTTAATTCAATCACCCCGTGCGACCGACTTCAAATTTACCTGGTCAGTGTAACCCTTGTTAATCAACTAAATCGAGGCCCCAGTTTGGATGTTAGAAAATGATTGGCATTTGTTTACTCGTCCTGTGTAAACCATGCCCAGCGCTCGCGACGACGGTGTAATAATCTTTTTTCTTTTGATTTGATGCAAACCGTGACGATAAATCGCTATCTTTTAGCACTTTAAACAAAAGAAATATTAAAAGATATGAATTAAAAATTTACTCGTACTTGGTTATGTACCACACTAAATGCGCTGATCACCTATAGTCTGTCAAAATCATGTGATGCCGATCATGTATCCATGAAAGACGTCGTTTATCAATAAAGATGTTTGTGAATAATTGAGAATAAATAATTAAATGAAATCAAATATTGCGTTCACGATTTATATCGTTAGTTATCACATTTCTTTGAGAAATTTCACGAGCTGAAACCGGAAGAGAAACAAGTACAGACAGTTCTGGTGCATGCGCAGCTGGTAGAATTATTGTGCACTTTTATTTAGCAACTGATCGGAAAAGATTTACAAGCATTGGTTGCAAAGTTGCATTAGTATTTGAGTACGGTGGGGTGATTGTATAATTCACAAAACATCAGGATATATTCTCAGTTAATCCCGACAGAAACTTGTTCAATCAAACGAAAGATTTTGCACATGTCGCACGCGGTTTTTCATGCGTTTATATTCATTTCAACGAAGAGCAATTTGTTTTATAAGTACATATACATGTAAATACGATATTCTTTTTAAATAAACGGAAAAACTCTTTTGAGAGCACTTTAATACTCCGTGTATATAGACATGTATACACAAGCGAGCGTGTTTCCCTCGGGGTTTCACACCTCTTTCAATATAGGCTCCACCCCCACCTGAACTTATTTAAGGTAAACTGACCGGTTTAAAACCTCGCACAACCCTGGACACAGATAGCCATAGGTAATTTATGGATGCAGATCATCAATTGTTATGTATTTAAATTACACTTGGAAGTGAGCTATCACTGTAGTGGTCAATTGTTGAATATAAGTTAAAAGTTTTAAGTCCAAGATGTTAAATAATAATTATTTGTTCTCACGTTAAGAAGTTATGAAATACGTTATTCAATGCAGTCGGTCGCCATAGAAATCATCAGAGTACTGCAAGTGTTGACAGTTTCTTATTTCTTAAAAAGACCTTAGGACATAATTCACTTGACTTACAGACTAGCGACACAGTTGCCTCCCAAAAATGTATGCACTTCTCAAAGTTACAATTAAATGGTATAGACATGTGTTGTTAAACGGATTTTATTAATTGTTGCATGCGCGGATCTAGAGGGGGGACGGGGGGTCCGGACCCCCCCCCCCCTGAAAAATGAGAAGTTATTAAATTTACATAGTGAAATTATCGCATATTCGCACCCCCCCTCCCCCACGGAATAGGCATATCATGAATCGGATTAGGCATATCATGAATATGGGAGAAAAAAATTTTGACAGGTACAATTTTTTCAAGTTATAGGCATACTACGTTACCCCCCCCCCCCCCCCCCCCCCCCCCCCGGATTAGGAATTTCATGATCTTGGGAAATAAGTTTTTTTGTTTTGTTTTATTTTTGCTTGTCAACATTTCTGATGAATAGTGTAGCCCCCCCCCTACGTTCAATTCGGATCCCCCCCTGGAAAAATTTTCTGGATCCGCGCATGTGTTGTAAATGTTAAAGTTAGAGAAATCGTATTTTCTGGAGGTTGACATTATGTAGAACTCTTTTGTTTAAAAATCAAAAACAAATTGCTTTGACGTCACACCATCTCTTTTGGTTTGGTTTAAATATACAATGTACACAGTGCTCTGAACAAAACGCTGGTTTATGCCTTTCTGTTACTCAAGTAAAAAACTGAACAAAATTGATTACTTTTAGGTTCACACGTCACATGTTAATACATGTATGCATAAATATATGATTTTTATCAAATAAATGACATTGTATCTTTAAAAAATTCCATAATATTATAACTAAAACATGTATATGTGACATGATAGAAATAATTGTAAACCAGAGGTCTCTCTTCCTGTCACACAAAAGTGACAAAAAGGATTTTTGATTCAGTTGGAGTTCTGCCCCCACCCCTGCCAACATTTTCTGAAATTTACATTTAAAAAATTAAATTTTAGGGTATTGACACCCCCACCCGCACACACTTTCTAGATGAGCGCTCAAGGCAAAAAAAAAAAATATTGGGATATTTAAAACAAAATCCTATTTGAAAAAAATGAAGTTAGAGATGCCTCACAACCCCTACCACTGCCGCGGATTATGATTTTGAAGATTTGTGAATTTCTTTTACTTGCTTGTGAAGATTTCAGATAAATATACTAACAATACTGAGGCCTGTATGGCCAAAGATTATACGGATAGTTATCCCTACCACTGAGCACCTCAGTCTCGTATACTAATAGCGCACCCTCAGATGGGAGACGGCATTATTGTTTATTTACAATTGGTGTTCTTTTAACACTGCACTTTAAATAAACTATTCCATGTTTTGGCGGTAGAGGGGTAAGTATGAATATAGAGAATCAAAATGTTTATGAAACAAAACACTTTTTCCAAGTATCAGCGCAGTGGATTTTGTGATTTTACACTATGATATAGGCATACCAGTAGTTTGAATCCTGTCATCAGTTGTACATACATGTAAACGTATTTATCGATTTTCTGGTTGGAATAATTAAATACATGTACATATAAGAGATGTGTTTTAAGTTATCATAAATTGATATAACCGTGAAATGAGTTAAAAGGAGAGTTTGTCTGGTAGGAAAATAATACTTTGAAAGGGAGCCTCGTTTTCTGAACATACTATTATCATATTGACAATCCAGTTTAATGACAGCCCACCCTTTTCTCCTTACACTCAACGTGGTCGGATAGGTATCAATAAGAGGTCACCTTTCTATGACCTTTAAATTTGCATACAATCTAAATATATACCCCTCGCTTATTACAGACATGCCTTTATCTGTTTTATGAGAAGTGTAACTCTTCAATACTATGCAGTCTGGAGGTTGCAGTAATATATAGAAAATAGGCATGAATTAATTTTTCTGTCTCCTTTTGAAGAGTTCAAATTGATTTTCTAAAGCCCTGATTGGTCAGAAGTTAAGGTAGTGTGAAGATGACCTCCTATCAATAACTGTCATACCCTGACAAGTGTAAGAAGAAGAGGGGTGATTTTATTAAGACTGAATGACAATCCTTTCTTGACTTGCAATCTGATTAAAATTTCTATAGTCGCTATACGATGATTTGAAGAAACAACACTTGAGGTCACCTCCTGGGGAACTTTGCTTTGACCAATGAAATCGTCGGTTCCATTCCTCAGTTACATGATTTGGAAGTTATGCCAATACATTCTTTAGATTCCCTAAGGGCGTCTAATATCAACTTATGCTCCATCTCTTACTTGCTGATACCGAAAGATTCACGAACATGTGGCATCATTTCGTCGTACAACTCCATTTTTGTTTGTAACCCGAAATTACCGTTTCTAACACTTGCTCTGACTGCTAGAATAACTCATGTATATTTATAAACAAACGTTCAACAGGGGGTGATCTCAAGAGGGGTTTCTTCAGATCCTCTTGTAGCGAAAATAGAAAAACAAGGAGGGGATCAAGGATATGATTTTAATCAGATTGTCTCGACTTGAAGCTGTAACGGAAGACCTTCTCGTTGCTTGCAACGAGCTCGGCTCTAGTTTTTCTTTTTTTTTTTTTCTTCCTAGACGCGAACTTTGAGGCTTCATATCTTGCTCATTTCTGAACGGTTTTTGCTCAAATTTTCAGGGCTTTTAGACTTTACAAAACACAATCTAAACCATTTCATAAATTTTAAAAATCCTCTTCCGTTAACGAGTTATTCCCCTTTTTAAAAAATTTAGGGCCTTTCGTTTCCAGACAAAGGCTCCGAGACTATGATAGCAGGGAATGGGAATCCAACGAATTTGAATAACAGAGACATTGAAGTTTTGCACATCGGTTTTTGTTTTTGGATTACTTTCTTTATTTAGAAAAAGGTAGGGGGTAAAAAAACAGGGTTCCAAAAAGTGCGAAAATTTAGACATATTTTCCTTTGTATCTTTTAAACAAAAAATATTTTGTTAAGACATGTAGAATAAAAGTTGTGCAGAATGTCAAGGACTTTCATTTGACACCAATAAAAAAGGGCTGGCCCCTTCAATTAAGGGCCAAGGGCCTTTGAAAGTTTTTGCTAAATAACTAAAAAACGGCTAGGATTTTGATATCGCTGTCGCTGGAAAAGTTGTTTGTTGGGATCCTATAAATGTCGTTACAATGTTATTTTGTTGGTGAGTTGTGTAGTATGAGTGTATAAAGCTTTACATGTTAACATGTACCTGTGTTTATTTGGCAAGTTAACGAAAGTCATTGTGCGTACAACTGACATTATGTTACGACAGACATACTGCCTGTTTAAAAAGGAGGCTTTAATTCATAAGAAAAAAATATTTTTTTTAGGATACATGCTTTATGTGAGAAGTTTAAGTCATCTTCGTAAAGTCTGCACAATCCTAAAAAACGAGAAACAGAAAATATAAACATTCTTTTTCTTTTCTAGTAAATCACACAAACTACCGGAAAAAAATAAATCTATGTGATACATTTTAGTTATCATGCTACGTGCATTTAAAATATATCTGGAATCAGAGCTGTGTGTGTGAACCATTACGTAAGCTATCCCTCGCTTGCGGCCGAGAAAGTCGGTCGCCATGGTCGCGGCTGGACTACCTAGCGGTCAGCGGTTATCTAATACACCGGAGTCACGTCTCTCAATTTATGAGTTCATTTAGCCGAAAACAAGAATTGTTTTAATTTTGATCACACATAGACGTTTATTCTTCTCAAATTGAACTAAATGATAGAGTGTCAATTAAGAAAACGTTCTGTTTATTAATAAAAGAAATGTCATTCTCAATCGGAAGTAATATCAGGCATAGATCAATTGTGGGTTTTAAGTAAAAAAAAATAATAACTTTTATTTGGTAGATTTTAGTCATTATTACACTGCAAACATTTCAAATCTTCCTGGGTTCTGAGTTGTGTGTGTTGTAACTTTACGTAACCTATTCCTTGCCCGCGGCCGAGGAGATCGGCCGCAGGTGCACTACCATTCGGTCAGCGGTTATCTAATACACCAGATTCGCGTCTTTCATGTACTTGTTTTGAGTTTATATAGCCGCAAATACAGGGACTGTTTTAATTTAAAGTTATTAATGTTTTATTTAAAATGTAAATTAAGAAGTCATTCTGAAAATTATAAAATCCGATATTATTCTAATCCAAACCATCGTCAGACATAAATCAATGGTGGGTTTGTAAGTATAAAATGTTCTAAGAACTGTACTAATAATGTTTTAGATCAACAACAAAAAACCACAAAGATTACCCCTTTAAATGATGATCATCCCTCGCACGCTCGCACATGGCCGAGAAGATCGCGCGCGAGGGGACATGTACCTTATCACACGTGTATGTTTATTGATATTTTGTACGAACACAAAACTATTTGTTTATTTTATTTTCATTTATATTGGTTTTAGATGAAAGATGAATTTATCTCCCTTATTCAGTTGATTTAGCGTTGTTTTAAACGTAAGGGGGAAAAATCTTATAAAAACGTCTCATTAATTGAATAAAAGTAATCTATCAATTCGATTCTAAATATGCAAGGCCGATTGTATAAATAAAAGATTAAATATAATAAAACTCCGAGATATTTACCGGCATATGTAAAATTGATATGTGTTTAACTTAAGATTAATATACTGCATCGTCGGAACCCACGGGTTTTCAATCCGTTACACTGATTTCAAGCAATGTAACGGATGGAAAACCCGTGGGGTCCGACGATGAATCGACTGTAGTTACTCATGATCATTTCCGTTAATTATTGCTTAGACTTTTTACAGACTTTAACACATTTAAGACAATATTCAAACTTTGCCTGGCCAACGAGACATATATGCACATGGATATATGTATATATACTGGTGTAAGAATTAATATTCGACCAACGCAAAAATTAAATAGTGTAGAAAGTAAAATAAGTTTTCTTAAGAGTTGTACCAAATTTTAGCAGGGTTTACATAGTAAAAAAAATCATTAATTTTCGAAGCGTTCTAGGAAGTTTAAAAACAAAGTCATATCTGTGCTGCTCCGCCCCCTAACCCCCAAGTGATCGAGCTGAATTTTAAAAATTGGCGAACAAAAATCGAAATCAATTTCTGGTGACTCCTTATTTGTTAACGTTCTTCCTAATGTGTTTCACTTTGCAATCTGTGTGTTTATTCGGCCAGTCTGCGTGTTAATTCAATCACCCCGTGCGACCGAAAATCTCGTGTCCCAAATAAGCACCGCCTTCAAATTTACGTTGTCAGTGTAACCCTTGTTAATCAACTAAATCGAGACTGTTAGAAAATGATTGGCATTTGTTTACTCGTCCTGTGTATACCATGCTTAGCGCTCGCGACGACGGTGCAATAAACGTTTTTCTTTTGATTTGATGCATACCGTGACGATAAATCGCTATCTTTTAGCACTTTAAACAAAAGAAATATTATAAGATATGAATTAAAAATTTACTCGTACTTGGTTATGTACCAGACTAAATGCGCTGATCACCTATAGTCTGTCAAAATCATGTGGTGCCGATCATGTATCCATGAAAGACGTCGTTTATCAATAAAGATGTTTGTGAATAATTGAGAATAAATAATTAAATGAAATCAAATATTGCGTTCACGATTTATATCGTTAGTTATCACATTTCTGAGAGAAATTTCACGAGCTGAAACCGGAAGAGAAACAAGTACAGACAGCTCTGGTGCATGCGCAGCTGGTAGAATTATTGTGCACTTTAATTTAGCAGCTGATCGGAAAAGATTTACAAGCATTGGTTGCAAAGTTGCATTAGTATTTGAGTACGGTGGGGTGATTGTATAATTCACAAAACATCAGGATATATTTTCAGTTAATCCCGACAGAAACTTGTTTAATCAAACGAAAGATTTTGCACATGTCGCACGCGGTTTTTCATGCGTTTATATTCATTTCAACGAAGAACAATTTGTTTTATAAGTACATATAAATACGATATTCTTTTTAAATAAACGGAAAAACTCTTTTGACAGCACTTTAATACTCCGTGTATATAGACATGTATACACAAGCGAGCGTGTTTCCCTCGGGGTTTCACACCTCTTTCAATATAGGCTCCACCCCCACCTGAACTTACCTAAGGTAAACTGACCGGTTAAAAACCTCGGCCTTTAAGTGCACACAACCCTGGACACAGATAGCCATAGGTAATTTATGGATGCCGATCATCAATTGTTATGTAATTAAAATACACTTGGAAATGAGCTATCACTGTAGTGGTCAATTGTTGAATATAAGTTTAAAGTTTTAAGTCAAAGATGTTAAATAATTATTTGTTCTCACGTTTAGAAGTTATGAATTACGTTATTCAATGCAGTCGGTCGCCATAGATATCATCTGAGTACTGCAAGTGTTGACAGTTTCTTATTTCTTTAAAAGACCTTAGGACATAATTCATTTGACTTACAGACTAGCGACACAGTTGCTTCCCAAAAATGTATGCACTTCTCAAAGTTACAATTAAACGGTATAGATATGTGTTGTTCAATAGATTTTATTAATTGTTGTAAATGTTAAAGTTAGAGAAATCGTATTTTCTGGAGGTTGACATTATGTAGAACTCTTTTGTTTACAAAACAAAAACAAATTGTTTTGACGCCACACCATCTCTTTTGGTTTGGTTTAAATATACAATGTACACAGTGCTCTGAACAAAACGCTGGTTTATGCCCTTCTATTACTCAAGTAAAAAACTGAACAAAATTGATTACTTTTAGGTTCACACGTCACATGTTAATACATGTATGCATAAATATATGATTTTTATCAAATAAATGACATTGTATCTTTAAAAAATTCCAAAATATTATAACTAAAACATGTATATGTGACATGATAGAAATAATTGTAAACCAGAGGTCTTTCTTCCTGTCACACAAAAGTGACAAAAAGGATTTTTGATTCAGTTGGAGATCTGCCCCCACCCCTGCCAACATTTTCTGAAATTTACATTTAGAAAATTAAATTTTGGGGTACTGACACCCCCACCCCCACACACTTTCTAGATGAGCGCTCAAGGCAAAAAAAAAAATATTGGGATATTTAAAACAAAATCCTATTTGAAAAAAATGAAGTTAGAGATGCCTCACAACCCCTACCACTGCCGCAGATTATGAATACTGAGGCCTGTATGGCCAAACATTATACGGATAGTTATCCCTACCACTGAGCACCTCAGTCTCGTATACTAATAGCGCACCCTCAGACGGGAGAAGGCATTATTGTTTATTTACAATTGGCGTTCTTTTCAATCTCTAATTTTAACACTGCACTTTACATAAACTATTCCATGTTTTAGCGGTAGAGGTTTAAGTATGAATATAGGGAATCAAAATGTTTATGAAACATAACACTTTTTTCCATGCATCAGCGCAGAGGATTTTGTGTTTATTACACTATGATATAGGCATACCAGTAGTTTTAATCCCGTCATCAGTTGTACATACATGTAAACGTATTTATCGATTTTCTGGTTGGTATAATTAAATACATGTACATATAAGAGATGTGTTTTAAGTTATCATAAATTGATATAACCATGAAATAAGTTAAAAGGAGAGTTTGTCTGGTAGGAAAATAATACTTTGAAAGTGAGCCTCGTTTTCTGAACTTACTATTATTATATTGACAATCCAGTTTAATGACAGCCCACCCTTTTCTCCTTACACTCAACGGGGTCGGATAGGTATCAATAAGAGGTCACCTTTTCTATGACCTTTAAATTTGCATACAATCTAAATATATACCCCTAGCTTATCACAGACATGCCTTTATCTGTTTTATGAGAAGTGTAACTCTTCAATACTATGCAGTCTGGAGGTTGCAGTAATATATAGAAAATGGGCATGAATTAATTTTTCTGTCTCCTTTTGAAGAGTTCAAATTGATTTTCTAAAGCCCTGATTGGTCAGAAGTTAAAGTAGTGTGAAGATGACCTCCTATCAATAACTGTCAGACCCTGACAAGTGTAAGAAGAAGAGGGGTGATTTTATTAAGACTGAATGACAATCCTTTCTTGACTTGCAATCTGATTAAAATTTCTATAGCCGCTATACGATGATTTGAAGAAACCCCACTTAAGGTCACCTCCTGGTGAACTTTGCTTTGACCAATGAAATCGTCGGTTCCATTCCTCAGTTACATGATTTGGAAGTTATGCCAATACATTCTTTAGATTCCCTAAGGGCGTCTAATATCAACTTATGCTCCATCTCTTACTTGCTGATACCGAAAGATTCACGAACATGTGGCATCATTTCGTCGTACAACTCCATTTTTGTTTGTAACCCGAAATTACCGTTTCTAACACTTGCTCTGATTGCTAGAATAACTCATGTATATTTATAAACAAACGTTAAACAGGAGGTGACCTCAAGAGGGGTTTCTTCAGATCCTCTTGTAGCGAAAATAGAAAAACAAGGAGGGGATTAAGGATATGATTTTAATCAGATTGTCTCGACTTGAAGCTGTAACGGAAGACCTTCTCGTTGCTTGCAACGAGCTCGGCTCTAGTTTCTTATCTTATGTTTGATCATCTTTTGAATGTCAGCTGCATTCTTCGGTATGATGCTCTACGAAACTCTTCCATAATTTTCTATGCTAAAAAAAACCGGTCTGTTTTCAAACTCTTTGGAATGACTTCTTTTTGATCTGTTTCAGAGTGGAAAAAAACCCTTATCTTGCTTAATATAACGACGAGTGGAAGTGTTAACTCGCCCATTTCTCTCCGATCCGCATCGCAGCTCGTCCCTCAATCGGGGAAACTAGGAAATCAAACGCCAGATTGGTGAATAAAAGATAGACTCTTCCAATAGTCTGCAGGGCTAGGACTGCGACGCGAGAACTGTTTACCATTATTCAACATACTCGTAGTTATACCTGGCATTATGGATTAAAGGATTGTACTCGCGTTTGAAGGCTTTTGACGGTAAGTTTTTTTTCTTTTCTATGTCATATATTGTCAAAAAATTCAACATTATTTTTTTTTCTTTGGTAATTATTTAAAAGTTTGATACCTTGTGTCAATTTAGGTTTATCTTGACGTCGTTCATTTGCATAAATGGCATTGGAAAATTATTAGAAAAGATATGAATAATATATAGTTTCCGAAAAAAAACAAAAATATAGCAAATATCTTTTACATTTTTATTATGAAAATCCAAATAAATTTCAAAATGTTCAAATATCAATATCAATAAAAAAAAAAAGATGATAATAGTTGAGATGGTACCTTTGATGCTTATTTCTTTAACTGTATAATTCTGACTATTTCAGACAATGATTGACTAAATTAAGATGAAAAACAATTACTTTCACAATTTTTGCATGTGTAATTGTAATTGACTGTAGTACATATAGTAATAAATCATAAGTCAGTGATGCAAAATGTTGCTCCTTTTTGACAGAACTATTCATCACTGTGTGTATTATATGAAAGTAATTTATACCCTAATCAGACCAGTGCGTGTTTTAGGTTTTTTATGGGTGTAATTAAGACGTGATGGTTCCCTCCTCGAGGAGTCTGAAGCAGGACATTATTAAGCAATTCGTTTTATTGTCCATAAAACGGTATTCATTTACTTCCTACTCCCTTCATTCGTAGATATATATAAAATATGAGATACTTCTTTTTCTTCTTGGAGTTTGGTAAAGAGCAGTTGATATATGTTTCCCTAAATGTCCAAAGTCGACCCACTTATGTTAAATGAATGTTAGTTCTTGGACAAACCGCGACGCGTATGTTTCTGTCTTGAATTGCTTTTCGAATTTATGTATTCAAGGGAACATATCGTATCATTTCTGCAAAAAAAAAAAAATCTGTAAAAATCATTATTTTCCATGTTTCTTAAACCTTGAATTGCAATAGCTTTATAGTTTTGAGAAAAAAAGCTCATTACTTAACAGGAAGTTAAAATTGTCTATTATTACGAAAAATGTGTAATATCTTATGGGAATATCGTTATCTTTTAATATGACGTCGGTTATCGTTATCTTTTAATATGACGTCGGTTATCGTTATCTTTTAATATGACGTCGATTATCGTTATCTTTTAATATGACGTCGGTTGTTAAATCGAAATTATTTCTTAAGATCACTTTTTAATAAGAAAAGGATGGGCAGAAACAAGCTCGGAGAACATATTTAACATGCTGATTCGTTATTTTGAATAGGGTTATCAAAATATTTTTATCCTGGGCCAATCTTTGATGAGAGAGTAAGCAAATTTGACAATGGTCTGCTCTAACTTTATCAATGTAACCTATAAATGGTTTCTGTAAGTTATAAAATGTTCATTAGAGAAGATTAAAATTGTTTGATTGACAGTCATTATCATTCGGTGCCTATCCGAAGAGCTTCTATCGATTCTTCTCGTAGAGACATTAATATCCAATTTTGGCAAAGAAGTATTCATGTCTCGTGATTGTTTTTTTCTGTAAGAATATAAAACAATTACGACTATCAGAAACGTGTATCTGTAATATACTTTTTTCTTGTAAGTACATAAAAAAAAGAATCAAAAGGTACCAGACAAGTATATCTAATAATAATTTGATTGACATACTAGTATAATTCTTGAGCAGGAATTATGTACTTTCAGTCTCTCAAACTACGTGACTGTCGACCGTACAAACATGTACGTCATATCGTTCATAATCGAATCTACGTCCAGTCTCCTATACGCCTAGTGACGTTAGACCAACTCATTGAAGGGTCCGTTTTCGATGACATTTATGATTTTTGACCAATCAATGAATAAAAAGGAGTGAAATTAGGCAAGAGAGTTGATTTTTGTAAGATTTTTATAGCTTAATTTACCATTTTATGCGGGGTTTTTCTTATCGGTATAGACTTTGAGATATTTATTCTTTTTAAAAAATTTACCGGCTAGTCTAGTAATTAAATGTGGTTTGTTCTTTTAGCAAAATTTTGATAACGATCAAAATAAATAACGTCTGAGACGAGATCAGAAGTCTTTTAGAGCGGGTGCTCGCGAGCGCTCGCCAAAATTTGTGTTGCAGGTATAGGGAATTTTGGCTCTGTTGAACACGCCTCCGGTGCCAATGGTTAGAAATATATCGGGTAAATTTCAGTCTTGTCAGTCTCTATATGAATAACAATCGATTTTTATATGAAGTGGGTGCAAAAATTAAGGAAATTAAAACTCACCCAAAACACAGTCCGCTGTAGTGTTTGGAGGTCATATTATAAAAACATGCCGTTGTTCATAGATGTATTCATGCTTAAAACACTGCTGTGATGTCATTCCTTTTGTTCCAGCAGTCTAAAATTTTACCTGTGACAGTCCGATATTAGTGAGCTTCTAAATATCAGACCGTTACCAGTGGTTACAGTACTGATATCCTTCAAAATAGGACTCTCTCAGGTAAATCAACAATGAAACTCAATGACAGTGTTTTAAGTACGATATATGCCGAAAACAGTTCTGTATGAAAAAATATCAGACAGTTCTCGGCCCTAACGGGCCTCGAAACTGTCTGATATTTTTTCATACAGAACTGTTTTCGGCATATATCCATTACGTACACTGAGCGAAAGAGATCGAGATCGGTGTATTTGTAACGGCTTTGGATTTTACAATAGTTTTAATAGTAATCGAAGCGGACAGAAACCATCAAAACGATGGTTTGCATGCCACCACACTTGATTTATGATCCATAAACGTCAGCAGTGCAATTTTTATTATACCCCACGAGCTTAATCTGTTTTAAAAAGATTAGACATCTAGCGCAGTTGAATGAAAGAAATCACATTAAAACCAGCTGATAATGTGTTGGATTCTTTGTTTTATGGTTTTCTAAGTTTTACGAAATCAATACTACAACTATACGGCACTTGTACTGAAATTATGTTTTGATATACCTTTGAAGCCTTAGTTTATAGTAGATGAATACTATCATACAATGGCTTATTCTGATACCAGTATTAGAATGGCTTGGATGGTCTGATTAATATAACCTATAAACATGACTGTGTTTAACTTTTTTTTAAAATTTTGACGAGTTCCAAAACTTATTGTCCTTCAGTACAGAGCCATTTTAACAAGACCTAGGCATTTTAGTGTTGTGTTACCATCTCCCTCTTGCATCAACACAAATTTGAAAACGCTGGTCTCACGCAAACTATGCACAGATGATGTAGACACAGCTTTGATTTAGATGAGACAAATCTTGTTGATTTCAATAAGCAATGACTAGATGTCCGATATTGAAACTGACGTGACTATGCATATTGCTGTTGGACACAAAGATGGTTTTTATATCTTTGGCCAGTATAAAAGAAGCCATTTCGGGAAACCGATTTGTTATCAATGCTCAACAGCACCTCTTGTTTTTGCATTTGGTAAACACTTTGCAAATATAATTCATACTAAATTGTGACAAAAGTATGTACTCTTGTATTATCAATAATACGAACTTATACAAACGCAAAAGCATTGATAATCATGCTGTCTTTATAGTAAACAAGATGATTACAATTTCTTGTTTGTATACAATTTATGTCAGTGCTAGACTGTGGTAATTTACGTTACTTTGATAACATAGATGTACATCTTTTACTCTAATTTGGGGTTTACTGAAATCTTAAAAACCCCTAGTAGTATACCACTAGAAGATGACTCTGAAAATTTCAGGTTCCAAATATGAATTATAAATTTTGAATTCCGAACTGCGTCTAGAACTCCTACGCAGTTCACTTTTGAATTGCGAAGTGTTTTATGAGTGGCGCCCGAATCTAAAACACTATAGACGACCACATTACCATATTTTCACAGTGGTAGTGGTATACCACTTGTAGACGACCCTGAAAATTTCAGCCTCCAAGATAGGGACCCTCGATGCATCCGAACCTGATGTTTAAAATCCCATTATAATGAACAATTTTCTATAAGTTGGAGCCCGAAACTCAAAAACTAGTGGTGACCACTTCTTGATATTTTCATAATGGTAGTGGTATATCACTAGTAGATGACCCTAATAATTTTTTCAACGCACAGGGTCGGGGCGCTCGATGTTTCCGAACCCGATGTTTAAAACCTTATTATAATGAATAGTGTTTTATGAGTAGGGCCCGAATCTAAAAAAAAAAAAAACTATAGCTGACCACATTACAATATTTTCACAGTGGTAGTGGTATAAAACTAGTAAATGACCCTGAAAAATTCAGTGCCTAGGGTAGGGGCCCTCGATGTTTCCAATGCCGTTGTTTAATTTTTATTTCATAATGAATAGTGCATTTTTTAGGGACACATTTCTCAAAAACTAGAAATGACCACATCACCATATTTTCACGGTGGTAGTGATTTACATCTGTATTACTAGTAGAAGATGACCCTGAAAATTTCAGGCCCCAAATATGAATTATAAATTTTGAATTGCGAACTGCAGTTCACTTTTGAATTGCGAATAAGATATTTTTTTCAATTAGTCGGAAATGCTCAAGAATTTTGCTGCTTTGAAATGGCTCTGTGTCGTTCTGTTTAGTGTTGTGTCAAAAGAGGACTTTTTAAAATAACCGTTGATATTTTTTATTATTTCAATCTAATTTGAATTAAAACTATAACAACTCAAAGCTTTTTATATAACGAAATGAAACCATTTTCCAACATTACATTGAACAACAAAACAAATACTGTCTATTTTATTTAGGAATAATTGCAAGGCATACAATGCATACCTACACTTAAGTCTTAAACACACAACAAAAGTAGCTCACTATTAGAAGAATGCTAGAACAATGTACTTGAGTTACTGTGTCAGACATAGAAAAATCAACCTACACTAAGGTATTGCACTAATAGCTCTCACTACGAAATATAACAATTGCCCCTATCGTCAGGTCATAACCCTTGGCAAATGTTGCCATCAAAAGTATAACACATCCCACTGTAAATAGAGCATCCGATGACAATGAAACAGCTTGAATCCTGAATCCTGAATCCGGATTAGAAACAATCGCTTGTAGTCTCTTCCAAGTTATTGCTTCCGTCCTTTTTTGATGATTTTCATTGAAATAAACATATCTGTCAATGATTTACAATTTAAATCGATAAAAGGGGAAAGAAATCCAAGATTTCTTCATCAATACCTGGCAATCGGTTTTTGGAACGCAATTCGCAGTTCACTATTCGCAATTCAAAAGTGAACTGCTTACTAGAACGCAGTTTGCAATTCAAAATTCATATTTTATATTTGGGGCCTGTTTTCAGGGTCATCAACTAGTGGTAAATCACTGCCACCGTGAAAATATGGTGATGTGGTCATCTAATTTTTTTTTAGATGGCCCCGCTCGTAAAACACTGGAATGCATTTTAAGGAGACTATGATAAACACCTTTTTTATAGTCATTGGAATATATGTCTAAAAAATCATATGTTTCATTAAAATTTTTATATTACAGAAACATGCATAAAAGTTTGTAAAAAAAATCAGGACGATTTCATGTAACTTCTAAAAAATAGAAATGTAAATCCTTTGACACTACAAGATTTTTTTATTTATATCATCTTACAACGTAATCTTCCAGCAAATCAAATAATTGCTTGGAAACAAGAGAATCTTAACAGCAATGAGTGTTAATGTTTTCTTTTACGGCACGTATTTTCTCGTTGAATCAAATTGTGTCTATGGACACGCGTCCCCTCTCAAAGAATAGAGTAAAAACGGTGAATAAACAAGTTCAACTGTCGAAGACAAAAAAATACTGTTGAACATTGTGGCACCGCACTTTGCAAAAATTACGCACAATTTTGTGCGTTATGAAGGTACATCAACATTTTTTTTAGTATCGAGACACCTAATGCTGAACACCGCTCGTAAATAGGCACCGTCACACAGGTACCTGGTATATACATGTAAACCCTTCGATTTCGTTACACCCGATTGCACACCTGAAACTCGTGGCCGACATGTAGTATTCCTTTCGTCGTCTTTGGATTTTATGCATTTATTTCTTAAACTATGTGCATATTCTGTTTGTAAATAATGAATTGACCAATTTATTTGATGTTAGTATTCTCTTATCTTGAAAAAAGTGCGTAAAATTTGATAATTTCATCGCGACCGAGTAACACGGCGAGTCAAGATGTAACGTCCACACAGGTGAGACCTCTACAGCGAAGTACTTTGAACTGTTTAGAGGTCTGTCCCTTATATAAGGGTTGTAGGGACAGCAGTGATGAAAGAGAAATATGGCGGACAGTGCCTATTTACGAGCGGTGTTCAGCTTTAACGCACTTTGAAAAAATATGTATAAAGACAAATTCTGGAATTTAATTTCTAATTTTTTGTTGATATTATTTGAGTACGGGGATGTGGACGGGGGTGGGGGTTAACCAAAGATACAGGTCAAGTACCAGTACATTATTTATTGATTATAGGAAGTAGGTACCCCTCATTTCCCTTCCAAAACATATGACATTAAGCAACTTGGAGTAAACATTTAAGATTGGAAAAAGAAATACGCCTTGTTGAATAAGTTCAGTGATATTGAAAAACCCAGCTGGCCAAACAATAATTCCACCAATGATATAAGGAATCTATAAGACTAGTGTTTCATCATGCATAAACCCTCTTTTCAAATTCTAATCAAATAAATCACTTCACTATAATACAAATTACTTTGACACACATTAAATTATTATAAACTTTGTACCTTTTTCACATCATGTTTGTTTATATTACAAGCACATGCAATTGGAGCCAGTTGAAACATGCTATACGTTGATCTCCATTATCAATATATTAAAATCATTTTCGTTTCCGGCATAGCCCAATGTACCAGATACAAAGTTAATTTGCTACATCTAGCTAATGGTCCCTGCTGATAAGGCAAGTAACAACATTGTCTTTGTTTGTAAGGCACATTATATTAATTGCATTTTCAAAGAACTAGGTTTCGATTTTACACATGGTAATCCTACTTACACCCATAGCAGCCTTTCCAAGAAGGAAATACTTCAAAATCATTTATGAATGCCTTTAATATCCCCAATAAACAAAATGAATTTGATTTACCTTATTTGTACTGGATTCCAAAGCTTCACAAAAGTCCTTACAAACAGAGATATATAGCAGGTTCCAGTAAATGTTCTACCAAACCTCTCTCTTTACTCCTTACTAAAATTCTTACAGAAGTTAAGGAGAAGCTTCAAGAGTACTGTACAACAATATACTCCAGAAGTGGTGTGAATCAGATGTGGATTCTAAAAAACTCTAAAGAATTATTAGAAACTTTGAGGTCACAAAATCTTACCAAAATCAATAGCATCAAAACGTTCGATTTTTCAACGCTTTCTACAACCATTCCCCACGACAAATTAAAATCTAGGCTTTTTGATATCATCGACAGTTGTTTCTTCAATAAAAATGGAAGTCGTAAAAATGCTTACCTTGTCATTGGAAATCTAAAAAACTATTTTGTTAAAAACCATTCTGATTGCACACACAAGTACTCTGAAGTTGACATTAAAAAGATGCTTGAATTTCTGTACTGAAATTATGTTTTGATATACCTTTGAAGCCTTAGTTTATAGTAGATGAATACTATCATACAATGGCTTATTCTGATACCAGTATTAGAATGGCTTGGATGGTCTGATTAATATAACCTATAAACATGACTGTGTTTAACTTTTTTTTAAATTTTGACGAGTACCAAAACTTATTGTCCTTCAGTAC
The DNA here is from genome assembly GCA_020458035.1 of Magallana ariakensis. Lineage (NCBI taxonomy): Eukaryota > Metazoa > Mollusca > Bivalvia > Ostreida > Ostreidae > Magallana > Magallana ariakensis. The sequence continues at coordinate 6,936,336 of CM035817.1, read as the reverse complement.
AGAGCCATTTTAACAAGGCCTAGGCATTTTGGTGCTGTGTGTAACCATCTCCCTCTTGCATCAACACAAACCTGAAGACGCTGGTCTCACGCAAACTATGCACAGATGATGTAGACACAGCTTTGATTTAGATGAGACAAATCTTGTTGATTTCAATAAGCAATGACTAGATGGCCGATATTGAAACTGACGTGACTATGCACATTGCTGTTTGACACAAAGATGGTTTTTATATCTTTGGCCAGAATAAAAGAAGCCATTTCAGGAATCTGATTTGTTATCAATGCTCAACAGCACCTCTTGTTTTTGCATTTGTTTTTGCAAATATAATTCATACTAAATTGTGACAGAAGTATGTACTCTGTATTATTAATAATACGAACTTATACAAACGCAAAAGCATTGATAATCATGCTGTCTTTGTGGTAAACAAGATGATTACAATTTCTTGTTTGTATACAATTTATGACAGTGCTAGAAGCAATCATTTAGACTATGGTAATTTACGTTACTTTGATATCATAGATGTACATCTTTTACTCTAATTTGGGGGTTACTGAAATCTTAAAAACTATAGATAACCGTTGTAGTATACCACTAGAAGATGACCCTGAAAATTTCAGGTTCCAAATATGAATTATAAATTTTGAATTCCGAACTGCGTCTATAACTGCGTTCACGTTTGAATTGCAGTGTTTTATGAGTGGTGCCCGAATCTAAAACACTATAGACGACCACATTACCATATTTTCACAGTGGTAGTAGTATACCACTTGTAGACGACCCTGAAAATTTCAGCCTCCAAGATAGGGACCCTCGATGCATCCGAACCTGATGTTTAAAATCCCATTAATAATGAACAATTTTCTATAAGTTGGAGCCCGAAACTCATAAATTAGTGGTGACCACTTCTTGATATTTTCATAATGGTAGTGGTATATCACTAGTAGATGACCCTAATAATTTTTTCAACGCACAGGGTCGGGGCGCTCGATGTTTCCGAACCCGATGTTTAAAACCTTATTATAATGAATAGTGTTTTATGAGTAGGGCCCGAATCTTAAAAAACTATAGCTGACCACATTACAATATTTTCACAGTGGTAGTGCTATACTACTAGTAGATGACCCTGAAAATTTCAGTGCCTAGGGTAGGGGCCCTCGATGTTTCCGATGCCGTTGTTTAAATTTTTTATAATGATTAGTGCATTTTTTAGGGACCCATATCTAAAAAAAATTAGAAATAACCACATCACCATATTTTCACGGTGGTAGTGGATTATTACTAGTAGAAGATGACGCTGAAAATTTCAGGCCCCAAATATCTATACTTATAAATTAAGGCATTTTGCAAATAAACTACAAAATGCCTGCACCAGAGAACTTGCTTACACCTTTGGTATTGCAACACATGTGTGATGATGTCCGTAAGGTATAACTGAATTTTAACTTGTGAAATTAATCAAAAACCTACTTTCATTTTCGATAAACAAGCCTGAAATAGCAAAAATGAGAGTAAGGTGGCACCCCCATCATACGGCTCTACCGAACGCGGAGGACTCTGCTAAACGCGGAGCAGTGTTAAATTCACACGGAAAAGACAAGGTCTCTAATTTTCCTTTAAACTCGCTCATAAAATGTTTAATTCAAATTTCTTTTAGGTTTAAATCATAAAGGGATGATAAAGCTTTCAAATGGTACAAATTTCTAACAAATTGAGAAAGAAATTTTTCCGCTGTTGGTTTTTAAACATCAAAATCGTCGATAATTTTTGTAAACAAAACATTTAAGTAACAATTTTGACCGTTCAACGCAATTTTAAAGAACACAAGTCTGTCATAATCCTAAATCTACATTCTATCCAATTTTCAAATCAGTATCTTTACTTTGTAATGAATTATGAGCGTTTAAAGGGAACAGGGTCGATAAAAATTGGATCGTACGAACGTGGAGCTGAAATTGTGTTGGCTCTCCAGAACACGGAGCATGGACCTGTAGAACGCGGAGTTTTTAGATACAACAATCATATATAATTAAGCAGACATATACCGATGAAAATATGAAATAAATGGCACAGAAGCAATTATTAGTTTAAGTTTGAAACCAGTAAAACCAATTCTTTAAAAAAATCCATCATATCATAGTTTGTACATCCAACTTGGAGACAATTATATCATTACTTGTACATATCTGCAGTTTTATTATGTCCTTGCCATGTCAATTTCTACTTTTTCCGTTATATAGTCCATTTGCAGTTTTACTTGATATCTAAAATGTATTTGAAAAATCAAAGAATAATACCACATCGCTGATTTGTTAAATTTTGTTTTAATTGTGATTTAACATTCAAAAGTATAAATGCACTTTAAAGGGGCATGGTCACGATTTTGGTCAAAATTAATTTTTCTGTTTTTAATGTTTACAATGCTTCAGTAAGGCATTTGTAATAGTTAACCAAACTTCGAGCGTCAGTATTCGAGTTATACTAGAAAGAATATTCTTACCGTGACCAGGCTACGCTCAGGTCACAGTAAGAATTCGTCCCATATACTTGCAATGTAGCAGCCGCGAAGCGGATCTGCTTCGCGTCGATTATAAGTCTGTAAAAAATAATCTGCAGGGGAAAAACACATTTTTATACATTACAAACCTTTTTGAACATGCATATGTAGTTAAATCCACAAAATATCCATTTAATTAGTCGTACTAAGGCATTTTGTTAATATACACGTTTGAATTGCCTGCCATTTTGTCGGAAATCGTACTCGGAATGTCTCGGATTTTATTGTAAACATGGCGACCGTAAACAGCGAATTTTCAAATGTGATGTTACAAGTGGCAGTGATTTCGTTACAAAAACAGTTTATGAGGTAAAATGGGATTATAAAAGAGCAACATTGTAGGTATTTGAGACCAATCATATGAAAATTTAGGCGAGATATAGCGCGGTATATTTTTTTTATTTGCTACGAAGTGAGTATATGGGACGAATTCTATCGTTAAACCGGGTCCGTAGGACATCTGTCATTTTAACGATAGAACATTCTATCTAGAGTTATACGTGAGATACAAAACTTACAATTCTTTGTTTTGTGCATGTAAACAAACTTAAGCCTAGGTCATGCTAATGTCTACATATTGAATTTTCAAAGCTTAGACCTAAATTGAATGTGCCAAATACTAGAAACTGTTTGTTGATGTTTAATACTAATCAGCAGATAAAAAATCAGCTTGAAAAAAGGACTTTTTACGGTATATTGAACCAAATGTAAACAAAAACATGGCACGAGCCTTGTTGACAGAACAAAGAATTGTGAGCTCTGTATCTCACTTATAACCCAACGATCGACTGACTCTGACGCTCAAATTTTGGTTGGCTAGTATTAGAAATGTCTTACTAAAGGATAGAACACATTAAAACCGGGAAAATAAATTTTGACCAAAGTCGTGACAATGCCCCTTTTATTAACACATCTAATTAGCTTTTCTTTCTTTCGCGTCATGCGCTGTTTTGAGTTCACATTTCTAATGTATACACTAAATTATCACTAACTACGATGCATTTCTGATCTTTTACAAAATTTGAAGGAATAACACTTTCGTGTATTTTTGTTTGGTAAATTAAAACTCTCCGTTGGTTTCATTCAACCGAAGTTCTCGATCTATATTTCAGAAGTTCGACTGTTTCCGTGGGTTTTGGTGCAATGGTCTATTATATTTTTATACCCCCGCTCCGAAGGGGGTATACTGTTTTACCCTTGTGTGTCTGTCTGTCCGTCTGTCCGTCCGTAACAAAAATTTCTGTCGCATTTATCTTAGCAACTATTTATCGCAGATGCTTGAAATTTTAACACACTATTTGTAAAGGCATACCATATCGTGGGATATATTTTTGTACCAATCGGACGTCAACTTCCTGTTAAATGACGACTTTGCTTATTTTTTAACCAAAATTTTCAAACAAATTTTCGTCAAAGATTTCTCAGCAACTATTTATCGCAGATGCTTGAAATTTTTACACAGTATTTGTATACGCATGTCATATCGTGGGATATATTTTTGTACCAATCAGATGTCAACTTCCTGTTAAATGAGGACTTTGTTTATTTTTAGCCAAAATTTTCAAACAAATTTTCGTCAAAGATTTCTCAGCAACTGTTTATCGCAGATGCTTGAAATTTTATTTATTTTGACACAGTATTTGTAAAGGCATGCCATATCGTGGGATATATTTTTGTACCAATCAGATGTCAACTTTCTGTTAAAAGTGGACTTTGCTTATTTTGCATATTCACATCAGAGCGGGGGTATCACTAGTGAGCATTGGCTTACAGATATCTTGTTTAAAATGTCTTTTTATTTTGAAAGGCAGTAATAGCTTACAAACCGCTGCGTCTATAATATGTGCTACAAAAGAAAAAGTTTACACATTTAGACATATATTTGTTCAATGATATCTGGGGACTACAAATGAATAACCATGCCAATTTTTACAGGTTGGTCCATCTCAATATAAAAACGTCGTATTTTGTACAAATTGTCACTTATGAGAACAGTTTGATCAGTTTTGACAGGCAAAACACTTAAATTTGGATATTATTAACAGAAATTTCCTCCGCGTTCAGTCAGTTCCATTTCAACATATTCCTCAAGTTCAGCAGAGCCAACATCCGCGTTCGTACGATCCAATTTTTATCGACCCTGTTCCCTTTAAACGCTCATAATTCATTACAAAGTTAAGATAATGACTTGAAAATTGGATAGAATGTAGACTTATGATTATGACAGACTTGTGTTCTTTAAAATTGCGTTGAAATGGCGTTGAACGGTCAAACTTGTTACTTAATGTTTTGTTTACAAAAATTATCGACGATTTTGATGTTAAAAAACCAACAGCGGAAAAATTTCTTTCTCAATTTGTTAGAAATTTGTACCATTTAAAAGTTTAATCACCCCTTTATGATTTAAACCTAAAAGAAATTTGAATTAAACATTTTATGAGCGAGTTTGAAGGAAAATTAAAGACCTTGTCTTTTCCGTGTGAATTTAACACTGCTCCGCGTTTAGCAGAGTCCTCCGCGTTCGGTAGAGCCGTATGATGGGGGTGTGGTGGACACGCTTTGACGGATCCAAGTCAGGGATAGTCTCGATCAAAATATATACTTGCAATGAAATAATATTGAATGATTACGTAAATAGTGAATATATTTACTGTGAGCCTATTTAGAGAATACATAGAAGTTAAGATTAGACAAATGTTGAATAAATAAAATGAGTCAATTCGTTTCTTTAGTGGGCGATTTTAGTTTTGATACTCATTCGCTTGCGAAGCACGACCTCTGGTGAGAGAATGGGATAGAACTCTCCAGAACGGGGTAACCAAGAACGCGGATTGACTTATTAACGAAAGGTGTAGGGCGAGTTCATCATGCATCGCGGGCAGATACCTTGAATCGTACTTCGATTACTACAAAAAGTTAATAAATAAAATGGAACAATTATTGCGACTTCAGTATTAATGGAAAGAACTTTCTAGAGCGGGGTACCCAGAAAGGGGGACTGACTAATTGATATTATCGCCGAAAGTGTAGGGCGAGTTAACCATCGGACAGATACTTTGAATCTGACAACTTTGGATTAAAATATGCATGCAAATGGATAATAATGCATAACCTAGCGTGTTTTCATTTTATACATTTTCATACCACGGTAGATTGGTTGTAAACCTTTGACATTAATTTGTAAACATTAATGATCCTGTCAGATTATTGTATTCTACGTCTATATGGATAAATGATGTATGCATTAAACGGGGAAGTTCAATGGGGATCCCCCCCCCTCCTGATTGTTTTTGTCTGAAATTCTTATTTGGGACAGTAATAGAAATTATATTGAAAATTGACCTATAGAACCAAATTTAGATAGAGATACACTAAATACCTATTCACTGGTGTGAAATAAATACAATAAAAAGGCAGTTTGTTTTTTACTTTAATTTTAGAAAATAAGATAAGGAAAAAATCGGACAAAGTATGTACAAAAATGAACAAAAAAAATATGGTTCAACATATTTAGCATTATATCATAATAATGTGTAAAGTGTTAATTCCCGCGCCTAGTGAATTATACATTTTGGATTGCGAACTGCAGTTCACTTTTGAATTGCGAATATATTTTGCGAAAGATATTTTTTCAATTAGTCGGAAATGTTCAAGAATTTTGCTGCTTTTGAAATGGCTCTGCATCGTTCTGTTAAGTGTTGTGTCATAAGAGGACTTTTTAAAATAACAGTTGATATTTTTATTATTTCAATCCAATTTGAATTAAAACTATAACAACTCAAAGCTTTTTATATAACGAAATGAAACCATTTTCCGACATTACATTGAACAACAAAACAAATACTGTCTATTCTATTTAGGAATAATTGCAAGGCATACAATGCATACCTACACTTAAGTCTTAAACACACAACAAAAGTAGCTCACTATTAGAAGAATGCTAGAACAATGTACTTGAGTTACTGTGTCAGACATAGAAAAATCAACCTACACTAAGGTATTGTACTAATAGCTCGCACTACGAAATATAACAATTGCCCCTATCGTCAGGTCATAACCCTTGGCAAATGTTGCCATCAAAAGTATAACACATCCCACTGTAAATAGAGCATCCGATGACAATGAAACAGCTTGAATCCTGAATCCTGAATCCGGATTAGAAACAATCGCTTGTAGTCTCTTCCAAGTTATTGCTTCCGTCCTTTTTTGATGATTTTCATTGAAATAAACATATCTGTCAATGATTTACAATTCAAATCGATAAAAGGGGAAAGAAATCCAAGATTTTTTCATCAATACCTGGCAATCGGTTTTTGGAACGCAATTCGCAGTTCACTATTCGCAATTCAAAAGTGAACTGCTTACTAGAACGCAGTTCGCAATTCAAAATTTATAATTTATATTTAGGGCCCGTTTTCAGGGTCATCTACTAGTGGTAAATCACTGCCACCGTGAAAATATGGTGATGTGGTCATCTAACCTTTTTTTAGATTCGGGCCCCACTCGTAAAACACTGGAATGCATTTTAAGGAGACTATGATAAACACCTCTTTTATAGTTATTGGAATATATGTCTAAAAAATCATATGTTTCATTAAAATTTTCATATTACAGAAACATACATAATAGTTTGTAAAAAAAAATCAGGACGATTTCATGTAACTTCTAAAAAATAGAAATGTAAATCCTTTGACACTGCAAGATTTTTTTATTCATATCATTTTACAACGTAATCTTCCGGCAAATCAAATAATTGCTTGGAAACAAGAGAATCTTAACAGGAATGAGTGTTAATGTTTCCTTTTACGGCACGTATTTTCTCGTTGAATCAAATTGTGTCTATGGACACGCGTTCCCCTCTCAAAGAAGAGAGTAAAAACGGTGAATAAACAAGTTCAACTGTCGAAGACCAAAAAATACTGTTGAACATTGTGGCACCGCACTTTGCAAAAATTACGCACAATTTTGTGCGTTATGAAGGTACATCAACATTTTTTTTAGTATAGAGACACTTAACGTACTTTGAAAAAATATGCATAAAGACAAATTCTGGAATTTAATTTCTAATTTTTTGTTGATATTATTTGAGTACGGGGATGTGGACGGTGGTGGGGGTTAACCAAAGATACAGGTCAAGTACCAGTACATTATTTATTGATTATAAGAAGTAGGTCCCCTACCCCTCATTTTCCCTTCCAAAACATATGACATTAAGCAACTTGGAGTAAACATTTAAGATTGGAAAAAGAAATACGCCTTGTTGTAAAAGTTCAGTGATATTGAAAAAACCAGCTGGCCAAACAATAATTCCACCAATGATATAAGGAATCTATAAGACTAGTGTTTCATCATGCATAAACCCTCTTTTCAAATTCTAATCAAATAAATCCTTTCACTATAATACAAATTACTTTGACACAGATTAAATTATTATAAACTTTGTACCTTTTTCACATCATGTTTGTTTATATTACAAGCACATGCAATTGGAGCCAGTTGAAACATGCTATACATTGATCTCCATTATCAATATATTAAAATCATTTTCGTTTCTGGCATAGCCCAATGTACCAGATACAAAGTTAATTTGCTACATAAACAAAAAAGGAAAATGCAGTTGCTAAGCGATGCAGTTTATGTCATAATTGGATAATTCAAATCTCCCAAATTGTACTTTATGTGTAAATTATTAAACTAAATGCAGGTAAGCTTATGAGAAAATCAATTCTAATCGAGAAACGGTTTATCAAGTTAGCTGAGAATGCATTGGGTTCTTTTTAAATATATCCCATTGAGCTAGACAAGGTTGAAACAATCCTTTATTGTATACAAAAGTATATTTTTTTCAAAGTGCGTTAATATCGACGATATCAACGCACTTTGAAAAAAAAAATTCAAAATGTGTTGACTTGGTTCCAAAATTAACGCACTTTAAAAAAAATTCAACGTGCGTAATTTTTCAAAGTGCGTTATTTTTCAAAGTGCGTTATTTTTCAAAGTGTGTTGTAACAGACCATGCAGCCTCCGTAACATGATATGAAAAATTTGGTACACAAAGGTAGATGCTGTGTATCCTTATGCTACTCCAATATTCTAAACCAACCACGGTCTCCACTAAGTCAGGTTGCCTATTTGTGATTTAGACAAAGCCTTGTTCCCTTAGTTTTAATTGAATGGAATTTAAAGAAAAGTGTCCCCAGTTAAGTGTGAAATCTTACAAAAGGGGATAAAACTGAATAAAAATCGACTGTAAAGGTGCTGTATTGCATTTCTACATCGATCTTTTGGGAGTTTTTTTTAAAGAATAGATACAGTTATACTTCTGTCGAAGGTGTCATTGCTTCCTTATTTCAGAATTAAGGATATGAATATTTAAAACAATTGAAACTAAGAACACTACTAATGGATTAAACGCACACTACTGAAAGACTAAATGAGATAACATACCATCCGTTTGTGGCTAATTTACAACAACAATTTACTACACATTATGTCCCAGTATTGCAAGATTCGTCCTTACATCGTTTTAGATATTGAAACACTGGCATAAAGTTTACATTTACACACAGATATGAGCTCCTCTAGTCTTTGTATCACCCTCCTAGGAAAGATTAGTCCTCGACTCTACCAGAGTCAAATGTCTGTAGGGCGAAGTTCTTCAGACAATTTTTCTCACCCGTCAGAGATAACCCAGGTCCCAACGTGGGCGCCAAATTTAACAGAGATAAATGTTGCCATTGCTGAGGTTTGAATCCGGGTCCTCCGTATAGGATATGGGACCAATTTTCAAAAATCTTCTTCTCAAGAACCATTCGGCCAGGAAAGCTGAAACTTATATGGAAGCATCCTCAGATAGTGTAGATTTAAAGTTGTAAAAATCATAACCCCCGGGGGTAGAATGGAGCCACAATAGAGGTCGATTTCTTACAAAGGAATATATAGAGAAAAGTTTTTAGCTCACCTGAGCTGAAAGCTCAAGTGAGCTATTCTGATCACATTTTGTCTGTCGTCCGTCCGTCCGTCTGTCCGTCTGTAAACTTTTCATATTTTCAACATCTTCTCAAGAACCACTGGGCCAATTTCAACCAAACTTGGCACATAGCATCCGTAGCCTAAGAGGATTCAAAGTTGTGAAAATTAAGGACCAAGCCCTCTAAAAAGGGAAGATAAATAGGAATTAATGAAAATTTCCGAGAAAAAGAACCATTTGGCCAGGAAAGCTGAAACTTGTGTGGAAGCATTCTCAGGTAGTTTAGATTCAAAGTTGTGAAAATCATGACCCCCTGGGGTAGGGTGGGGCCAAAATGGGGGGTCGACTTTTTACATAAGAACATATAGAGTAAATCTTTAAAAATCTTCTTCTCAAGAACCATTTGGCCAGAAAAGCTGAAACTTATGTAGAAGCATTCTCAGGTAGTGTAGATTCAAATTTGGGAAAATCATGACCCCCGGGGAAGGGGGGGGCCACAATGGGGGGTCAACTTTTTACATAGGAATATATAGAGTAAATCTTTAAAAATCTTCTTCTCAAAAACCGTTAGGCCAGGAAAGCTGAAACTTATGTGGAAGCATTCTCAGGTAGTGTAGATTCAAAGTTGGGAAAATCATGACCCCGGGGGAAGGGTAGGGACACGATGGGGGGGGGGGGGTTCGACTTTTTACATAGGAATATATAGAGTAAATCTTTAAAAATCTTCTTCTAAAAAACCGTTAGGCCAGGATAGCTGAAACTTATGTGGAAGCATCCTCAGGTAGTGTAGATTCAAAGTTGTGAAAATCATGACCTCCGGGGGTAGGGTAGGGCCATATTGGGGAGGGTTGATTTTTAACATAGGAATATATAGAGTAAATCTTTAAAAATCTTCTTCTCAAGAACCATTTGGCCAGGAAAGCTGAAACTTATGTGGGAGCATCCTCAGGTAGTGTAGATTCAAATTTGGGAAAATCATGACCCCGAGGGTAGGGTGGGGCCACAACGAAGGGTCGATTTTTAACATAGGAATATATTGAGTAAATCTTTGAAAATCTTCTTCTCAAGAACCATTTGGCCAGGAAAGCTGAAACTTGTGTGGAAGCATCCTAAGGTAGAGTAGATTCAGAGTTGTGAAAATAATGACTCCCAGGGGTAGGGTGGGACCACGATGGGGGGGGGGGTCAACTTTTTACATAAGAATATATAGAGTAAATCTTAAAAAATCTTCTTCTCAAGAACTTATTAGCCCGGAAAGCTGAAACTTGTCTGGAAGCATACTCAGGTAGTGTATATTTAAAGTTGTGAAAATCATTTTCCCCAGGGGTAGAGTGGGGCCACAATTGGGGATCGAATTTCTACATAGGAATATATAGAGTAAATCTTTTAAAAATCGTCTTTTTATAAACTAATAAGCTAGGAAAGCTGAAACTTATGTGGAAGCATCCTCAGGTAGTGTAGATTCAAAGTTGTCATAATCATGATTCTTGGGGGTAGAGTTGGGCCACAATGGGGGTGGAATTTTTACATAGGAATATTACGAGTAAATCGATTGGGTCTCACAAGGGGTTCAGAGTTTGATGTAGGTTTATATCCCATTTATAAACAATTGTTTAGGATCTTTTCGAGAGCTGCAATCTCCACATGTGATATTACTATAAAATCATCCTGTTAGAAAAGGGACTAATGATAATAAACATAAGAATATCCAGTGGAAAAAATTGATTTTTATTTATACAGGATCTACATGTATTATACTACATTGTCCAGATAGTTTTTATTATGACTCCATTAAGCTGATTTTATCATACCTATTGTTCCTCAGGTGGGCGATGTGGCCCATGGGCCTCTTGTTAATCAGCCAAGAAAGCTGAAACTTGTGTGGAAGTATCCTCAGGCAGTGTAGATTCAAAGTTGTTAAAATCATGACCCTCGGGGGAGGGTGGTGCCACAATGGAGGGGTCGAATATAGATTAAAGTCTGTTTAAATAGGACGGGGCCACAAAGGGGGGGGGGCAAACTTTTTACATAGGAATCGTTAAAAATCTTCTTAAGGTTTCTCCACCCTTGATGTTTTTATGGTTTAAACCGTGTAATTTTTGTTTAAATTTGAAGATTAATATGTAAACATTCAAATTGAACTTAAATATTGGTATGTTGCAAATATTTTGTTCATGCTGTAGGAGCTAACACAGGTACACTATCAGGGCAATTATAGAAACGACTGCTCTCCAATCAAACATCACATTTATTTTTACTGATTTCGATATAATAAAGCAATTTTTTAAAGAACTTAATCGCAATCCTTTATTTTATGTATTTTAACATTTTAAGGCCATTTAAACTTGCCAGTATGAAAGCTATTACATTTACAGTGCATTTTGATACAATTTTTTGACCATGAATAAGTACAGTTTAGCAACATAAAATGTCTATAACTTTTGAAATAATGGTTCAAACTCACTAAATATTGGTACATTTATAATTCATTATATATCTTATTGAAATCTGCAAAGAAATGTTTACCTTGCCAGGTAAAAAATTATGAATTGTAGTCTCAGTCGAGTTTGCCTATGTACAGTTTTATCAGTTTTCCATTAAATTCAGCGATTTAAACTCAAACTACTCTCTATAAATTGCTAAACATTTGTGCCATTTCACTTTACATAGCTTAAAATGTGTTAAACACAAGTATAAATCAAGAAATATTGGCAAAACCATGCATCATACAACACTAATATTATAACCGATAACGGTAAAATATTCCGGAATGCTCACGATGACGTCATGCGACAATCGAAAGACCTTAAGAAAACATTTGCTAAGAAAAGCTGTAACTTTAGTGAAAACAACTTCAGATAATATAGATTCAAATTATTGGGCCTCACAAGGGTTTCAGAGTTTGAAGTAGGTTTATATCCCATATATAAACAATTGTTTAGGATCTTTTTTAGAACTGCAGTGCTCAACATGTGATATGACTATAAAATCATCCTGTTAGAAAAGGGACCTGATTTTAAACATAAGAATATTCAGGGGGAAATTAGATTTTTATTTATACAGGATCGACATGTATTATACCACATTGTTCATTAAACTGATTTAATCATGCCTATTGTTGGGCAGGTGAGCGATGTGTACATGAGCCTCTTGTTTACTTGGTCATCTCGTTGCATACAGTTGAATCTTAACATATTTAAACCTGTCCTGTTTTCTCTTTTTTAATTCAATAAACACCGAGGATGTTCTTTTTCATCTCTAGTACACATTTTACTTGTATTATCTTTGTGTGCTATCAGAGACCAGTCTGCTTCAGAATTGTTCATACTTTATTGGTCTTTTACCTTTCATCTTTTGTAATTTAAAAAAAAACTTTTTATTATTGCCTTCGTAAATGCTCAAATTTCTTTTCAAAGGCATTAAAACTAATAATTTCAACGCAAACGGTCGGCTGAATTTCATTTGGTAATTAGCCCTTGCAGGAACAGTTGGAGGCATATGTTTGATGTCTGTGTGGGTGGAGATCACTGATGACATTGTTAGGCGTGCGCATCCAAGTTATGGTATGCGAAGTATCCTGCTTCATTGTGTTTTTTTAATTCTTTTATGAAACATAGCAAAATTTTATAATCTTTGGAAAAAATTGAATCGTAAAGTTTTTCAACAATATTGAATTCTCTAAAAGAGGTATAATGTTATAATAATAGAGATCTGTGTAGGGTGAAGACTGATCAATCTATTCCTAGGTTTTAAGTCCATCAGTATAGACATACGGAACATAACTATGATATCTCTTGACACAGAAAAAAATAATTAACCATTGGTGCGTAATGATACAACAGGCTAACTTAATAGAAGAAATGTACTAACATAGTTTTCAGTAACTGGATATCACTTGTTCTCCCAGCATATCTTCACTAATGCGTTGCGGCGGTAAGTGGCGAATTCCATCGTTAGCTTTTTTATCAATAACAAATAAACAAATATTTGGTTCATTAAAGAAACCCAGATATTTTTTGTGTTTGTGACCAAAAACTTAATAGAAAAATTGCTAAAGTTCAGAATTTGAGAACGATATGTTGAAAAGGATAATGAGTTAACTATATACATAATGAAAATAGCCTTAAAGACATTACTTTATTTGAAAATTGATGAATAACTTATGAAATAATTACATGTACCTTATTCTTTAGAATTTATAAAGCTGCCACAGTGATTGTTTGGAATTCCACAGTTAACCCGTTCAGACTATATAACAAGTTAATCAACATACAGGATAATTACTGTATGACTTAATAGGGCTGGATGGTCATGGTAAATTTATGGACTTTTCTAATCTCATTGAAAAGAAGACCTCCGTATATTAATATAGAAAAAATATTCAAACTTTAAAGCAAAATATAGTTGGGGTTTTTTCTGTACTGTATCAATAATCGCTATTGATAATTGCAACAAAATCTGGATCTGATGGGAGTGTATCCTAAATTATATGTCTGAGGTCTGACGAGATTTCTCACTTCTTACAAAGCTTCGATAATCAATTCTTTTACTCCCGGCCGCTAACTTCTGGAAATTTCTGCCCGATTAATAAAATGATGGTGCAAATGTAGGCTATACTTAAGTTTTGGATTTGTAAAAAACCCTCTTACTCCTTGAATCAAAATGTTTACGTATACGTATACATGTACATACTGTTTAAAAGGTAATATTCGCCCCCGTTTTATTTTCGCCCCTTTGTTCTCGTTGTCAGCGGGTGAATTTTAGACTGGGTGAATTCAAATGTCTCAGACTATTCCTCTGTCTGGGCGATATTCAATACGGGGCGAAACCGTTTGCAATAGTAGAAAAGCGGGAAAAAACACGGGGCGAAACATAACTTTTATACAGTAGGTCATCTCTTTAATTTCCTGTCGGCGTTTATCTTATCAAGATGGGTGTTCCACTGATCTTGTAATGTCCTTCAAAAAGAACTCGTAATGAACAAGAATAACGATTGAGAATATGATGTAAGTAAAAAAAAACGGTATTGGAGTTTTTCTCTTCCAAACCCAGAAAGTCAACTATTGACCTGGATTTTTTAAAATTTATTTTATTTTGTTCATTATTTGTATTTTTAGACATTCAAATAAATCATCGTTTTGCATTTAATTGTTGATTTTGAATACTATATTTTTTTTACAAAGGTTAGCAGTTTACAAAGCGTTTGTTTGGTTTGACATACTAAGTAAATGCAATATCCACGCATGGTACTGTTTTAAAGTCTCTGGTATCCTAATGGCAAAGTTTTAACAGCAGTTTTCCCTGGGGTTGATAGAAGCTTATTTAAGTGTAGAAATATTGCCAATTGTGGGAGTGGATAACACATTAGTGTCTGTTATCCAGATGGGCGTTTTGGTTGCAATTGGTAGATGAGGTGATATACATACATGTACAGCCGACCAGTCTGCTTTGCTCATTATAGAATATCACTTGCCGAGTGATTCTAAAAACGATAAGCACTAATTTGAAAATAACAAGATAAAAAGCATTTTTTTTTCAGTAGAGCCAAATGGTTAACATTTAAAGGATTATTTTCTTCCGCCAACGCAGCTATAAAGTTAAGAATTGAATTGTAATTCATTCAAACAGCCTCGTACATCTTAACAAAATTAATACTAGTTACCATGGTTTAAACTATGATCGCTAGATGCTACTTGGACGTTCCTTGATGGAAGCAGTGATTGCGAGCATCTTGTCTCATTTCTCTTCGTTATGCATGTCGGTTATAAAGTTTTTAACGTCCTCTTTTGAACGACTGACTGAACTCGACCATTTCATATGCATCCCATACGCCAATCTGAACTCATTTAATCGATTTATAATTAGTGGTTTGATTTTAGGACCTGTTTAGAGGCAGTTTGGTCTTAACAAAATTAATGGTGACACTGGTCTCAACGAGATGTTGAGATCGTACTCCTGCCCTGTATAGATAAAGGTTTAACAAATCTAGACGCAGTTCCTTTGCAGCTTGAATATGAAATGCGTGATATAAATATGAAATGACGGCTAAAGTTCTTCTGTTCTTTTGGATATCCGATAATTTTCTAAACTCTGATAAGTCTGCAGGTCATTGAAATGATACAGAAAAACCAAGAAGAAAGTTTAAGTACCACTGCTGACCGTTTTAGCTCACCTGAGCTGAAAGCTCATGTGGCTTTTCTGATCATGTTTTGTCCGGCGTCAGTCAGACTGTCCGTCTGTCATTAAATTGTTATTAAATCTTCTTCTCAAAAACCATTTTTACAGAGAAGCTGTAATTTATGTGGAAGCATCCTAGGGAAGTGTAGATTTAAGTTTGTTCATAACATGATCCCGGGGGGGTTAGGGTGTGGCCACTGTGGGGGATCAATTTGAAATTTTTACATAGGAATATATAGAGAAAAAAATTTAAAAATCTGTCTTCTTAAAGACCATTTGTCAAGAAAAGTTGTAACATGTGTAGAAACATCCTGAGGTAGTGTTTATTCAAGTTTGATCAAATTATGTTCCCTGGGGGTAGGGTGGGGCTACAATAGGGCGCGAATTTTTAATAGAAATATATAGAGGAAAATCTACTTCTTAAAACGCATTTGGCCCAAAAAGGGTACTTACATGGAAGCTTCCTGAGGAAGGGTAGATTCAAATTTGGTTTAATTAAACCATGATCCATGGGGGTAGGGCGAAGCCACAACGGGGTGTCGAAATTTTACCTAGGAATATAAAGAAAAAAATCTTTAAAAATCTTCTTTTCCAAAACCGATCAGCCAATTAAGCTGTAACTGTAGTAAAAGCCACTCGTATAGTATAGATTCAAGTTTGTCAAAATCATGATTCTCGGAGGTAGGGTGGGGCAACATTAGGTTGTCCAATTTTACATAGGAAAAATTTTGAATCTTATGCTATATGGTATTACTTATATAGAAGCATTTTGACATACTGTTGTTTCTTAATTGTTTAGACCTTTATTTTTGTTTAGCCCCTGGACAATTCTTGGGCCCCACAAGGGGTTCAAATTTTTATGTAGGTTCATATAATAATAAGATCTTCTTGAGAACTGCAATGCTCAATATGTGATATAACTTGTAATTACATTGTAAACATGTAATTACGTAAACTATTTTGTAACACTGATAAATGTTAATTTTACACGTGAAAAATGCATCAGGATGGTTGAGTAAAAAGTCGAATATCTAATACATCTATCACGATATCTTTAAAACGATTTCTGTTATACGACTGAATTTGTGACAAAGGTTTTGAATTATATTTAAGACCCATGGATGAATAATAGTGGAGGATAATTTGTATTAAATATTATGGCTGACAATTGGAGGATTTCTGAGAATGAAAAGACAGTGTGCTGATAATCTGAACACCAGTCCGACATAAAGTTGTACACGTTCGGCATGCCAACATTAAATGGCATCCGTAATAGATTACTTTCTTCGTGCTAAAGCTGCTTCCTTAAGGAACTCGTTAAGGTACTATTTATCATCGGAATACTTATGATGGATCTTTTGTTTAGGAATGCTGATGTATTGCTGCATCACTGATGTACTCAAATAGGTTAAGGGTTTATCAATTTAAAAAAAAAACCCACTAACATTGTGAACGGAAGGGAAAAGTGGAAGAAAGCAAACACGCTATTTGCAAGTTTGAATAAACAGCCCAAATTTTTTTAAATATTGTTTTGGACACGTAGACATATATTTTATTGACTTCCGGTTCAGCGCCATCTATACACTATAAAAAAATATATTCGTTGGGTTAAACTTTCGTTGTTTTTAAACCAAATAAAATTTCGTTTGGATTTAATTTCGTCATATTCTAATCTTTAAAATGCATCAAGTATTAACTCTGTATTTATGAATACTCGGGTTAAAATTTCATCGTGGATTTAATTTCGTTGATTTATACTGCCAACGAAAATAACGAAATTAAATCTTCAACGAATATTTCTGCTCCTACAGACATATACTCGTTACCTGACATTCTGTGCTCCGAAGTAATCTGGTTTTGATTCGTTAAAACTGAAATGAAATTCTCAAGTTATCTATAAATACATCTGTTTATTTACTCTGATGATTTTTAAATCATGTTCATTAAACACTGCGTTCGCCAGATAAAGCGAGTCTATATAATCTACTAGGAAGGATTGTCCTCCGTCCATTTCCATATGACTTGAAGGTACGTGTCAATCCAGCTTCTCTCGGCCCAGTGGTTTATATAACGAAACAGGAGTTCTTAGGCCAATAAACATGTCATTGGATAACAATCCGGCGGACAGATAGTGAAACTAAAGAGATAGATCGATAGAAGCTCGTGCCAACCTGCTAATGACATTGAACGATGACTGACTACAAACTGATTTAATGAAAATTTTATAACGAGCTTCCTATGACTCTGCGATACTTAAAATGCTGTTGTATTATACGTAAAGTTTGGTAGAATGTTATCATTTTCTCGGGTGATTCCAGGTGACAGAGAAAAAAGGAGAGGGGGATAAATATGTTTTCATTCTTTGGAAATCAATAGTTAGCATTGCACACACCCTTGCATCACAACAGTGCAAAAATAATTTTCAAAAATGACATGTTTATCTAAATATATATCATCTTTCTCTAGAAGTTCTGCTATCACTAATTTTTAAAAAAGATTTACGAATTTAATTGTCCAAGAAAAATTATTAAATTTCAAAATAACTACAAGAGATATTTTTTAATTAGTGAACGATTTCACTATTCCTTCAAGAGATATTTTTCAATTTATAGTTACCAATTAAAAAAGCACTTACATGAAACATTTTATGATAACTTTACGATTTCAATAGTTATAAATAATAAAAATTGAATTATTTTTACTAAATTTATAACTTCAATAATCTCTCGGGAAATATTTCCAACTAGAGAAATGATTGATTTCAATAGAATTTATTTTAAAATACTTTTCTTGGTATTTCTGGTGTTATTGCTTTCCTCAAAGAAGTATTAAAAACGGAAACCAATATTGGGAATGTTGTTATTTTCTATTCCAACTAAACTACCACCAAAATCTCAAGGAAGGAACAATTCTTTATATATACACTAATATTTTTACTAAATTTATAACTTCAATAATCTCTCGAGAAATATTTCCAACTAGAGAAATGATTTATTTCAATAGAATTTTAAAAAAAATAATTTTCTTGGTATTTCGTGGTGTTATTGCTTTCCTCAAAGAATTATTAAAACGGAAACTAATATTGGGAATGTTGTTGTTTTCTATTCCAACAAAACTACCACCAAAATCCCAAGGGAGGAACAATTCTTTGTTATATGCACTCTGTGTCTGTGTTGGAATTGGTCGCGTACTTTAAAAAAATTCAATCTTGAATACTTATCGCTTAGAATACACAATATATGGACAATAAGGTTGTTTGCTGACCTATGATTATGATTTGTAATAAACTATTAGCTTTACAGAGACTTTACAACGAAGAATGTTATAAATTGGGTGACAATTCCACCTGGATATGTACTTTTATTTTCATATCTCATCAGATTTTGAGGGGAGTTCGTGTCAAAGGAGTTTCAATGAAGTGCGAAAAACAGAACATGTACTTAGAAACTATCACTGAATTCAAATCGAATTGAAAATCAAGACAACATCTGTATTAATATTTGAATTAAGGATCCTCGACACCCCGTGACTTCTTCTTTTTATGACAGTACGTCACAACATTGCGATTTAAGCGCATTGTGAAATATTTTATTTTGCCAAAATTCGTTGACTTTCTCTGTGGCGCAATGGGTGTTGCTTCGGTTTACTAACCCGCAGGTCCCGAGTTCGAATACTGCAGGGTCTTTTATTTTCATGTACAGCGGTAAAATTTAAAAAGTTGATTTTCCTCCCAAAATTGAAATATTTTTTGGTCATTTTCAAGTCGAACACGTGCTAAAAATGCATATCTTAATCTAATTTATAAGAATGGACTTGTATGCAGAACTTTCCCCAGGTGTGTGGAGGACCCTTAAGGTTAATTTCTGAAAGTGTTCAGGGATTCAAAAAAAATAATTAATGAAACCACACTGTTTGCAAAAAATAACTGTCATTTACATCTATAAATAAGTACAGTCATGTAATTTATTCATCAATAAAAGACAGGATTCTTAGACTATAGGATTTAAAGTTACTCCAGAATAACATAAAATGTGAAACGGGAAGCATGTCGATCCAGTCATTTTCGTGGGTTTTTTTATTTCTCTGGAATAACATATTTTCTCGGTGGTTATTTGTGAAGCTCGCACAATTCGAAAATCTGCTGAACTAAAGCACTCTACAGGAAATTACGGGTTAACAGACCGTCTGTCAATCTGTAAGGCTATAGTTCTGTAGCTAGTCGCTCGATGTATCCCCTGTTGCGTTGGTTGTGATTTAAATCACGGCGTGATTATCACGTCTCCAATAATAGAGTTAGTGTACGGATAAGTCATTGGATTTTTGGATCAACTAAATGATCTCAATAGTGAAAGTTTGAGAAAGTGAATATGTAATAAGTAAAACGAAAGTTCTTATCATCCCATCCCCTCATGATAAACCAAACGACTGTTACACTTTAACATAATCGTCAACGTTTCATTTTTCCTTATTGTGACATTTTCCCGATTTTGACATTTACTTCGATCATAAAATGCTCAATTGTGACAGGGAGCACACGACGGGTGCGACCGATCAACAGGGGATGTTTACTACTCTTAGGGGCATACTCTAAGACCTGGCCTGGCCCCATTGGCCTGGTCTCACTTTTGGCCTCAAATTTGGCCTGGCCTAAAATTTTGGCCTGTCCCCAAATTTGGCCTCTTCAAAAATTTTTGGCGTCAGATTAAAAAATTTCTCTATTACTCATTTTCTTAGATTTACATTGAAGTTTATTGATTTCTCTTTAATGTTGAAAAATCAATGCTTTTTTAAACGTTTACAGAATAATCATATGGAAAAATATATAAAACAAGTGACCGACTGTTTAATTATTTGATTTAATCCATGTATTAACACACAATAAACACCTATGACTTGTGTGTTTATTACTTTATGCCAATACCAAAAAATCAGCTTTAAAACTAAGAGCTGCCACTTTCTCTCTCTCTCTCTCTCTCTCTCTCTCTCTCTCTCTCTCTCTCTCTCTCTCTCTCTCTCTCTCCATTCAAATGTTAAACACCATTTTAAAAGACTGACCTGATTAAAGGATTAATAAATATTTCAAACATTTGTAAACTGGTATATAGCATCAAATTTCTATCACTGTGTAATGCACTTTAAAATTTCCAGTTTGCTTACATTACCTGTCAACACCAATCAAGCCCAAATTTCCTCTCCAGCAGAAATTCGATATCACCCTTTTCTGTTGCTAATCTGCTACACTGGGGTCAGATTCGTAGCCTGCCCTGCCATTTAATATTTTACACGGTCTGATTTGATTAATGTCATTTGTGAATGACTGCAACATTGCAGCCTCTGATAGTTTGATTCAGCAATGGTCATTAATCATCACCTCTTGATTAGTGTAGTGTTGTTTGTATATTTAGGAAACAATTTTTCTCCTACGGGCAATTTTCATTATCAGAATTTGAACAAAGAAAAACATATTGTGACCTTTGATGTTGGATAGAATAAAAAAAATGTTCTCTACCATTATTTTTTTCTTAAACAAGTTGATATATTAAGAAGAGTTACATTGATATTATCCGATCCTGAGAGCAGTTTGATTTAAGTACATTGGAAAACATGCAATGCATGGTTATACCATGGCAGGGCAGTATCTCGCTCTTAAGTACTTAAGAATTTAAAACAGATTTGATCAAAATTTATCAGAATCAATCAATTATACCTGTAGTAATATATACACTGTACAATACTTTCAATTGTTAATTTGTTACTATTATTTAAATAGAACTATCACTATAAGACCCTTAAGCCATATACTAGGATGATTAATATGTATTGAACATAAATCATTAAAAATTCAATAAAATCATTAAATGTGTGAAGAAAATATAAAAAAAATTGAAGCCAACAATTTTTGAAGAGGCCAAATTTAGGGCCAGGCCAAAATTTAAGGCCAGGCCAAAATTTGGGGCCAGGTCAAATTTGAGGCCAAAAGTGAGGCCAGGCCAGGCCAATTGGGCCAGACCAGGCCAGGCCAGGTTTTAGAGTATGCCCTTCTAGGCACCTTATCCAATCTCTATCTTTTTAGAGGTCCGTGTTGGTCTGCTTTAAATTCGTATTTCTCTGTATGGATTTTTGAGGTGGTTGACAGTTTGTTATTGTCATTGTTTATTGTGTAAATATAACACACTTTTTTCAAGGGTGTCGGTAATTTTTATTGCAACACAAAAGGACATACACCATTTGATCAATTTTGATAATTTTTAAGGCATTGACTGCTTATTTTTTTTTATGTCGTCGGTCCTATGACACACCAATGCAGTGCAGACAAATTGAATACTGCGCGTTAGCATTCAATGCTTATATTTATATTCATACTGATGTTTATTTTTTGTATGAAATAAATGTGTATCGTCGCTGTAAAGCCATTATATATATACGCTTTCAGTCAGGGATATGAAACATACGTAGAACAGCCATATAAAATGTTATTTAGTACGTTTCAATGGATAAAAATATATACAGGCAATTGTGCCTCACGAGAAATTCACGTTAATTGCACGTGAAAATACAGGTGAAAAGAGCACTGACATGAATTTCACGTGAAATTTTTCACGTGAATTTCACGTGAAGTCTTATAGCTATATTAAGCTTTTTAATTAGTTTTTTTTCAAATATATGAAATGAACTTATATTTCGATATGTTAAGTTTGAGATGAATAAAACGTGTTTTCAGAAGTGTTATTTTTCAAGAATACATTAGCTCGGTTGTGCTGCGGACAGCTTATCCATTCAATCTCGAATGCAGCTATAAAAATATTATTCCTATAAACAACACCAGTCCGATCTTGACTTGCGCCCTTTCCCACCGGATCAGATGCCAAAGAGCGAGCTAATTTCTCAGATTCATCAAGGTCAAAACTACGAGGTTGTTCCATTAAAAATGAGTACTTGTAATTACGATTGATTGCTGTCAAAGCATAAAAAGTAAACGTTGATTGTCTGTTCGACATTCTCCAATTATTCCAACCATACAGATGGGCTAGTGAACATACGTGTACATCGTAGTACAGACGGTTTACTGAGAGGTCATACAATGCACACCGGTGCTCAGAAATTGCAAATAACATCGGTAGATATCTATATCTAGTAAGGCGGCGACAAAAATGTAAGATACGCTTTAAAATTTTTGTATATGGATGCAAGAAAATTGCGTTAATTGATTGGAAGTTTGTAAGGTGCGAATTAATGTATATGAGGATATGCGATTACCCTAGCAGCAAGTTCCGTTGTTCTCCCCCTGGGATTTCTGCTCGCCATAAATTTTGCATCAGCATTATCCACAATTGATCTTCAAAATGTAACTCCAGCAAAAAACATAGTAATACGTGAATGCTTAGGTGCTTCGTTTGATATCTACCAGATATCCCGCTAGTTTAAAGGATGTATTAACCAGGCTGATTAACAATTTACCGAAGCATAATAAGGCCATGATCCTGACTGAGTATTTCAGTTTTTGTCCCTCTCCTTGATTCGCACAATATTTTACCAGACCGACGGTAAAAGTAGTTTTTTTTGGGCGTCGGTTGTCGTCTCGGCGGGTTTTTTTTTCGTCGGATGACAACTGAAGGTTTAAATGTGTACACAGTATCTGTAATAGAGTTGCAAGAGTCTTTTATCCCACCTGTCATCGATTAATTGATCACAGATAGGCATAATGTGCAGGGACAGTAAGAGTAAATGAAGACTTGGTCAACGGTCAGTCTCGGAACTATCAGTCACAGTCTGACGATTGTCGCCCGACTCACATATAATCGCTTGACGTCTGATTGGCAGCGCTCGATAATCGGGCGACAGCAAATCGAATTGGTCACGTTCGATTCACTGTATAATAACTGTGTTATTTTCAGCGATTTGGGCTTAAATTAACCTGTCACTGCTCGTTAGCGCGGTATAAGAAAAAACACAATATACACGTGTGGATTTATTCCATTTCCTGACATCATCTATTATTCTGTGATATTCCAGACTCCTCCTCGGTTTTTTTTCATCAGATTCAATACTTCAAGTGCCCTGTATGTGCGGTGTTTGAAAAATAATCTATTTTGTTCCGCCTAAGCCTGATTTCGACCAAACAATGGTACCAGAATACGTTACGATACTCATTGTGATGGTTATTGAAATTGTGATAAATAATCATCAGAGATCTGTATTAAGACCAACATTTGTCATAAGATCTTATCATAGCTGTTTCCCAAAACTGTCATATCTAATTATTTGAGAGATGATTCCCCTAGTACACGTACCTGTACCCGTTTAAAATCTCAACCTCTCTAATATTAGGAATGCAAAACACTTCATAAATATGCCTATTATTGCGTAAGTTAGACATTCATTATCTAACATATTTTATTTTTATCCATTTTTTTCTGACCAACTTTAGTCATATTTCAAACACCACCTACCCCACCCGTTAAAGATATTCAGTTGGTGCACAATCAAATTTATTCCAGAGCATAAATCTCATCAAAATTTGTAACATACACTATCTAATTAAAATATAAGCAAAAGAAAAGAGTCTTCGCGCAAGTATAGTTCTTTTTGTTTTCAAAAATTCACATTGAAAAATTTAGTATACGCAAGAATAAGTGTGACTAAGGAATAGTCTTAAGATTTCTAGCACTTGAGATAGTTTTGTGAAACAGAAGTGATAGATCTTATATATGATTGTAATAAGTCAGATCTTATGACAATCTTAAGATATGTCTTATGATAAATCTTAAGATAGTTTTGTGAAACCCAGCCCAGATTTATGTAAACATTGTTTGCGTTTCTTCTTCCCAAAAAGGTCATGATCTTCTACGACTTAATTATAACCTATTAATGGACGCACGTGAAAATGAATATAGCTTTATATTGGCATTTAAAAGATAAATTTGCGCCTAAAGTATGTTATGAATTATCAATTAAACATTGATTTTGTTGACAGTGAACTGCAGAACTATAGCTCCACGAGAAATTTGGGTCCACTGTTTGTTAACCCGAATTTCCCGTGGGCTTCAGTTCTGAAGCTAAATGAACTTTCGTTAAATGTTTGCCATTAGAGCATTAAAAGCATGCAATAAAAAAACTCTTTATAGATAAATAATAGATTATGTCAAGAACATAATTATATCGATTTGATATTTTCTGACAATCTCAAAATATTCAGTGACAGGAATAATAATTTCTAAATAATTTAACAGTTTAAATTGTGGCAAAGTTTCTTTAATCATTTTGTAAAAATCCATTACATTATGTAAAAAAAATATTTTAAAAAAAAATCATCAATCTGGCACTTTCACATGACAAATCGAATACATGTGGATTGCTAAATTGGTGGGATCGAATGTTTTCTTGCGATCACTGTATTTTGATTTTCCTCTCTTTCGCACAAAATTACGCAAAAATCGGTAAACAGGTTGGGCAAACTCTCACAAGAAACAGTTATAAGTTATATTTGAAAATATTGAACATTTTGTTTAAAACGATAAAATTAGCACGTCGTCGGTGTGTCGGGGTATCCGTCGTAGGCAAATATCCGCAGAGAATAGAAATATGAAATTACTACAGTTTATAAATTGCGGGAAGTTAATGATAAAAATGCCGTTCATGCCATTGATTAAGACAATTGAAACTTTAACGCAAGTATCATTTATTTTCGAGTTGAGAAACGGAGCTAGCATTTGTATTAAATTAAGGCATTTAAATGTAAGGAGCGTACATGTTTAAGTGCCACGTCGTGATTTTTTTTTTCGTTTAAATTCCAACTTTAAAGTTAGAATTTTCCAACTTTAATTTTGGAAATTCTAATTTTAAGCTAAGAAAATCCAATATTAAAGTTGGAAAATCCAAGTAAATTGGCTTTTTTTTAGATTAAAGTTGAAATTTTGAAAAAATATCCCAATATGACACTAATACGCTTTAGTTTATCGGTGTTTTTTTTGTGTGTTTTTTTTTTTGGGGGGGGGGGGGGGGCTATGACAAATTGTTTAACAAGAATTACAGCGACGGAATCAAATGACCATTACATGATGCCATTGGCTGGAATGACTGAAATTAAGAGAATAACCAATTATCTTATGAAGTTTTATACTTTCACATATTTACACCAGCACAATCTAATTAAAATTAGATGTTTGATCCGCTCGCTTACTCGCTACACAAATTTGACCCCTGACTTGACCCTCTATGGGATGTTGTTAGATGTTTGTGTAGCGAGTAAGCGAGCGGATCAAACATCTAATTTTAATTAGATTGACACCAGCAGAACCGGTTTTCTATCAAAGATAGAAATATTCAGAGTAAATAATTTCTGTATGGGAACACATAAAAAACAAATAAATAAAACAAGAAAACCATAGGCCACATCGATCACTTGAGAAACAATGACCATAATAAAATCCGCAAATGTATCTCGACAATGTAGTAAAATAGATCCTTAATTAAAAAAAGATCTTCAAAATTTTCTCCAGATAATCTTATGCTAACATTGAGCCCTTTTTGTAACTGGATGATTTTACAATAATATCACACACTGAGCATTGCATTTCTCAAAAAGATCTTAAACAATCGTTCATATAAGTACTTGTATAAACCTATATCAAACTTTAACCCCTTGTGTGGCCAAGAATTGCCTCCAGGGGCAACAGAATAAACAATTGAGAATCAACAAATATCAAGATTGTATATAAATAATACCATTTTTTCAAAACATTTGAATTTTCAAAAAAAAAAATTTTCTTAGGTAAAAATTCGACCACCTATCCTGCCCCATTTTACCCAACCCTAACTCCGGGGATCATGCTTTGATTAAACTTGAATCTACATTACCTAAGGATGCTTCCACACAAAATATAGATTTTCTGGCCAATTGGTTTTGGAGAAGATTTTTGAATATTTTTTCTCTATATATTCCTTTGTAAAAATTTGACCCACAATTGTGGCCCCACCCTACCCCTGGGTATCGCGATTTGAACAAACTTAATCTACACTATCTAAGGATGCTTTGTTAAGGAAGATATTTCCCTAATACATTCTTATTTACATAAAAATTACCTCCAGCCCCCCCCCCCCTCATTGTTGCCAAACAATACCCTTTGGGATCATAATTTGAACAAACTTGAATCGAATCTGCACTACATGAGGATCTTTCCAAAAAAGTTACAGATTCGATTTTTGGAGAAGGTTTTTTAAGATTTTTTTTTATATATTTATATGTAAAAAAAAAAAAAAAAAAAAAAATCAGACCCTCCCCAGTTGTGGCCCAACTATTGCCGTTGGAATCTTGGAATCATGATTTGAACAAAGTTGAATCTACACTACTTTAGAATGTTTCCAAACAAGTCTCAGCTTTTCTGGTCGATTGGTTTTTGAGAAGAATTTTGAAAATACCAACAAAATTTCATTATTCTTAATTGGCTCTCCTTGAAAAAGAACATGACACTTTATTTAAATAAACTTGAATCCCCTTTTTAGCTCACCTGAGCTGAAAGCTCAAGTGAGATTTTCTGATCACCCGTTGTCCGTCGTCCGTCTGTCCGTCCGTCTGTAAACTTTTTACATTTTGAACTTCTTCTCTAAAACCACTTGACTAAATGTCCGAATTCAACCAAATTTGGCACAAAGCATCCTTATAAGAAAGGTGAATATAAATTGCAAAAATAAAAGGTCAGATTGTATTCAAAGCGGAGAAAACCTCGAAACTGTAAAAAAAAAAAGGGGGGATGCATCTTAAGAAATCTTCTTCTCAAGAACTACTGAGTTAATCTTAACGTAATTTAGCATAAATCATATTTATGGAAAGGAAAATATAAATTGCAAAAATTAAGGGCTAATTTTGTTCCAAATTTGAGCTAATTACGAAAATACTAATAAAGCGGGTTCGTTATTCCATATCTCATTGACTGGCAATTTCGTACGATATAGACTGGTCCTCTGACAGGCATTGCCAGTCTATCGTACGACCAGTCTACCACATCTCGAAAACGAGGTTCTTTGTTTGAAGCAGCCATTTTGGATGCATGTTGTCAATCCTACAAAGATCAATATGTATGTTGTGCAACAGTTTACGTGCGAATATAATCTATGAAACATGGAAGATATATTTGTGCCGATTATCGTGAAGTAAATTGAGGTTAAATATTTCAACGCGTTGTCTTTTTTCACTTGTGACGATGGTTTTAGCTTGTTTTGATTTTCGTTTCATTTTGCTTTTTAACTTTGGGAACGATCGCCTGTATTCAGTATTCTGGTACTTGGAACACAGACTTGGGTAAAAAGGCAGTTGATTGTTTACTTGCGAAAATGATAAAATGTGATGCATTAACAACGTACTAAAAGACATTTAATTCAATTGGTAATTGGGTATGATCTCTGAGCAATCGTTGGGGTCCCAATGGTGATTAATTCAATGGTGATTAATTCAATGTGTTTTGTTAACATGCCTAGCATTTCCTGGAGTCTATTTATTTTAAACAGACATTAATTTCGTTGATGGAGATATGTATAGTTATATATGATTTTAAAAAGTAAATTGTGCTCTTTCTAAATAAGTGCCGCATTTTCCCTGTTTTTATTGTTCATTAATTTCTAATTGAGTGTCAACAAGGACCAAACAAGATCCTTTACTCACTGTCATAATTGGGTCATAGGGTAGGACTTACATGTATTCCTCCAAAATACACAGAAGTGCATAAACTGATTTTGTCACTTGGCTAACTCAATTACAAAACATTTTATCTATATAATGTAAGTATACATTTAAAAAATGAAATTAAAAAATTGGATAAGCTTTTAAAAGTTGCCTATAATTCTACGACTAACGCTGAAATGTTTGTTGATCATTAGAATTGTCTAACTAAACATTAAATACTTGTGTACTGAAAAATCAAAAGGATGATGTGCTATAACTACTTTGTGGGTTCCCTTCTCTCATTTGATGAAATATATGAAATCTGCAACAATTTTGGTAGTTTTCAAACGAGTAAATAAAACGTCTTTTAAACAGTTCTGACACATTATAATTATGAGAATATCTGCATTATTTTTAAGAAAATATTGCAGCAGAAAATCATCTTGGTTTGTAGCCGTTTATTGTTTTTGAGGAAAGATGAAAATAATTGATGGGCCTTAGTACAAAAATGATACCTGTATGCCTGACAGAACATTGAATTATATAGCTTTTTAACATATCATGTGACAACATTTTCCAGTCGAATGTTTTCATCAATCACGTGAGTAAGGTTATACAACGTCACACAAGTTTACACCCGGTAAACAATAATTTAAGAGAAGACCAATTAAGTTTTTGACTTAGCAACTTTTGCCACAGAGTTCAAACACTGCGTACTGGCTTCCAGGCTATCTGGCGATCCTCTGTCCGTCAATCTTTGATAGCTTTCACGTATGAGCTACGAGCTGTGAAAATAAAATGTATCTCATCGGCATGGTATATTCATAGAGCTTAGCATGTTGTAGCATCTTAAATAAACACAAAAAAAAATAATATTCACTTAGATGTGAAAATGAAAATTACACTAATTTAAGTTCGATTTTTTTTTCATAGATACCAATACACCAAACAAAAAATATGGCAGGTAAATGGTAACCACCTTTTCCAGTATTTTCATCACATAAAATAGATATATATTGCATGACCGCTGAGACAAAATATTAATGAAATAAAATGTTGGCATTCTTTGATTGTGTAGATTCAACATGTTCAAATTATGATTATACACGATAAGGTAGACCCACAATGGGTGCTGATTTTTAAACTGATATACGTCTTAGAAAATGTATGAATTTTTTTTAATCTTTAAGGAGCTAATACTGTTCACATATGTGCAAAAACTGCATGAAATAATATACCGGTGTTATATATAATTTATATATCGCAATATATTTTCACCCTTACCCCTTTATAAAATATTGAGTCTTACATCAAAAAAAATTATGGTACTTATCTTTGCTAAATATTAAATTTTACTGTTCTTAATCATTTAAAGTGATTTAAATCAAAGTAGTTCGCCATTGTTGCTCAGGTGAGCGATGTGGCTCATGGGCCTCTTGTATAAATAATGTGTTATGCCAAGTTTGGTTGAAATTGGCCCATTGGTCCTGGAGAAAAGGTCATAAATGTAAAAAAAAAGTTTAGGGCAGTCGGACAGACAGACGGACACCGGACAAAATGTGATCAGAAAAGCTCATTTGAGCTTTCAGCTTAGGTGAGCTAAAACATAGCAAGTGCATTATTTGAAAAAGGGAACCGTATGGTTTCGTCCCTTGATTAATTCTATAGGTTTATTAAACCCGCATATTATGCATCGATTGTAAACAAAAAAAACTTCGGAGAAATTCGTGAAAAAAGTTACATTTTTAAATTGATTTTTGATTTACCAAAACATTTTTGAAATAGTATATTTTTCCTTTTTTTAGCAAACGTCCAAAACATAATAAATCATGTACCCGCCTCGACGTCGGAGGCGAATCTTAATAAGAGGCGAAATTACGCAGTACCCTTTAATAAAAAGTATGTTTCAATCTGAGAAAACTACTGGAATGCCCATTATTAGACACTTACTAAGCAAACCCATCGTTTAGATACTAATACATAAAATTTGATATATAAATCAAACCAAACAGCTTTGAAATAAATGAGCATGAATGAGAGGGAATGAGAGGCATAAAATTGACTTTGCGATAGGTCTGCGAGTGTTTCAGGCCAATAGACGGGTGAAAGTTCGTCAGCTTACAAAGATGTCAATGACTAGAAACTTTTCATCTTTGTAAAATTATAACAGTCCGATAAATGTTCATAATTTAATCTACTGTTCCTTAGGAGAAAGGATAAATGTCTCAATTATTTATATTGATGTTTATTTTATGAAATATTTTTGTGTCATCGCAAGATGGAACAGTCATAAAACCTGTTATTTAGTGCACTTCTGCGGCTAAAATTATAGTGCCAAAAACTCTTTTCTGAGATCGAATGAATATGATTTAACGATTATTTTTCAAATGTACATATCATTTAATATTTATTACTTTGACGAGACATTAGCGCTTCTGATTGGTCGGAAAAAAATGTTGATGCCTGCATCAATAAAACTTTTGCCGGATCTGCTTTTCTTTACTGTTCTGACCTTACACTATTTATAGAACGGGAACTTCCAAAAAAAAAACCCCACTGTCAACAAAATGTAAATTTGTAAGCAAACAAAATACAACTTTATAAATATAAAAAATTTAAAGTTTAACATTGAAAAATAAATAATACACACTATTTAGTTCACTAACTAGAAAATTAAGTGTCTTATTACGACTTCGTCTGCTTGAGGCGAAGATCAACATTTATGGCGAGGATGGCTGTTCCAGGAATAACTAGAGCAAAGCTCGTTGCAAAGCAAGGAGTAGGTCTCGCGTTGCAGCTGCGAGGTGAAAAAAAAGATTTGCGATTGACACTTTCTTCTTCTTTTTTTTAAGTGACACGGTGACTCAAAAAAAGATGTTTTACTTGTTGATTATTAAAACAGAAATAAGAAGAAATATACGAAATTTTATCATGATATGGGAGGTTCACGCATTTTAGGTCATCACCTACATGTATCAGTTTACAAATCGTTAAAAGTTTTCCGGAATTACACATGTTAACAAACCAAGCTGTTTTGGACATTGATTTTGAGTGTCGCGTGATTGCGAAACTATCTAAAGATTGAAAGCTGATGGCCTATGTACCTGTCATACTATGTTTCGAACGATGTCAACACCATCAATGTTGCGTGCGGAAGAAGTGCATTGATCAAACGGCAAAAAACAGGATAATTTTAAAACATTTTGGGCAAAAAGTATATGATTACTAGCTACTAAAGATATGGACTCGATGTTTTGTGCTTTATTATAGGTACAGTACGGCCAACGCGGGTCCCATATTTTCCCGCGACCCCTTGATTGTGTTTTAATCTTTTCTGCGATACATCGTCGCGGCATTGTCATCGCGGTTATCGCGGGTCCACGAGTTTACCGCGATGGTGAAAGACACCGTAACAGGTGTGTGTTCGGTCTCAACGCTCAATCAAGGAAAAAAAGGCGGTTTTTTTTAATGTTTTAATTTTTGTTAGAATTAAGATATGGAAAGCAATTTACTTATATAAGTTGGGGGAAATACATCATTTTCTGGGAATTATTTTATAACTTAAACTTTTAGAAATGTTTTTATTTTTTTAAAATATTGTACAAGAGCTCCAAACATAACAAAGTCATTGAATCCATGCAAATTTGTAAACACAAAAATCATAATTTTTTTAATATGTTTTAATTCTGGTTGTAACGCGCTTTCTGATTGGCTAAAAATTATTTTATATCGTACAAGCTTATCTTTTAAAAAGATTGGTGAGCTAGCGCTGTAGCCATCATAAAACACAGAAGCATCGGCAATGGCATAGCTCATTGACTGTGCCTTAATCATTATGTATCTACTGTAATTTCAACTTCGAAGTGAAAATTTTCAAGAACCATTGGTACCGATTTGTAGCAATCGTATCTTCTCGGGCCTTTCCCGGCGTCAAGCTCGGAAAACATATCAGAGGTTGTTTTCCGAGCTTGAAGGTAGTTAAAATAAAGCTAGCTATTTATTATAATATTTAAAATAACTGCATAATAAGACCTAAGCGAATGTTACTATTTTGACATTTACAATATAACACAAAACTTCGTGTGAAGATGATAAAACGAAATTCACATGGTACAGTTTATCTACAGTAGTACAGTATTCCCAGAATCCCCTACTATGGAGTCGAGCATGCGTATTCAAGTGAAAAAGACTAACGTAGTTGCTAGCGCACGAGAGCGCTACCAATAAAGAATGTTTTACATCACAGTAGTAAGACTAACTTCTCTCTCTCTCTCTCTCTCTCTCTCTCTCTCTCTCTCTCTCTCTCTCTCTCTCTCTCTCTCTCTCGTTGCAAATATCTAATATTTTATGTAAAGTAATACATGTAGCCTTAAAAGTAATCTGATCAAAATACAAATCTTTACATTAGTGCACAGATTGCAGCAAAATGCAGATCTCTACATACCGTAACTGCACATACTGCAGTGACGGGCGTTTGATCTGATCAAAATACAGATATGTACATAAGTGCACATATTGCAGTGACTGGCGTTTTCGAGTTTTTGCAATTGGTAGACTGCCTGAAACCGAACATAAAATTACTTTAAATGGGATATATTTGTATTCTCTCAATAATTTCTGAACAACCCTCGTATGCATGATTCAGACAGGTACATTAAAAATCACAAGAAAGGCACAATTTTGAGGAAAGGTATCCCTTTTTTACATGGCTAATAATTAATACATCACATATTGTGTACAGAAGTTTTTTTACTAATGCATACAAACATAATATAATTCATAATCTACATTTTTTCAAACTATCATATTTTTACCATCTGAAAAATACAAATACGCCATTCGTAAATACATGTGTATATGTAAAACTCGCTGTAGCTGTGTTCTCACAATCTGCATTCTTGGTTATCCCTGGTTATAGTCTGTATTTAATCGAGCAAATCTTTTCAGCATATTTTTAAGAGGTTGTCATATATATGGATTTTGTAAATATTGTGTAATAAATACGCAGAAGGTAATCACTTTTGTTTTGAAATAAAAATATGTTTTCATTTGTTCGAAATTTAAATTTTATTAAGACAATTTCGCTTTTTGTTAGAACAGAATATACACTTCTATAGCTACTTAGCGGATCACAAGAAGGGTCCTTTTTCTACAGTAGAAAACCATTCCAGACCTGTAGATCTACGACCCCCCACACGTTGAAAACTGACCCCATAGAATATTGACCTCGCTTATCAACTACATAGAAATCAGAAGGGATACGTGTAGCATTCAGGGGGAAGGGGGTGGGGGGCAGCGAAAGCATATAAAAGATGGATGTGCCTCCCGTTTTACCCTGTTAAATATATAATATCAGTTTGAACAAAGCGACGTCTTTGCTTAACTTTAACTTAAAGTACTCGTCAGCTTGCCTTATGGTGCCCGTTCGCTAAGCCATTTTAGGGTTGTGTTTCCTCCTAAAAGGTACATGCATGATGATGCGCTCGCTTGCGCTCCCTTTTTGCATAGCTATAAAGACGGTAATGATGCGACAGCTCGCGTCTTTTCGTTCTGCTGAATAGGCCCCACCATTTATGGAAGATGATTTCATAGACAAACTTACATGTATATATTGACCTATGTATGTACATGTATTGTATATTTTTAGAAGAAAAAACCCAGAAGACAGATGTGAAATTTCGACGAATTAAGCGGATATTTAAAATTAATATCTGTTCTATTTAGCTATAGTGAGTGTCTGACAACCGAACAAAACACCGTCACACCGACAGACTTATGTTACAGGTACACATTCACTTTTTGTGAATTAGGACTTCTGGTCTCAAATATGGATTGATCTCTACAAAAAAAATTTTGCGTCAATTTTATTTTTATATTTTCTTTACATATTTGATGATTTTATTGATTTTAAGTTCAATACACATGAAACATCACACTAGATGGCTTTAGGAGTATTATAGTAATAGTTCTATTGAGCATGTTTATGACTACAGATATGAGTGATTGATTCTAATAGATTTTGATCACGTCTGCGTTTAGATTACAAAGTAATTTAAGAATTTTATACTGCCATTGTATTACCATGTTTTTTTTCTCAATTTTCTTAACTCAAACTCTCTCAGGATCAGACAATACCTATATCAAATACTTGTTTTAGAAAAAAAATAAATAAACACAGAGACCGATTTGTATAGTAATAGTTCCGCTAAAAATGAGTATAAATGCCTGGAACACTTACCTGTACACTGGAACACTTACCTGTACATGTATATGTTAAATCAAAGGAAAGTTTAAAGTTAAGTCAGAATATGCATGTATTAATTGCTAGATTCAAATGTCGTTTATACATGTAAGTACCGCGGTTCTACTGAATTGGAGTCAAAGCCAATGCTAAATGTAAAGCCCTTTTTAGTGTCATTATTACTTTGTGATTTGCTATTTCTGTTATATACCGAAGTTTGCAAACTGTACATTTTAATTTTGATCACAATAAAGATCGATTTCAAACTCACACAGAATCATCTATAAAGTATTCTGTTTCTTTTGTTCAATTCTAAATTCGAAATTTTGGAATTTGTGACGTTTATATTGTTTTTAAATCAAGGATTGTATTTGTTATATATATACACTTCTTAAACCTGTTACAACAAGAAAATAATTATTGTTCTTAGAAATATCAAAATGGGATGATCCATGCAATCGCGGATTTAAGGAGTGGGGAAATTTCAAACTTTTTAAATTCACTTATTAAATTGACCGATAATAGGCCTAGAACCCCCCCCCCCGGTAAACATAATTATCCCTCGAATCCCCCTCCCCCATTCTGGATAAAATTTTCTGGATTCACGTGTGTGATGAGATGTGCCTATTTCAGATCCATGGTGAATAAATCTCTCATGGCGATATAGACTGTGATGGATAATTTTTTTCTTTCCCTGTTTTTTCTGCATACAATAAGGGCGTGTTTTTTATTAATTTAGATTGATATCATTCCTTTTCAGTCATGGTTTGACAATGTAAACATACGTCATTCCACCCTCCCCACAAACTTTCCCAATCCTTTATTTTTTTCTAGATTCGCGCCTATTTTAAATATCTAGTTAAAATTCAGTTATTATCTATTATCTAAAGTATGTCTTTTTCCTCTGTTGTCAAGTGTAATGTGAGGGGAACATTTTTATTCAGTGTGCTTTAATTTACAAAACAAGACTATATTTTTATTTTTAATTTGAAAAGTTATATGACAGACTAAGATAATGATGATAAGCAACAACAGGTTATCGGAAAAGCGTACTCAAGCTGGTTATTCGAACAATCTAAGTACATTGTATCAAGCAGGCAACCCCCCCCCCCCGAACCAGCACCACCCCTGTATCTACCCTAAAGACAATAATAATAATATATAGTCGATATTCTACAAGGTCATTTTTCTACAACCAACACGGAGAATAATGACCCTTAGACCATAATTTCTACGATGTAATCTAAGTATTCTAGATCTACAACCGGGTGGGTCATTTTTCTATGTAGAAAAACGACCCCCGGTCAATATTCAACGGGTTCACTTTTCGTCGTTACACCGGCTGCATACTACATACCCACCTCGACGGCAACCACCAGAATTCTGTATGCACAATTTATACGTAATGTTACGCAATTCCCCTTTCTCTGTTCCTCAACTGACACTTTGCGAAATTAAAAATGTGGCGGGTTCTCCAGAATATATACATGTGTGATCATTCAGATTCCCCCGGTGTTGAACTATCAACATATTTTCAGCAAACAACTGAACAACTAACTCCATTTATAAAATAAATGAATACAAATTAATATTCATGAATTCCCTCAAATATATTTCCTGTAATTAAATGCGAGACGAAAATGGGGTAGGTAACTCGTGTTGAAAACGAACAGTTTTCACCTGAGACAGGTTTCACAATACTGCAACGGTGTGGACAAGGATTCATAATCCACAGCAAACGCCTTGCATCATTTACATAGCACATGTACATGTAAGCATCATAGGTAAAATGTAAACTAAGCTTAAAATTCATGCAAAAAATCGAAGATATTAAGATTATAGAGTAGTAATTTTTTTAGTCAGATTCAGACATAAGGTACAAGCATGCGAAGCTTGTGTATTTGATAACCGCAAATAGCTAGTCGATGCACGCTCGATTGCTCTCCTGGGCCACATGCGAGGGGTGAGTTACCTTAATCAAAAGCTAACGGGAATGGTACTAGTGTTGTATTTATCATATGCTAAATAGTTTTTATTTATATCATGTGCTTAATTATTTTAAAAAGATGAAAGTTTGAGATAGAACTTTTTTCACATATTGCTTTTAAAGGTATGCTTTTTTAAATATTGAGAACTTAACAATAGAAAATAAAATATCTTAAAACGCGCGGTGAAAAAAAAGCACGGAACACATTAAAAACCTTTTTTTTTTTTTTTTTTTTAGCATCACACATAGTAAAGAACAATGTTTTTTGCGATTTTATTTTAATTTCACGCATCATTTAATTATCGCTTATTTGCCAAATAAAAGCGGGTACCTGTCTTCATGTTTAGCTTTTTAATCTCATAGTACGCAATACCCACAAAAAAATAACACTTTCATAAGATTATCAAGTTCACAAAGAATTTTTTTTTCAGCGACAGACATATCGAATTTTAACCGTTTTCGAGTTATAAAGCAAATAATTTCAAAGGCTCTACAACCCTAAATTTAGGGGCCAGTCCCTTTTGTATGGTATTACAGCCCTTCATATTTTTCACAATTTTATTAGGGTCTTCCGTTTCCAACGGAAGACCCTCTTGTTATTCTTCGGTTTCTTTTTAGGGTCTTCCGTTTCCAACGGAAGACCCTCTTGTTATTCTACGGTTTCTTTTTCTTTATTAGGGTCTTCCGTCTTCAGCGGAAGACCCTTCTATTATTCTATTGTTTCTTTTTCACTTTTCTTATTATTATTATTCTTTTTTTTTCTTACCGATTTTGTGCAGACGATTTCTCGGAGATGGCTCAATCGATTTCGTTCAAATTTTTAGGATCAACGCAGTCTTATCTGAAGTTGATTGTTTTTTAACCATTTTTGAAAATACACTTCCGGTCGGAAGTTATCGTCCGTTTACGATTTTAAAAAGTCAATTTTGTCTGTCAGGTTTCTCAAAAACGAGTAAAGATTAAGGGCTGAAATTTTCAGAGATGATAGATCTACCTCTTTTCTGGTGCACCTCGGTCAAGAGAATGCCAGCCGTCACTTCCGGTCGTCACCGGAAGCAAATTTAAAAAATTTTAATTTTCGACATTTTTTTTTTTTTAATATTTTTCTTTGAATTTTTTTATAGTTGACAGTGACCCTTTTACTGATTCAGAATATGTCATTTGTTTTAAAATCGATCAACGCATTCTCGAGATATTAAGCGTCAAAGTCCTGAAGCGAGAGCCCGAGTAGCTCAGTCGTTATGGTCGTGGACATTTGCCCAGGCGACCCGGGTTCAAGCCCCGAGTGCCGAAAAAAATTTTGTCGTTTTTTTGGCGTAGACTCACAATTTTATCTTTAAAACGATGAGTTTTATCTCATTTATTCAAAAATCGGACGGAAGACCCACTCGTTGCTCGCAACGAGATCGCATCTAGTTATTATTATTCTTTTTTTTCTTTTTCTGACTTTTTTGGAGCGTTATTTCTCAAAAACTATTCAACCGATTTGCACGAAATTTTCAGGACTGATTAAGCATCATCGGCGCTACATACTGTTAAATTTTCAAATGATGACGTCACTTCCGGTTTCAGATATTGACGATTTTGTAAATTTTTAAGGGTCATTTTGTCCACGCATCTCCTCCGAAACTAATCAAGATAGAAGCTTGAAATTTTTCCAGGATTGTAGATTAAAGTCTGAAATTGTACCCCCCTGCTTCCAATTATTAAAATTGCGCAAGGCCTCGAAGCTCGCCTGAACCTGAAAATTAGGACCAAATTTTTTCACGAAATTTTCGAACATTTTCTCTAATATCTTTTGATGTATAAATATTTTGTTAAAACATGTAATGCAAAAGTTGTTTCAATTTACACGGGCTTTCATTTGATATCAAGAAAAAAGGGCTGGCCCCTCAAATTAGGGGCCAAGAGGGCTCTAAAGTCTTTTTGCAATAACTCTTTACTGAACAAAAATTTGTTATCAATTATAGAAGCAAAAATGTTTATTGTACAGCTGTTTATCTATACAGTACCACACCTTAATCATATGTTACGTAATTAGGGGTTTCAAGGGGCCAGAAGTCCCAAAACTTTGATCATTAATATCTAGAAAAGGAGAAATATTTTGAAAAGCATTGCAGAAGAAAAAATGCTTAAAATAATGTTCTCAACAATTTGCTACCTAAAAAAAAATTTGTTGGTGGCCCCAGTAAGGAGTTTAAGGGTCGGCCCCTAAAACACATTAATTCAGATATCTCTAGAACGGTCAACAATTCCTGAACACTTGTTGAATAAAATATGTTTATATTTGCGAGATCTTTCATTTGATATCAAGAAAAAAGGGCTGGCCCCTTAAATTAGGGGCCAAGAGGGCTCTTAAGTCTATTAATAATAACGTTTTACTGAAAAATAATTTGTTATATATTATAGAAGCAAAAATATTCTTTGTACAGTTATTTATCTATACAATACCATACCTAAGTCATATGTTACGTAATTAGGGGTTTCAAGGGGCCAGGAGTCAAAAACTCTGATCAGTAATTTCTAGAAAAGGAGAAATATTTTGAAAAGCATTGTAGAAGAAAAGTTGCTCAAAATAATGTTTTTAGTAATATAATACCTAAACCTTTTTTGTTGGTGGCCCCATTAAGGAGTTTAAGGGTCGGCCCCTAAAACACAGTTGTTCAGATATCTCTAGAACGGTTAACAATTCGTAAACAGTTGTGGAACAAAATATGTTTATATTTGCAAGACCTTTCATTTGATATCAAGAAAAAGGGGCTGGCCCCTCAAATTAGGGGCCAGGATGGCTACAAAGTCTTTTAATAATAACTATTTACTGAAAAATAATTTATTATATATTATTGAAGCAAAAATGTTCACCTCATTAAGCTTAATTTAAATCTGAAATCCGTTTTAAAATCGGACGATGCATTACAGAGATATAGGGGTTTAAAAATTGATTTTTCCGGAAATTTTGATTCCACATTCTTGGTTAAGAAAGTAGTGTTATGTTCAAAGTTAAATTAACTCGTGCCTAGAATGATTCGATATTTGTTAAGACGTTCTTAAACACATTCGGATTTTTTTTGTCAAGTCGTTCTTGAAATCCTTAAGGTTTTTGTTAATTCGCACTTAAAGTCATTCGAATTTTGTTAAGTCGTACCAAGAATTATTCGATTTTTTATATCTTTTTGTTTTAATTACTCCTGATATTGGCTTTAGAGCTCTGCTTCTTACAGAAACATCTAGCTTTTCTTTCGACATTAACGGAAGACCCACTCGTTGCTTTGCAACGAGCTTTGCTCTAGTTATTATTATTATACTTTTTCTTTTTTTTCTGACTCCTTTTCCGCTTCATAACTCAAAAAGTTTTCAACCGATTTTAATAAAACTTTCAGCGATTGTTGCAAGTTGGCGTCCCTCAAAGATATTAAAGTGTCAATAACAACGTCACTTCCGTTTTGACGTTACGTCATTTTTAAAATTTTAAAAAAGTCATTTTGTCCGGGACTTTTCTCAAAAACGCTTTAAGATAGAGGCTTTAAATTTTCCATGATTATGAATTTGTCAATTTACCTGTGCAATAAGGCTGGAAACAGAAATCCGTCACTTCCGGT
Source organism: Magallana ariakensis (assembly GCA_020458035.1). Taxonomy (NCBI): domain Eukaryota; kingdom Metazoa; phylum Mollusca; class Bivalvia; order Ostreida; family Ostreidae; genus Magallana; species Magallana ariakensis. The sequence goes on along the minus strand of CM035817.1, from coordinate 6,896,144 downwards.
CGAAACCGGAAGTGAATCAAATTTTTCGAAAATTTGAATTTTTTGATCAAATAAAAAACGTATATGTGTTTTGTAAAGCTTTTCAAGCTGAATCTAACATTGAAAGCCGTTTTAAAATCGGACAATGCATTACAGAGATATTTGGGTTTAAAAATTGATTTTTCCGGAAATTTTAATTCTGCGTTCTTGGTTTAAAAAATAGCGTTAAGTTCAATGTGAAATTAACTCGTACCAAAAATAATTGTTAAGTCGTACTTAAACACATTCGGATTTTTTTTGTTAAGTCGTACTTAAAATTGTAAAGGAATTTGTTAATTCGTACTTAAAATCATTCGGATTTTGTTAAGTCGTACCAAGAATTATTCGATTTTTTAATTATTTTTGTTTTAGGGTCTCTTGTTATTTGTTTAAGAACTTTTCTTCTTACAGGAACTTCAAGCTTTACTTTTGACATTAACGGAAGACCCACTCGTTGCTATGCAACGAGCTTTGCTCTAGTTCTATATGTGATTACAAAAGTTTTCAATTCAAAAGTTACGGAGCAAAAACATGAGCAAAATTTAACAGTTGTCAAAACATTAATTTCGATTTAGTTGTTTAAGTAATTTAATAAAATAAAAATAAGAAAATAAAACTTGGAGGACAACTTTAAAAGTATCTATATAAAGATTTATATCTTAAAATCACTTGCTACTGGCCATTTTGGATCCTTTGTCCGGAATGAAGAACCCATAAAATATTCAAACAGAAAAATAACTCGCATCAGGAAGTAACAATTTGATATCTCGTTGTGTCGTGGAAAACGTATTATCATTTACAATATACCCCGAAAATTTGAATGCATTCGGATGAAAATAAAGCGAGATATTACAATTTAAAAAAAAAGTCTAGTAGAATAACAATAATGAAGAATTTCCATCAGAATTAGTACAAGATCTTCCGTTTTAAACGGAAGACCTTAATTATAATTAACATAACACACAAACATGATCGGTCATCAGAATAAGCACCGTAAAGCAAAGCTATGAGTAGTGCAACAACTCCTTCGGTGTATTCCAAGCGGCAGATATACCATTTAAGTACCTCACTGGCTATCTAGTTACCACAACATTTACAAAAGTCGCACATTTTATTATTTGTCGACATATCAACTATTTTCGTCCACGATCGCGTCTCCTTGCATCACGGTTATGCACAGTTGCATATTCCATCGATTTAACTCACATTAAAACCAGTCTTGCTGCACAGTGAATAATAATATCACAAGCCATTGCATGTATTTCCCTTTCGTTTTCAATTCAGCCGGTTCAGATTTCAACTTTAATCCATTTAATTCAGCTCAATAGCTCTGCATCATCTGAAGGCGCATCCATTTTGAATATATTGTTGCTGTTATGTTTTGTATTCATACGCGCAAATCTTTTCAAAATGCATGATGACGTTTACTTGTGCTCATACGCCGTGATCAGATTTGACGTGCATTATGGAAAATTGAACGTCACAGATTTCCAATGTAAACATTAGTGGAAATGTACACCGAATGTAAACATTAACCGTAATGCCACTGTTATAACGCACTTTGAAAAATTACGCACTTTGAAAAACATTTTGTTTTGCCTCAGACTAGAATGTTTCGACGTCATTGGATGAAACGCGTCACGTGACTGCCTTACAAATTTCTTTAAAAGGCAAGCGTCAAAATTTATAGGGCATCATGGCGGACGTAACGTTATTTGAAATGATTTTTTACACAGACGTTTGTTTACATATCAAACTTTAGGTCCTCGACAAAACAAAACACTTATTAGGTTTGTTACTGACTGTTTAAAGAAATTTGTGGGGTCGGTAAAGTCCATAGAAGGCTTCGCCTCGCCTTCTATGAACTTTACCGACCCCACAAATTTCTTTAAACAGTCAGTAACAAACCTAATAAGTAATAATCAAAGTGCGTTAATTTTGGGATCAGGTCAACGCACTTTGAAAAATAATTTTTTTTTTCAAAAGTGCGTTGATATCGTCGATATTAACGCACTTTGAAAAAAAAAAATTGTTCAGGGTTTAGTCGAAATAATTGATACTTTTATCTACAATAAATGACTGTTTCAAAATGCCACCTTGGCACTGGCATAATTATCCGACACAGTGTTTGTCTAGTATTCATGAATTAATATGTTTATTAATGCATTGAATTGTTTACTAAATCTTTTGCATAAAAAAGAAACATGATTTCAATGATGATGATGACGATGAGACGATGAGGATGAAGATGATAAATTAAATGATTATTTTACCATCATGTACTTGTATCTTGGCTTATTGCAGCCGATTGTCAAGTTCGGTGCCGCTATGAAAAGCATAACCAAAAATAAAATTCGAAACGGTTTTCGACTAGTTTGTTTTAGTTCACGATAGAATGTGCTTGTAAACAAACAATGTGAAAAAGAATACGTTAATTATGTTTATCAAAAAACATTAGGATCTTTTAGATCGTCAGTGCTAAAAAAAAAAATACCACACCCTAGTTCCTATTTTTAAGTTTATAATAATTTAATGTTTGTCAATGTAATTTTTTTTTTATAATGAAGTGATTAATTTGAGTGATTAGAATTTAAAAAGAGGGTTTGTGTTGAACTACTTACATATTCTTAAGCATACCACTGGAGAAATTATTGTTTGGCCAGTTCGTTTTTCCAATATCACTGTACTTAATTTGAAACAAAGTATTTTTTTCCAATCTTTAACGTTTACTCCAAGTTGCTGAATATGTTTTGATAGGAGAAATTAGGGGTACGGGACTTTCTTCCTGTAATCAATTAAATGATGTACTGGTAATTGACCTGTATCTTTGGATACCCCCCACACCCGTCCCCATCCCCGTTCTCAAAGACGGTAGTGTTAACAAATCATCATACTATAAACAAATTAGAAATTGTGATTTATACATATTTTTTTAACGTGCGTAAAGTTTCTTGATAGTAAAAAAATGTTGAAGTACCTAATACGCACTTTGAATTTTTTTTTTCAAAGTGGGTTAACTTGGTTTCAAATTCAACGCTCTTTGATTTTTTTTTCAAAGTGCGTTGAATTAGTCCCAAATTTAACGCACTTTGAAATTTTTTTTCAAAGTGCGTAATTTTTTTCAAAGTGCGTTGCCACATGCCACCAACAAATTCGCTCAAGACAAAAGGAAAAACATACACGGTAGTTGTAAATGATGTGTAATCTAAAACAAAGCTCCAACATTAATTGTTCAAAACAGAGTTACGTAATGTGCTAACAATCAATGCTCAGACACTGATAATCTTCTGGATGGTATTCCCAGTGTCTGAGTTCTAAGTTCATGTTGAAGTTCACCTAAATGTGCCCTTATAAATGCAAACCTGAATCAATAAGAACGTTTCTGATTAGATATAAAGGTTTGACCAACATTTTCTGTTACCACAACCTTATGATAGTTTCGTTTGTCGATCCATGACATGAGTCCAAATTACGGAATTATCGGTAGTTTCAATTTTCAGGCAGCATCAAACAAATTACTTTTTTTATCAAAGATTTTAAATTAAGAGCTATTGGATTGAAAATCCTGATAGGAGACAGAGAGTGGATGATTGTAAAGCATAAACTTGATGACTGTCTCATTTGAATTGTAGATCGCCATCCATCTCATTAATATGGACTTGCTGAACAACACTACGACAGACCTTAATCAGACAGTGTTCGGACGGATAAAATCAGACTCTGTGGCGGATATATTCGGAGAGATCTGTACAAAGTATGTTGCTCCTGCCATTTGTATTTTTGGAATCATTGGCAATTCATTCAGCTTGGTCGTATTAATGCGGAAGTCGCTCAAACAGTCACCGTACATAAATTTGAAGGCCCTGACGATGATCAACTTACTAGCATTGATGATTTCCTTCCCCTACATGTTACACGGAGAACATTCCCGGGAGTACGGTTGGCTGTGGTACAACATCTACATTTTCATGCCCCTGGTAAACTGGCTGACGGCGACCAGTGTGTGGGTCGTAGTTCTGATGACCGTCGAACGCTTTGTGTACGTCAGGTTCCCGTTGCGGGCCAAGAGTCAATTCGGACGGACAGGAACAATAATCCGAATCCTCGTAGTTCTGCTGATAACCTTCGCCATGTCGCTACATAAATTCTTCATTTATAACATAGATCACGTCAGACTACTTTACGTCAAGACGGCGTTTGCGACAAGTAGGTTGTCGTACATTATTGATATCGCATTAATGGTGATCATTCATTTCATTCCTCTTGTCATCCTTGCAGTTGTCAACTTCCTGTTGATACGAACAGTCCGTGAGGCCAGAAATCGGAGGGTGGTGTTCAATTTAAGGAACAACCAAGAAGGAGGGTGGCAAAAGGACGAGCGCCGATTCACGGTGACCCTCGTCAGCATTGTGATCCTAAACATCTGTTTCGTTGGCCCGGCGACCATCACCGACATTCTGAAACTCAGTACCCTCGGGATGAGAAACAAGGTCACTTTTACCCTAATGCGGCAAATTTCAAACGTTTTGCTATTATTTTGTTTGTCGTTTAATTTTGTGCTGTTCTGTACTTTTAATAAGAGGTTTTTGCAAGCGATGAAAGACACACTGCGAATTCACAGGTTCCGGAGAGGACACTTTAAGTCCGTTAAAGCTTCAGAAATGACATTCCTACGCTCCACGAACTTTGACAGTTGATAGACTCTTTTCTGTGAACTATTTTTTCAGTGGGTTAGAACTTTGTAGAAAATATGTCAATTCTGTCCACTTTCAAAACTTCATACCGGTATGTTCTTTCGTTAAAAATGTTTAATTCAAGATATTTACATCTTATTAGCTTATCTACGCCAAAGACTCAAGATAACTTTTATGATCAAAATCTGTCTAGTGCCGATTTCGTCATTAAACTCTGCATTTCCATCTTTTTCTCCAGAAACTCCAAGTATATTTCAGGGTCAGTGAGAGGCTAAATCTCATTTGTATGGGGTTTTTTGTATTGGATTAAATTGAACAGAAAAGCATGTTTACTTTGTTCGGTTATGGCTCCTTATTGTTGCTTAGGTGAGCAATGTGAGGGCAACTTTCAATGCTTTGAACAAATTAACCGCATCACTCCATACTCATGAGTGTATATATTCTTAATACACCGTATGATGACGCGCATTGTTCTAATAGTGTTGCAGTTTCAAGATTCCGCTTATGTTTTTTTAATCAATTTTTTTTATTCAGAAAAAAAATGAGTTTATATGGTCGTGTGAGCCATATGTTACACCAATGTTAAACTGTTGTTGTAGTTTGATAGAACACACTAAATAAAAAAATTCAAAATAACAACAAAACATTATTTATAATTTATTTATATAATAAAGTGCAAGGTAAGTGTGCTATATTGAATTATGTGAACTAAAATACTATATGGTATTATGGCTTCATAATCAAAAATTGAAAAGCATAGAAATAGTCCCCCCCCCCCCCCCCCATTTGATGACAGTCGCTACTTTCTTTCTGGATAATTATGTGTTTTCCAGTTAATTAGAATCTTTTATATCTTGAAATATGATTTTTTTTTTAATTATTGATAATGTTCATATAGATACTTTTTTAAAATCACGTACCGTCAGTTTCCTTAATTGCCGTTTACCTGTTTTTCTTTTCTATATGTCGTCGATTTTCTCCTGTACATAACAATGCAAAGGCAATTGATTATTGTTAACTTTATACGACACTTCTACATGTATAACACTAAGAAATTTATGCTTTGACAGTTGTTTTGGTTTAACAAACATTTTATTATGCTTCGAAAAAAAAAATACACATTGGACTATAGATAGTGCCTTAATAAGTACACAAAGGTTAAAATACGAGTTTTCATTGTAACGTCACGAACGTTGAATGCTGTTAAAGTTTAAAGTGCAACGTCACAAGCTCTATTCAAAGATAACGCTTGTGGCTGTTACAGTGCTTTTCCATTAATTTGATCTTACTTATAGGATAGTACAGTAATTTTGAGGTAAAATTCACATTTGCAGACAAGGCAAGAAGTTGAAAAAAATGTAAATATAAGCATTAAATCCATATATTTTTTAAAGATATTATAGCATTGAATCATGATTTTTTGAAGTATACAGTCTCATAACTGCAGCGGTGTGTGCATACAAATTGAGTAACGCGCGTTAGCGCGTTATGAAAATTTGTATGCACACATCGCTGCAGTTATGAGACTGTATACTTCAAAAAATCATGATTTAATGCTTATATTTACATTTATTTTACTTCATGTCTTGTCTGCAAATGTGATTTATACCTTAAAATTCTTATCTTATACTAAGGGTAAGTTCATATTAAAGGAAGAGCCACTGTAACAGCCACAAGCGTGAACTTTGATTTTCGCTTGTGACGTTGCAGTTTACAGCAACGTTTTCAACGTTTGTGGCGTCATAATAAAACTCGTCATTTTAACCTTTGAGTACCCTGTGTGCATTACAGTGTTATAACTGCCGTAGCTTTCAACATACTTAACAAGCAAAAAATATGTGGAATGTAAATATAGTCTTATAACTGCGACGGTATATGCAAACAAATTTTGATAACGCGCGTTATCACATACACCGTTGCCGTTATGAGTCTAATCTAAAAAAAACAATAATGATTCAATGCTTAAATAATTACAGTAGGATAATCTAGCATCAGCATCGGGAACGCCAGTACAAGTATTCCAAGGCAATGTAGAGCCATCGTATCTTATTTAGTTATCGTGCGCGTGCATTCACATTATACAAAGGCTTGTTTTTTCCTCAAGTTATTAATGTTATAACACGTTTTACCATTTTAGAATCATAAATCGCATATGATCAAAAGCTGGATGATTTAGGTCAAAAACATTTATTGATTGGTTTGAATCTTTGATCTTCATTATCGGCACATTTCTACCCAAAACAATCTTAATACAACATCGTTAAGCAAGTCACGCTTAATTTAGTTTGCAATTATTTCGATTCACTTGAAACATCAACAATTTTGAACAACATTGCGTTTGATCAAGTTATTTCTGAATAATAATTAATATATATTCATTACATGGTGTTTTGAAGTCGTTAGCACGTATTTTATAAGCATTAAAGAATATTGTACCAAAGTAAAAATGAATATAAAAAAATCATGACACGATATTAAAAAGATTTTTAAAAAATATTGTTTTTCACGTATTACAACTGTCAAAGCCTAGACTTATTATACTGGAGACCTTTTGTAATATCTGCTTTACATGTATCATTGAATGATTTATTTTTGATGTCGTCTTGTCAATAACTGCCGTCAGATGAGCAGACAAATTGAATAACGCGCCTTAGCTCACCTGACGGCAGTTATTGAGACACGACAACGTCAAAACTAAATCATTCAATGCTTATATTTACATTCCTTAATTGATGAAATCATTTATGTTATTTTAAAAATAAATCGGTATTTATTGCAGATAACGGGATAAGTAAAAGTAGTAACATTAAGAACAGCTGTTATAAAAACTGGTTTAATCTGGTTATCACATATACTGTTGAGATGAGCCTTGAAAATATATAATCCTTGAAATTTTGCTTTTAACGACAGAATCAACTTTATTGTTAAATGATTGTAAAATATGGTGTTTTAACAACTTGTATGAAAAATATTTTACAGAAAGTATTAGAGATATTAATGTTTTGGAACTATTTATGTAAATTACATCTAAATTCATACGCAGTGATTTTGTTGTTGCATTTAGAGGCATTTCAAAATCACAGAAGTTTAAATGGAAAAAGACAGTAAATATATTATTTTGAAGCTGACGAGAGATATAGCAGTAGATTCGTCAGTTCCAATTAATTTTTTTATTAAATTCGTAAATGGAAAGAGGAAGCATAATTCTACAATCAAACTAAAATCCACAAGATTTTTTATCCAATGAAATGTGTGGTTACTTACGAGGAATAAAGTAACTTATTGTCGTCTATTTTTTTTTCTTAACGCAGATAGTTAAGCCTTTTCTATGTTTTATTAAATACATTACATGCAAAATGCAATAATGCCTGGGCATTTCCTTGAAACTAATCTGTTAACTAGTATTTTTTACAAACTTTTCGGCAAAAATGGTAAAGGAATTAACTATTTTTGACGGCATTGGTGATGTCGGTATACTTTATCGACTGACAAAGCCCTAAGAGAAACACGCGCGGTTATTACATTCCCAAAGAAACAAATTTAACTAGATACGATCTCGTTACGAGTAACGAGTAGGTCTTCCGTTCAATTTCTTAAACGACACATTTACAAAATTAATGAAATTTCAGAATTCCCCCTCAACCCCTTCCTTTCAGATAATGTATACGATTGTCAATATCCTTTACAATGCTTAACAAAGTGTTTTGCTTTTTCACATTCAGCACATTTAAGATTTAAGATTTTAGTTCCTTATTATCCCTAATTATGTCATCAATGGGTGTGGCAATGAGTTTTACAAACTTATACAAACGATCAACAACTTTGCATCTATAATGCATTACAAAATCTTGATCGTTTTTAAGTTATGTGTAAAAGACTTTAAGAGTGTCTTGGCCCCTAATTTAAGGGGCCAGCCCCTTTTTGTTAATTTCATATGAAAGGTCTCAATAATACTAACATTTTTTGTTCTTACACCCATCTCAAATTGTTGTTCATTTTTGAGATACAAATGATTGAATATTTTAGGGGCCAGCCCTGTAGATCCTTAATGGGGACAGCCATTTGTGTTTTGATTAGTGGAATCGATTTAAATTATCAATACAAGCATTTTCTCTTCTAAAATGCTTAACAAAATATGTCTCGTTCTCTAGATATATTGTGTCAAAGTTTGAGAACTTTGGCCCCTAAAAATCCCTAATTACGTCATAAATGGGCGTGGCAATGATTTTTTCTGATAGATATTGTTACGATCAACAACTTTGCTTCTATAATGCATTACAAAATCTTTATCGTTTTTAAGTTATTTGTAATAGAGTTTACGAGTCTATTGGCCCCTAATTAAAGGGGCCAGCCCCTTTTTCTTGATTTTGTTGGAAAGAACTTTTGGTACTCTATCACTTTTGTTATATATGTCTTAACAAAATATCAACTGATAAAAAGATATAGATCAAAATGTGTGAAAATTTTGATTTGAAATTCGTACCCAATTTTCGAGCCCTAGCGAGCTCCAAGAAATGGCGCCACTTGCGTAAAACGAAAACAATAGGCACAACTTCAAACTATGGACTACCTATCCTGAAAGTTTCATATTCATATCTCTGATAGTTTCTGAGATCAACTCTGCACAAAAAAGGTCGTAAAAATGTGCAAAATGGCCGATAAATCGGTACCGGAAGTGACGACAGGAAAAATATTAAAAATGTATGAAGTTTATCTCAAGTCTCATCTTCTGTGAAAAAATGGTTGAAATCGGTCGAATAGTTTTCGAGAAATCGCGTGCACAAAATTTGTGGAAAAAAATAATAATAATAAGAAATCGTACGAAAACAAAAAGGTCTTCCGTTGGAAACGGAAGACCTTAATTATCTGTTTATTGGAAAATAAACATCAAAACAATATGTTAAAGAAGGAGTTTCGATGTTTTATTGAATTTCCGTCAGTTATCAACAAGGTCTAAACCAATTATTTGAGAAATACTAAGAATTGGCTTCTAGCTATATACTTTTTTTTGTATTGCGCGTGCGCATCAGTGTTTTTGTGTTCATATTTTTTCTATAAGGCGTTTAATTTAACAACAACAAAACCTCGAGTGGAAGTTGGTGAATCAGCGATTTCTTTTCAAATGCCGTTCCTGCATATTTTGAATTTAAGTTCAATTGCGCAGAAAAGCCATGAAATGAGTTTATATGAAATATTAAAGTTTTAAAATTGATAGAACAATTTGGTGGGTTTTTAAAAATTCTTTTATTTTATTTTTCCTGGTCAGTATTTTATAGGTGCCTGTTGGCAATTACTTGAAATTTAATTTTCAAAAAAGTTTTGTATGCCAACTGATTCACCTGTAAAGTTACAAATCTTAAAATTACAAAAGCAGAATAAATGTTTGAGGTAAATAAATGCATTTTGATTAAGTTCAGTTCATAGTAAGTGAAAAAAAAAAGCAAATATACGATGCAAGTGTAAAAAGAAAGAAGAAATTTGGTTCGAGAGCTTGGACGGATTCGCACTGAATTTATATGCATTTTTAACCATATATACACACTGTAAAAGGATTTCTGTAAACAGAGTATGTATGTTTATATCTATAACATTAAATAATTCTGAAATAGCTAAATTGTCGTATTATTAGGCTCAAAACTTAATTAAAACCGTTTTAAAAGAGCTTGGGTTTTCTGTGGGATGTTACTATATACATCCCTGAATGAAGTTAGACGAGTGTCATTGCGTTCAATTTCATATTTATTAGACAATGACTAGAAAGTTAAACATAAGTAGACGCCGCATTCATCAAAACTAGGTTTATCACGTACTGTCCAAAGTCCAAGCTCTTGTTAAACGTTTCTATTATGTCACAAAACTGATAAGTCATGTCGATAATAAAAAAAAATAGAGTTTACAAAAAATGGAAACTTGGCCTTCAATGTATACGGTAGGATTAAAGGTAAAGATGTACCCTAAGGAAATCATTCTGCAATGCAATGCAAACAAACAAAAAACGGATCGAGAGAGAGAGAGAAAAAACGAGTCGACTTAGCCAGTCCGGAAACGGATTGTATTAACTATCACATCGATCAATATTAGAAAATGAATCTTGCATAAAGCCATTAAAACAGATTAGATAAGCCGTGCGCAGTTCCTCGGTAGGCTTTATCCGATTATATCGTATGCAACGCTGATAAAACTAATCGATGCTGGTATGCATTGTAAAAGAAATCCCCCCAAAAGTGATTTCATTCGTGTTATAGGGATGCCTTGTTTAGTGATTTAGATTTAAGATTTTTGTGTCATGTAGTTTCTACTAAATTAAGGAGGCCGATTTGGGTTTTTTGCGGAAAAACTACGATAGCAAAACTCTTTATATTTTAACCATATGTTAATTACACAACTCTAGTTGATCTGGTTCGTTTTAGGGATGATCTCAAAATACAGGTACATTTACTATAGGAATATATAGGAAATTGTCATTTTCCGCAATTCGATTCGGAAGCAGATAAAAAAAAATACTTCAATAGCACAGGCACCTGACGTTATTTATTTTTCTTACAATAAAAATAAATACCCTATATCTAATAATACACAAGGTACCCATCCCCACCATCTTGGATTTATTTCAAACTGTCACATCAGCTGGAAGTTTTGCTTGAAACTCATCGGTAAAATTATTTTGCGATCCTGTCCGTCTCCCGATCAGTCATTCAACATCTAGGCTTACAACCGATTCAACCAAAACGGTGCATTACACCTTTCATTAATAAAAATCACCCCTCAATCTGCAACTTTATTCACCTACCAACCAACGAAAAAATCGTTTAAAAAATAAGATTTTCCTTTTAAAAATCTTAATATTTTTATCGGTATTTTGTTAATTGTGTTCAACTTCATAAGTGATATAAAAAAAAATCATTCAAAGTATAAATATACTGTATTTTACTAGAATGCACAGAAACAAGCGCAATGAAAACTAAAGTCAGCCTCCTTAAGTAATATATTTATATGTGGTGCTTTGTGATCCATAAACACGTTGCTCGTATATCGGTATCAATTACTAGCATTAAATGACACTAATTCATTAAAAAATATATATGGCCGCTATATTAGTTTCAATCGTTCCTTAACTGATACTAGAATATCAAAACACGCTGGGCTGCTTTCCGATAAATGTATATGATCATACATGTTGCATACATACCAAATACATGTACATGCACTATACGAGGAATGATTGAGACAACACAAATATTTTCCTTTCTAAGTGACAAATATTGGTGAAAATTGGCATGAACATTAAAGAAACCTTAACAAATAATTTATATATTTAAACAAAGTAATATTAAAAAATCTTTGATATTTTATTTACGACGGTACATAAACAAGTCGGTGGTCGGGGTACCCGGCGCAGTCATAAACTGGGAGATTAATTTAACTTAAACAATTACTTACTAAGTGTTGGTGATCCAACAATTAATACTCCTTTCTTAATGAGATAATCATGAATATTCATATCGCACTGAAAACGAGGCTAAGGTCGTATCGAGGAACGCAGTCATGGCGGAGAGTACGATAGCGTCTGCAAACTCGACTCGCGATTTGACAGTTGTTCCACCCATTACGTTTGGATTTGTAGAGGAGACAATCAAGAAATCATCCGCGAGTCTAGGAACAAAAGAACTGTGCAAAGGATACAAATATTTTAGTGAAAAATACATCACCGACATCAGAGGTACGACATATTTCTCATGAAGGGGGCGGGTCCACTTTGAGTAAACAAACGTTTGACAATCAAATACCATGCAGTTCATGCATATCAGGAGGTTCATGCATATCAACCGCACTTTTTAATTTTTGTTCACAACTGGAATGCGGTATAATTTTCAATTGTTATGAATAATTATATATAAATATATATTATAACACGCAGAAAGCTGCCGCATTATTATCAACGTACTTACATGTAGCGAGGATGCATATATTGTACATGCATATAAGAATTATTCTGCATCGTAAATGAATTTAAAGCACATATATCTATATGGTTACCTGTTTTTTGGTTGCTTAATGTCCGATTTATTAAAACTCAATATTGTAATGTTTACAATTTGTATCTTGTTTAAATGTTGAATGTAACAATATTCTATGTTTACAGTGCATATGCTGGATGATGGATGCCTTGTTAAGGCACGTGCATACAGGTCCCAGAAAAAGAATGAAGCCCCACACACTGTTGAGGTAGTATATTGATCACACAAAATCATTTTATGCTATATTAGTAATTGAACTGGTAGTAGTATTATTTAAAATGGCAGATGAAAAGAAAAATAAATTATTCCATTATATAATGTATCAGGTGCATATTCTAAGTCATTCATTGGTTCTGCCTTCGAGCTTGTCTAATGCCCTTGGTACATATGTATATCCCATACTTATTTAGGTTTATCTATATAGTATATTCAACAAAAAGTAACAGATTGCTTTATTTATCACAGATAGTTTTGAAGAAAGGACCACAGTATGAGAGAGATGCCAGCAAATGTTCATGTGCAATTGGATCATCAGGACTGTGTGGCCATATTACAGGGTTACTATATACTCTTGCACACATGAAAACATCCAACATGAAAACTATCCCTACAGACATTGCTAAAACTTCACTACCCCAAACCTGGCATATTCCAAGAGGGGAAAAAATTGGAGGAGCATCATCAGACAACACATCTGTGGTTGGTTATGATTCCAGGAACTCACAAAGACAAACACGTGGGATCCATTCAACTCTGTACAACCCCATACCCAGTAATTATGGTGAGCTTCCATTAACAGAACTGTGCAACAATCTGGAAGCCATTGACAAATCATGTTTGCTCCTGTCTGTCGTTAATCCTGAGGACCAGACAAGGGACACAGCTACCAAGTTTGGCAACTTTCCAAGAGGCTCACCACTAGGAGTACAGCAGAAAGCCAACAGTGAATACATCTTAAACATTCTAGATTGCGAAGACTTTCCAAATCTACCGGCACAGAATTTCATGACAAACAATTTAGCTGTTCTCCTAGATCACTCGAAATCTGTGAAATTTGACTCCCTGAGTGTTACTGAGGAGCAGGCCACAGAAATAGAAAAAATGACTCGGCTTCAGGCTCAGGAACCTAGATGGCACAAGATAAGACAAGATAGAATTACAGCATCTATTGCAGGGGATATTGTGCGAAGACGTAAAGGTAACTTTTGCATTTACATGTTCATGTTGGAATTACCATCTCACTTGACACATATAAATATAATATGAATTGAGTATTGTAGTTGAATCTATAATTTAAAAACATTTGTATTGACAAAGTCTACTACTACTTTCTACCGTAAACAGTACATGTAATTTATTTCAGATTATGAACCTCTTGTGGATAGACTTAGAACGTCAAGAAAAGTCATAACATCCAGTATGCGCCATGGGATTGCCAGTGAGCCTTTAGCTGCAAATGCATATGTTGAGGTAAGTAAACATTGATATCAAATACATGTAAATGTATAAAGTGTACATCGAATATTAATGAGAAGATAATTTATGATACCTTTTTATTCAATATCAGAGGTTTTTTTTTTTTACTAAAACATCAAATTAATTAATATTAGGCATTAAATGGTGATGTCAATATCCATCCATGTGGACTTGTGGTGAGTCCATGGGCTCCTTGGCTGGCAGCTACTCCTGATAGAAAGGTTTACTTTCCATCCTTACAACCACCATACGGACTGCTGGAAATAAAGTGCCCAGTAAACCAGCTGTCGGACTGTGCCTATCTTACCAAAGATGAGAATGGATACCACCTTAAACAGACTCACAAATATTTTCATCAGGTTATGATGCAGATGGCAGTCACTGGACTGGAGTGGTGTCATTTTTTTGTTTGGACGCCTGAAGAGTCCCATCTGGAACTTATTAAATTTGACACGGACTCTTGGATGGAAATGAAAGATAAATTAGACGTTTTCTTTTTTTATCATTATTTAATCTGAAATGTTTGACAATCAAAGTTGTATTCAAAATAAATCATCATTTTATATCAATCATCAGTAAGTACTCAGCTACTCTGGCACTCAATGAAAAGCATCTTAAGGTACAACAGTAATTATAATGTGCAACAGAACATCACTATTTGTTAAATTTTTAATCTTTATAATGAAATGTAATTTAAAATACTTATTGATGGTTGATTATAAAATTTCAAAGCATAACTATATGATATTTTATTTTCTTAATGTGACATAAAATTTCCTACTCAAGAGCATGGATACATCAACAAAAGGCCTTAAGGCACCTTAAGGATCCCTCTCCCTATGACCAGTCTTTAATCAGGGGGCCTCTAAACAAAGTGAGCATGTTTGCTACAGTCCAAATTTGGTTGAGGGACCCAACCATGCTAAGAGGAATGATTCCATCAAACAAATGAAATTCTTTTACTCTACGTATATGCCGCTCAATATGAATTCGTAACTTAGCAATGGTCTGGGTTTCTTCTACCTCTTGTGGGGTGAATTGTCCTTGACTCATAAGAAATGGAGGTGTATTTACATCAATCCCAGTTCCCTCCAAGACTTTTTTAAAGGTAAATCCCTTATCCGCCATAACAGAGTCACCCCTTTCTAACAAATCAATGAGACCACACAGTTTGGTGATCTCTACATCAGAAATACTGCCAGTATAAAGGCTTGATACAAATGAGAGGGCCCCATGAGGAGCAATACCCACTAGCCCTTTCCAAGTATGAGCACTTTTGTATGCAGAATAGCACTGTGACCCAAGAACAAGTGAAGAAGGCCTTTCTGTTTTGATTTCTGTGCAATCAATAATAACACGGGTTCTTGGATAAAGACTTCTAAAGCAGTCTGGCATTTTGTTGTGAATTTGTTCCCGGGAAGGCCATATGTTTATGCCACCTAAGGCAAAGTACAAAAAATTTGTCCAAGTAATAATTTTTCTACTGACTGTGGACAGGTGACAATTAAACCTGACCGCAAGATCCTGTTCAAGAAGCCCACATTTTAGACGACACAAAAACATGAATAGTTCATCTATTAACAACATATTTCTTTGCCTACCAAGAATGTTTGGGTTTCTAGTTTCAGACATTCTGTAGTAATAGCTAGTCATTGAATTAGCTGCAGGTTTGATAAAATCAAAAAAAGCTGAAAATATTGCAAATGACATGAAACCTGTGTAAAACATGAGCATGGAATTATCTTTAGAAAATCTTTCAATTCCAAATCTTTCAATTTCAAGTTTTTGCTGCAGTTTCAAAACTTCATCATCTTTTGCCTTCAACATATTTTCTAGCATCTTGATTTTCTCTTTGTCGGATACAGCCTGAGTACAGGTCTCCATCACAGGACAACTGAAATAAGTTGTAATAAATTCTGGAAATATTTCCCCCATATCTATAGAGTTGTAATTTACTTACATATCAATTTTCTTCATATTCTTGTATAGATGAAATTTGCAAGATGATCCTGCATCTTTTCAAGTCGACCAGCGAACTTGATGCTTAATTAAATCATCCAAAATGAAATATTGCAGTTGCAAACTGATATATATAATCAACAGCTTGTCAACTGAATAATATTTTGAAAATGATTTAAAATTCTCTCAAATGATGATCCAGCATCAATCTGTCCAGCAGAGTAACTACAAAAACTTGACAAGTATATCAGTTAAAATTCAGAAAATGTTATATATAGATAGGCTTTAGGATATACATTCATACTTGTGCATACTTATTCATTAAAAAAATTATTACCAATCCTCAACAGATGTTGCAGGTAAGGGGTCTTCATTATCTATGTCTACATTGTCTACTTTCTGTCGTTTCTCTGGCAGAGGATGCTTAAAGAGCTGCCTTCTAGGTGGCACTTCCTTTGTCCAATCAAACACCGATGGAATACTTTCTGGCTTTAATGTCTTCCGAACTGGCGTCCATTTATAGTCGTCTGGCTTAAAATGTCTTGAACACACCACAGTTTCTGTAGTTATCTATTTAATAGGAAATCATTTAGAATATATGTATATTTTCATATTCAAAACACAAAATATATACAGTGTAAGTGAATGTACTTGTGTGATTGTTTTCAACACTTAATTATTAATAATTAATGAATGCACTTCCTGCATAACCACATGCACCTGACTTTAATATGTGTGTACTTTGAATCATGTTTTTATAGACTTATTACATTTTAAAATTGGCTGCATATTTATATAATACTTACATGTAGCCCATAAAACAGATAGATGTTTATATGTATTGAATTGACGCATACAACTGACCCATATAAATCATGAACTAAGAACAGTGAAGAATTATCATATTTCATCAGCTGTATGTATGTATGTATGTATGTATGTATGTATGTATGTATGTATGTATGAGAGCCTATTATTATTAAATTCATCTGCATGTGTAGCCGATTGGCATTGAATTGACCTTAAAGGTTCAATACATTTGCATGATAGATATTAAGACATCCAATGCAACGAGAATACATGTAGCTGACGTATCTGTGTTTACAAAAAATTGAATGAAAGACTTGCGCTAAAATTTGGCCCTGGGTCTCTTCTGATGGCTTGAACCCAAGCTTTTCTTATGTCTGGTCGATTAGGAATCTTGTGGAAAGATAATTCCTTATGCAATCTTCCATTGCCGTTACAAAACGGCACACAACAATGTTTGTCGTGGCCTGCATTATCGATAGTCGCCATGATGCTATTTATCTTACCGACCTTAGCCTCGTTTTCGATTCTGACGCGCGGCTTATGAATATTCGTTAAGAATGGAGTATAGGAAAGTTAATCATATTATATGTATATTTTGCTATTTATAGTGACTAACTTGTGCCCAAGTTTCACTAGTGACCGAGATAGATGTAGTTCAAATATATATTGACCACACAATAGAAATCTGACCACGACGGTTTATTGAATTTTGACGTCAAGGCGGCGCAACGTATAAACATCAAATTGGTCGGAAACACGGAAGACCTTTACAGGCCAAGTAATTGCTTAAACCAAAACTATACAATATAAAGGAGTTAAGAGCTTCATTTTATCTGAAAGTTTCACTAACTTTTTAACTAGAACTAAAACAAAGGGAATAAATATCTAGCTACTACTTTGTAAACAAAATCTGACGTCAACAGTTATTTAATATTAACAGACGTTTCACAGAAAGTTGATTTTGGGTGTAATAACTCGATTTTTTCCCCAGAAAGTCAAGAATGGAGAAGATACTTAAACGTTGATATCTAAAAATGAACAAAATATATGAGAAATGAAGAATAAATAATGTTTTCCGTTTGTTTGACGTATAAAACATAGGAGCAAGGAAAGGCGTTAAAATGACGTTGCAATGAGTTTGGGGTTGCGCCGGGTCACTGGACATAAGCAAGTTTGTCAGCTTACCAGGAATGATCGAATGATGTCATTTACTGGAGAATCTTAACATTAATAAATGGTACCCTGGTTAACTTACTAGTGAAAATTCAATGATTTATCTTTTTTCTCAAGGGAGCAAGAGTAAATGTCTCAATAATTTCCGAACAACCCTCCTACTTCATATCAAAGGAATAAAGGGACAACTTAAAAGAAAAACAACAAAAAAGAGATTTTTTATGAATATGGCAAACATTTCTTATAATTTATGAATAGCATAAAAAGGGTTGCATTACAATAGTGGGAAGTCATAGCATTATTCCATTATATATTTATCTCATAATAAAAATAAATACCCATGTCTAATAATACACAAGGTACCCATCGCCGCCATCTTGAATTTATTCAAATTGTCACATCAGGTGGGATTTTTGCTTAAAACTAAACGGTAAAATTATTTTGCGATCCTTTCCCTCTTCCGATCGGTCATTCAACATCTCAGCTTACAACCAATTCAACCAAATCGGTGCATTACAACTGTCACTATTAAAAATCACCCCTCAATCTGCATCTACTGCCTTTGATATGCGATAAATGTCCAAACGGTGGACGGAAGTTGTCACCTTTATGAAAATGAGATTTTATAAACTTTATGTATTAAAAGTCATAATTGGCTGCTCATAGTATCCCTTTTCTTAATTTTAACTTGTATGTTGATGGAATTTTAAATTGTCAATTTATATTTGTCGCATATCTAAGACAGTAGATGCAGATTTAAGGGCGATTTTCATCAATGACAGGTGTAATGCACCGTTTTGGTTAATTTGGTTGTAAGCTAACATTTTGAATGACCGATCGGAAGACGGAGAGGATCGCAAAATAATTTTACCGATGAGTTTTAAGGAAAAATCCCACCTGATGCGACCCATTATTCCACTCCGGTAACTTGTAAATTTCGGAACCGATGACGGTCTATCGATTCAATCGATTTTGATTCATATAAACATGACATATACTTGGATGGGAGTAATTAATGCGACAAACATTTTGTCTTAGTGACTTTAACACCATCAATTCAGAGAGAGAGAGAGAGAGAGAGAGGAGAGAGAGAGAGAATCACCCACACACCCACTGTATGAACAGCTTAAGCTAATCGTTAACACGAAAATAAAGTGCAGATCTTTGAAAAACAATATCTGTTCTAAGGATATCGGCAAGTGAGAGTTTTATTGGCAAAAATTAAATGTTCTTCCCATTGGCAGAAAATTACAATAAACAAAATCTGCAAAGTGTAATTTAACGCAAGAGATTCATCATTACCTAGGATGGTAAATCATAACCAGAAACAAATATTGCCGTAAAAACTGAGAAAAAACGTGACAAACGTTAACAATGGCCCGCTGATTGTTTTAGAACAGGTCGAGATAGAAGTTCCTACTCCTTCTCACGCAAACCATTTTCTTCCTACAGCTGTTTTACTGTAAGGTGAAACAAGAGTTATTAAGCATTTATGCGAACGCGAAAAGGGAGTGTATTGATTTTAGAAACCAATGAGGGGATATCGATGAGAGGCGTAGCCAGAAATCTGTGCACGTGAAATACAGGTATGGTTGTCATCTGGACAACGAAAGCACAGGAGATCCATATGTGTCACCCGAGAAACGATTTCCATCATAGAGATGAAAGTCCCCACCCCGCAATAGTGGCATCCCTCTCTGACTAATGAGGTTACAGTGAGATTGGAACAGAAATTTCTTCTGAGTTATCTTCCTAAGACGCAAAAAATTCTTGCATTCATATTACGTTCACAGATTTGAGCATAAATATTTCTTAAGGATTTTCCCCCCTCACATTCTGTTGAAAATTTGACCCTCTTAACTTGTAGCACCCATGTTATCCCCATCATCTCCCCTCAAGGAATGTAGCATGATTTGACATGAAAAAATTCTTTACACTACTCTTTTTCTACTTTACATTTGAAAGTCACAAATCTTTTTTCCTTCTGATGAACAAGGTACAAAATACATATACTCGAAGCTTCTTAATATAAGCTTGTTTGTTGGAACATTATTTTCACATAGAAAATTTCTAAAAGGTATTTTTTTTTAAATTATATATATCCTGTTCTATTATGTTTAAAGCTGCTTGGTCCGATTTTTTGGGTTTTACAGTATCAAATAATTTTCCATACAAACCAATTATCTTAGAAAGTTATGGACTTTCTACTATTTACACCAGCAGAATCGGTCTCTTTTCAAAGTTAGAAATATTCAAAGTAAATAAAATAATTTCTTTTGGGGCAAACGAAAAAACAAATCAAAATGCATCACGGGATTGTTTCGAAAAGGGAACCGTTTGGTTTCGTCCCCCGGATGATTGGGTTTATTCAACCCGCATGTTATGCATCGATTGTAAACAAAGCAATCTTGAGAAATATTAGCGAACAAAATGAACACATGTTTTTTTTTTTAATTTACCTGAAGATTATGACCTTTATTTATAGCGATGTCGAAGTCGTAATACAACCATACCGGTCTATACGTCAGGGGCGAATTTTAACATGAGGCGAAATAACGCGACTCCCTTTTTTGTCGAATGTTTTGTTAACAAATTTTGTACATAATTTTTTTCATTGAAATTTGACTTAATTGACCGGGAAAATTACTGCAATGTCTATCATTATACACATACTTAGTATAACCATCGTTTAAAAGCGTACCCAACATTTGATATAAAATCGGACCAAGCAGCTTTAACTTTGCTACCTTCCCCCGAATTATGCCCTTTTCTGACCCCTTAAGTTCATGGCTTGGATAGTGTAAATCTACCACAATATATCGGGAAACTTATTCAATTCAAACGGTAAGAAAAGCTGTACAGGGACAGACTCGACCATAATAACATCTTGCTAAGAGGCATAAACCATAGGAAGCGTGCTCGGAAGCACACAGTGATGCTATCGCCAAACGTTTGTACAACGTTTCTATATTATAAAAGAGAAACACAAAAGCCGGACAAATTTGAAAATTATTCCGGAAACGGAACACTCCCCGTCTGATATTTTAAACTTAAACCACCGGGTATTTTCACTCAACCTTGGAAATATTTTCATACATAGTTATCATAAATCAAGATTTCAATTACACATACTGTACATAATAAAAATTAAAAAGTCATACAGGCTTTAGCAGTACACAAATGCTTGAATTGTCCAACAACAAGAACAAGTCCATCACTGCTCTAGAAGAACAACAATCTCGTTCACTGGTCGGATGTATGAAGTAACTTTTCCATTACGGCTAACCTTGACCTCTACTTTACGCACTAGATCATCTTCTTATACAGGGAACACTGGTGACAACGCCCAAGGGCCAATTGTTACGATGCATGTCTTTATCTTTAAGTAAGATGACATCATTGACCTGAACATTCTTTTCTGTCCGGTGCCATTTCCTGCGGTTCTATACCGTGTGTAGATATTCCTTCTTCTACTTATCCCAGAATATGATCACAGGATGTTGTGCTCTTTTCCACTGGACACGCAACAAGTCTTTGGAATCTGTCTCACAGGAAATCCTTTCCTGCATGGTATCCGTTTTTTGCGTAAGTAACGTGTTTGGTGTAAGAATAAATGGTAAATCTGGAACCTGAAACTCAGTGTCAATATGGTCTTGAACTGTTTGGGCTATTTCAATCGCTAAAACGGCTGCATATAATTCAAGTCGTGGAATTGTCTGACCTGATGTAGGTGCAAGTTTCGGCTTTCCTAACACAAATCCTACTTGTTGGGATCCATCCTCATAGGTTGTCCTCATTTATGATACAGCTGCGATTGTCTTTTCTGAGGCATCACAAAAGGTCAATAGTTCCTTCTTCACTGACTTGCTCAGATTTGGTGTGATAACACGTGGTATGTGGAGGTTCTCCTAGAAGGCTTGTAATGATGACCTCCATGCAGTGGATCCACTGTAACTTTGAAGGATCTGTGAATGAGTCGTTCCAATTTGAAGTGTCCGAGACGATTTGTCTGATAATATGTCTCCCTTTTATGATACCAGGTGCGAGGAAACCAAGTGGATCATATAGACTGTTGATTTGGACAAAGGTTTGCCATCTGTCGAGATACTGAAGTGGAAGTTGTCATCTGTAAGATTTACGTTGATGCCAAGACTTCGCTTTATTGGAGGATCGTCCTCTAGGTCAAGTTGGTAAACTTCTTTGGCAAGATCTTCAGGATCAAATGCTTCCATTCAATAGGACTGTTTGAGGCAAATTTATGTAGTCTAAGATTGCCATTTTGTTTCATGGCGTCTTGAGTTTTCTGTGGCAAGCTTCTGTCCTCTTCCACTGTGGGGCAGGATATTATGCCAATATCTACGTATTTGCTCCAAGTGTGCTCTTGAATATCTCAGCTCTTTTCCTCAGGCCATATGTTGCGACAGCGGGAGATCGTCTATTGCCAATTAAAACAGGTGACATTGGACTGCTGCAGATATTTAGGGTGAACACAAACTCACGGAGAGATAAAACACCACCACTGGTTCCTCCAATGTCACGGAAATTTTTCAGCTTTCACGTGCAATCTGCACAGAATATCCACGAGAAATGAATTATAAAAAAATTACAGATCCAAAAACGAAGAGAAAATTCTAGCAAAATCAAAATTATATATTGCACGCATTTTGAAAACATAAATTCACCGAGTTGGAAATGCTCGATTAACGTCGTCCTTTTGTATAAAATTGAATTAGAAAAGAATTTTAAATGACATCAACGGACATTCATATATCCATGTATTAATATTTAAATCCTACAGAACCACACCATCCTCTACCGTTGTTTGTACAAAAATGAATAATGTGCAATTATGCTCACCTTTGCGCATGCTTTTTCATGACGCAATGTGGATTACTAGGACTTATGCAAAAAACGTTTTGTTTATCTAAACATGATTGTGTCTTGGCAAGTGTTCCTTTATTCAATTTTTAGTATATTTACATACCCAAACGCAGAATGATCTGTTTTTTGGCCTTATGCTTAATGATTACCTATTGGGTAGTGCCAGGTAAATGAAATGTAGTAAAACGATCGTAAAAACTGTTCACAAGCAATGAAGAGACAAAATATTTTAAGCAAGTTATAAGCCTCAAACTGCCATTCTGTCAGAAATTGTACTGTCCGCGGCGCTGCGCGCCTCGGACTGTACAATATCTTGACATAATAAGCATTTTTTGGCTTATAACTATTACATACATGTATGTGCATACAGTATTCTTTGATATCCTTGTTGACATCATTGTCTTCATGACAGAGAAATCCTAGATATCTCAAGTGTACTTCTGTGACTTTGAAGCAATGGAACATGTGTTGTATGTCTCCAACGATGGCAACCATTTCCTTGCGGAAGCTAGTAATATGCCCAAACGGCTGTTTGTCAGATCCGATCCCTGAACTCAGACATTTTCTTCATGAATTCGGTGAAGTGATGTCGTTTGGGGTCGTTATTGCGAAGACTGTTTGTGAGAATGGTCGCTCACTTTACCACCTGCGGTTTGTTGTTAGGTAGTTTCTGTCTGTTTTTTTTAAGGGAAGAGGGTAGGGCTGTCACGGGTACCCGAAATAACCGAGAACCGCGGAACAATTAGTTCGGTTCGGTTTCGGTTCTTTTTTTCCGGATTTCGGTTCGGTTCCGATTTGTGTATTAGAATCCGTATTCTATGAAAAATGGCGTCGAAATTGAAAGGCTCAGTAGTGTGGACATTTTGTTTTTAATAAACATTGACATGTATACAACTGGCCATGTATATTGATGATTATTCACTCATCCTAAATAAAAGTATCACGCCATTTACCTGTGTAGAAAGAAGGAATACTAGGTCAATAAACAAAGATGGCGGCTTACGATTTAGACATCGAGCATGTTGTCCATATTTGTTAATAGAAATGTTTAGGGTAAGAATTTTCTGGATTTAATAATAGTGAGATTGAATTAGGAAAGCCAGAAATCAAATCCATGCAAAATAATGTGGGGAAATGTGCGTGGTTACAGAACACACGGTGTGCATTACCTGCAACTTAAAAATATACGAACATATCATTAGACTTTACTCATGTCAAATCATAACTAATACTTACTTTGTTAACATATTTGATTTATCAGATTTCCTGTACCCATTTATTAAAATAAGCATCAAGATATATCTTAAAACGAAAGACATGTATTGAAAAATCGGCCACATGTTAACTTATTTATAACTATCAAGAAAGGAACTTCATTATGAAAACAGAAGTTTACGATGATTTTTATCAAATAATCCTTTGTAGTACATAAGGCTTTAAAATGTTCAGTAAGTTATCTGTGGTGAAATTATTCTATGAATTAATATAGTTTTTTTTTATTTAATTTAAAATCATCAAATGTCATTTGAATTTCTAATCAGGAAACTAGTTATTGTGTTGAAGATTGTTAATATTAAATAGTGAAGAAATACAAAAAATAAACTTTTGAAGTTACAAAAAATGAATTTGATTTGAAAGTTGACCCGAACCGAAAAACCCGAAACCGAACCGAAAATTTTATGACCCGACCCGACCCGAAAAATTTTGGAACCGTGACAGCCCTAGAAGAGGGGCATTCCTTGTCCCGTCGCAGTTCCTTCCAAACTCTTATTGTATAAGTCTAATGAATTGTCTGTCCTCCTCAAAAAATCCAATCATCACATCGTGGATAGATCTAAGTAATACATCTAACGAATCTAGATAAACAGGATTCTGAACAACTGTTAGTTTGACCATTGTAGATCTGCTACTGTTTCCTTGACTTCAAAACTGTTGCTGCAAGGTAGGAATAAGGATGGACGTCCATTTCCAAGTATGTTTATCTTGTTGACGTTTACGATTTCCGGTTTGTGTGTCTTGTTATAGCACGCCTCTCAAAACAATTACCAATCCAAAATGGAGTCGTTGTGCATATAGTATGTTCCTAGGACCAAGACGTTGGTCCAAGATATGATATACCTCTAAAAGATCTCTCCCAATAAGAAGAAATGTATTGCTAATTTGTGTTGATCAGGTATGAATCTGGCAATGTCCAAGAAATGATGGTAGGATCTAGCAACGTCTGGAGTTGGAATCTCAGAACGAACATATTTTACGTTGTTGCACTCTATGATGGTTGGAAGTTTAAAACGAGTGCTGCCATTTAGGGACTGTACAATAAGACCTGTAGCACGTCTCCCTTTTATAGGCAACGAGCCTGCATACGATGTGAGTACATAGTTCACAAGTCCGCCTCTAAATTGTAGATTTCCACTGCATTTTCTGGAGACTATTCACAATATACTTTCACTAAGACTGTCTTGGAACATGACTTGCTTGTACAATGTACATCTCTGCAAATCTGGGTGCACTTCGAGTCTACAGTGATTCTGGTCTCTCCCTTCTGCTCCCCGCCATGAACTTCTGCCATCTTCTGGGTCCTTGTAAGCTGTGATAAGATATGTAAGGCTGAGAGATGTGTACCATAAATCTGGAAATGTTTACGTTGATTAATTTTTGTGAATCAGAGTCCAAAAGCTATAGATTAATTTTTACGTTTTAAATTTTTGCGAATCGTCATCGGCGCTAAGGTAAAAATAAAAAGCATTCAAATATTAAATGTCACACATATTGACACGCACAATGTTAGCTTCAGATACTGTATATTACTGCCGCCTCTAGAAATACTACAACTATAAAATCAATTTGATCTCAAGGCATGAGCGATGGTCGGCTTTTGATTTCAACCAACAAGCCTAACGAGGGTGGTGTTTTGAGCTCCAATAAGGTGAATTTCTCTGTGCTATATATATATATATATATATATATATATATATATATATATATATATACAGGGAAATATTCGCCCCTGTTTTATTTTCGCCCCTTTCGTCCTCGTTGTTAGCGGGCGAATTTAAGACTGAGTGAATTCTTGTGTCTTTAACTTTCTTTATTCCCAAACTTGTCTAGGCGAATTTAAGATGGGGCAAAACCGTTTGCAAGTGAAAAGGGTCGAAAATAACACGGATCTAAAATAACCCTGTTTACAGTATATATATATATATATATATATATATATATATATATATATATATATATATATATATATATATATATATATATATTCTTTTCTAATCTTGTTAAGAGATTCGGGAAGATAAATATGCGGACTCGGGAACACGGCTGCAGACGTCTTCCAATACGATGATGCGCAGTTTGACCTAGAACAGACCTGTTTCATAACTTATACGAATTTCTATAACACGGACTGTCTAATTCCTTCCCAGAATTCCAGTTTACGCAAGCGCATTTGAAGTTTCATCCCAACTTAAGTCCATTGGTTGGACATCGGACGTGCAGATAGGTGTGATGTATACATATACGAATCCAGGTTCTTTCATTCTTTCCCTAAATTCCTCAGAAAATTGCGCGCTGAAAAAGTCTAAACTGATCAAAGCTTTTTTGTCTCAATGGCAGGTCAAGCTCATTCCCCACTTTATTAACGTGCGCTACAACGATTTTGTCCAGGTAGCGGAAACTTGTGTCTTTGCCCAATGATTTTCTGTATGTGTAACGTCCCAGTAATCAGTAAAGTTGTACTTTGCGTGGCACGCGTCTGTTTTTCCCTTATATATTACCTGTGGCGGAACAACATCTCCACTGAAAGCCCCAGCCATAACACCTGAAATAATTAAACATGCAGTTATTAGTCATATCGGGGCTGTTCTGATACATAGAATAAATTGCCATTTGAAAGAGGTATTTATATAGAATGCCTTTGGAAAAAAACCTTGTTAATTATTTCATTTTTCACATGCAATTGTTTCTTACCTGTGATTTCACGTTTGTCGTCCAAGCCAACGGTGTTTACTTTGTCGCACCCCTTCTTGGCCATTGTCCATAGGTTGACAGGTAATATCTAAAGACTGGTGTGATCGAAGTTAATTATCAGCTGTGGTGGAATCTTATAGTTGGTGACAAGCTCTTCGATTTTTCCAAAAACTTTTGATTTCAGTTCTTCTAAGTTCTTGATTTCAGGTTTAGCCGTACTGCTACCACGACGTTTCACTATATTCATTCGCTTCAAAAGCAAGAACACCCATTCCCGAGTTATTTTAATGCACCCCCATTTTCTGCAAAAAGCGTCCTGTCTTCTCCCTACACGACACCTTTCGCTATGGCGCGGATTATACTGCTGTTAATTATTCCACCAGCAACTCTAATTTCTGTATCTAAGTCCTGAATTTTATTGTCTAGGCTTTCTCCTAACATTAGCGGCCGATCCCATTTTTTCCTGGAGCGCTTCGATCGCTAGTTTCAACTTTCTTTTACGAGCAGAAAAATGTTTTTAAGATAGCGAACGGTGAATTATTTTAAGTTCAATTCTCCAAAATGCTTCATTGTTTTCGGAGTACCGTTTTCGTTTGCAAATTTTGCCACATTAGCGCGCATTTCTTCACTAAGGACGGTGTAATTTCATCATTTTTTCTTCTTGGGGGTTTTACTGTACACATCGTTTAATTCCTCGTTAACGAGTTTTCGAGCAATGGAGTTGTCATACTCTGTGTTTAAAAAAGTACTGGTCTGTCTTTTTTCGAAAAATAATTTAAGATAGACATGCTGCCAGTCAATCAGAAAGTGAAGCCCTTCTTCACACGCGGGTAATAGGTGGTAATTACTTGGTTAAATAAACAAACCAAAATTTATTAATGACTACTACCTACGGACACCTGTTCATATAGTAAAGAGTAGAGACTAGCCTTATGCAAAAATTTTATTTACATTTTTTTCTAATGTTAAATGATTTTAAGGAAAATAATTTTTGCGAATGCAGAGTACGCGCGAATTTGCGAGAATTCATCTAAGGTAAAAATTTTCAGATTAACTGTATTGCTATCACTCTTTGCACACTTGACTTCCTTTCTACAAGTCTTTTTAGCATGTTTTGTCGATTAACAACATTTGAAGCATGTATCGTTTTCTTTGACGAATCTTCTTCTTTCTTCTATCGGTTTGGCTCTAAAGGCTCTGCATTCATTCGAAAAGTGTTCTGTATGATGGAGAGGGCACTCCTTGTCTGGTTTTTCCTGAACTTTCTGTTGCACGGGAAATAGTTTTCTTAGTCATCACTTGAACGTTCTTTGTCCTTGCAAAGGGCGACTTCTCTGTTGATGGCTGTATTTCATCGTACTGGAAGATTATTGGATCATTCCGCACTCTGCTAATCTCTCTCATAAACTATACGAACACTGAAAAGGACGGGAATGTCACATTTTGTTTCTTCCTATAGTTAACAGCATTGTTTGTCCACTTCTCATGAATAGAGTGAGGCAGTTTATTTAGTACAGGTAAGATTCCTGCTGAGGAATCAATGTATGATAACAGTGCCGCATACTTTTCATCTTCTTTCAAAACTTCCACTTCATAATTCAAAGAGTCTTTTGTAGTCCTTGCTCGTTAACCTTGGTAAATTGGCCATTTTTTGTTTAAGTGCAGATTCCACCATTTCGGGGGAACCATACCTCTCATCTAGGCGCTGCCAAACTCTTTGCAATCCTCGAGTCGGGTTGTTGACATTGGACATCTCGATGCTATTAGCCCAGATACTTGATCATTAAATCTATTTTTTTTTCTTCTGTGGAGACATGGAGTTTTTTCAAAACGTTCTTAAATGTTGCTTTTCATGCGGAGTAAAATTCTGGACAGTCACTGAAGTTCTTCAGTCTGGACATCAGAAAGTCTTTCTTCAATAAGAAACGTGTAAATTTAGTTGGTTTTGTGCTGGATGTGGCGCTGAAGAAACAATGTGGTTGTCAACATGTTCATTGGCTGGCTCTGTGTCACATACTGGAATGTCCTGATCATGATGATTTTGTGATGCTGTCAATTTAGGTGTGAAGTTCAATCTGCGAGCCTCGACATAATCTGCTGTTCTTTCTTGACTGTTGATAGTTTCTCTAGGTAGTCTATAAACCACGGAACATTGTTTTTCTGTTTCAAGTGCACTCAGTGCAGCATCTACGTACTTCGGCGGCTGCTTTTTTTCTGCCCTAAAAGGTTCAGTTCTGCCTAACATTCTTGTTGGTATCATTCGATATGTGCATTTTCCTTAGCTTCTGATATTTTCCGCAGCTCCACTAATTGAGCCTTCTTTTTCAAAACAAGGTTTTCTTGCTGCCTGTGCCTTCGCGCGTTGAACTGCCACAACAGTTTCTACACGTGGTACACCAGACCAGGGTCTTGATGTAGCTCGAGAAAAACCTGACACTGTTTCCAGTTTGTCTGCCTTTAACTCACTGATCTCATGTACAGGTTTTATTAATCCTGTCTTCTCATCAAACATTATCGTCACATTTTTCAAACACTCCTTTCAAAGGTAGGGAGGGGCCACAATTGGGGGGGGGGGGGTCGAATTTTTACATAGGAATATATAGAGTAAATCTTTAAAAGGCTTCTTCTCAAAAACTTATCAGTCAGGAAAGCTGAAACTTGTGCGGAAGCATCCTCAGGTAGTATAAATTTAAATTTGTGAAAAATCATGATCCCCTAGGATAGAGTGGGGCCCCAATGGGAGGTCGAGTTTTTTCATAGGAATATAGAGAGTAAATCTTCAGAAACTAATCAGCCAGAAAAGCTGAAACTTGTGTATAAGCATCCTCAGATTGGGTAGATTCAAGCTTGTTTAAATCATGATCCCCGGGGGTAGGGTGGGGCCACAATAGGTGGGAGTGAATATTTACATAGGGATATATTGAGAAAAGTCTTTAAAAAATCTTCTTCCCAAAAACCGAATGGCCAGCCAGAAAAGCTGAAACTTGTGTGGAAGCATTCTCAGGTAGGGTAGATTCAAGAAATGCTGGAGAAAACGAATCCAGGAGAAAAAAGTACTCAATTCCTAGGGTACGTTTTCTCCAAAAGAGAACATACCCAGGTACTTTTACTCTTGGAGAAAACGTACCCTAAAAAATCATAATTACAAGGTTTAATAAATGTTCTGGGATGCAACAAATAAATTATACAATAAACATTTGTGTCATTCTTTGTTGTTTGTTTTAAAATACATAATCTCGAACATTAATTAATTAGACAATAATTGTGTTATATTCATATGCACAAACATCGCCTGAGCAGTTTGATTGGTCGATTAGTCGATGATTACCGGTAGTTCATCATAAATGAAATTGTTAAAAAAATAGTTTTGATTGCAATATAATTTGGAGAATTTAATGATGAGCGCGTTTTATGTTTTTTGTTAGTTTTGGTGCCAATATTCAACCGACTCATAAAAAGACTGCTATTATTAATTTCAGATATCTTTAAAATTCATGTATTCCTCTACATTTTTGCATTAGAATATGCATTAGAGAAGTATTTAAAACTATTTAACATGTCCAAATCCTTTAAATATACAACCGACTAATATTTTTTTTTAAATTCTATTATTAAATTCATATACATGTATCTGTAAAATTCATATATTCCTCTATATTTATGCATTAAAAAAGTATTTAAAACTATAAAACATTCTGTTGTGATTTTTATAGGGTACGTTTTCTCTTGGAAAAAACGTATTTGGGTTCTAGGAATTGGGTAAGTTTTCTCTTGAGTACATTTTTTCCTGATACCGATTGAAGTTTGTTCAAATCATAATCCCCGGGAGTAGAGTAGGGCCACAACTGGGAGCTGAATTTTTACATTGGAATATATTGAGAAAAGTCTTAAAATCTTCTCAAACACCGATTGGCCATAAAAGCTGAAACTTGTGTGGAATTATCCTTATGTAAGGTAGATTTAAGTTTGTTCAAACCATGATCCCCCCGGGGGTAAGGTGGGGCCACAATGGGGGTTTGAATTTTTACATACAAATATATAGAGAGAAATCTTTTAAAATCTTCTAAAAAAACCATTTGCATAGAAAAATCTGTATCTTTAGTGAAAGCAACCTCAGATAATATAGATTCAAATTCGTTAAAATCAAAAAATCAAAATATTGAGGAGTAGGGTGGGGCCACATTGGAGATCCAAAATTTTACACACTGAACTCTTGTTATATATGGTTTTACTTTACATTTACATTTTGACATATTGCTGATTCTTTAAAATTGTTTAGACTTTGGCCCCTGGACAATTCTTGGGCCTCATAAGGGGTTCAGAGTTTGATGTAGGTTTACATCCCATATATAAACAATTGTTTAGGGTTTTTTTGAGAACTGCAATGTTCAACATGTGATATGACTATAAAATCTTCCTGTTTGAAAAGGAACTTGATTATAATCAAAAGAATATATAGGGGGTGGATTTTATTTATACAGGATATACATGCATTATACTACATTGTCCAAATATTTTGTATTATGACTCCATTAAGCTGATTTTATCATGCCTATTGTTGCTCAGGAGAGCGATGTTGCCCATGGGCCTCTTGTTTTTTTTATTTTCGGACAAACATGTTTCTTTATTAATTGATTTCTCATTTAAAACTGAGAAATCATATAAAGATACACAGCAATTATATAGTTTCCAAACCATAGCGAGATAAAGTCTTAAAAACCAAACCGGGACAGAAAGACTGAAAGATAGACGGAAAGACAGCGATAAAAAAAATACCCCCCCTCTCTCTCTTCTGTTTTCAGCGGTAGGGGGACTTACAAAACATGATGAGTGATTATTTTTTTCGTTTTAGCTCATTAATTTCGTAGACTAATTATGTATGATATACGATGTCTCGAAGATATAACACCAGACTGGTGTTAATTTTATTTATTTATTTATCAATATAGACTCCAGGAATTCGTTAATTTCCAACCCATTTTCTCCATCCTCTAACCAGAAGTAACAACGTCAAGAATCAAACGCATGGGAGTACATTTTATTGCGCTACAGAGTACAAAGGGTTTCACTATGTAGTCTATACTACTTAAAAGTATGTATATCTCCTAAACTCGTCAGACATACGCTATAACACGTGACACTCAAACTGAGTCCCCTGTGTCGTTAAGTTTGTCTCTTCATGATGTGTGGGTATTGAGATAAGATATAGAAATCACCCATATTCAGACTTGTTGATTTCCCCTCAGAGCAAGACTTAGCTTTACGATCATCCCGTGAAAATAAGGTGTCTTCTCGTATCCATAACAATATTCAATCGAGTTGCAATTAATATATCTTATCAACTTGGATGTCGTTTAGTTTTGTTTTGGGTTTTTATGTGGGTATTTTGATGGGTTTTTTAATACTTTTATAATGTTTATAAAGGACGTGTGAATGTCCATATTATTTTACTGATAATCGTAACTTATTTGTCATTTTAAGCTACTTTAAAAATAGCGGTTTCCGATCCGTATATAATGCAATTTTTAAGAATAGCTCTTATATAGGGTAGGGCAGGTTGCGATTTCGTAGTTAATATAAATGTTAAGATCCTACTAAATTTGTTACCCTCTTACAGAAACGATGGTATTTTATTCAACATTCCAAAAGGGGTTGGCTTACGCGCCACATCGCTCGCCTGAGCAGCAATGTCTAACTGTAACACAAGCAAGTTACCGTGGAATTATCTGTGGAGTTGTGACTCGATAAGGTACTGTGTATATATACTAGTAGTTAGTACTGAGCCACGAGTTTCACCACCGATAAGGTACTGTGTATATATAGTTAGTACTGAGCCACGAGTTTCAATACCAACACATTAGAACACGTAGACATTATTTTTATATTAATGTGTGCTTGTAAAATTGAGATTCATTTTCGTCCGGGAAATATCATCATATCGTGAACTCTTCCGTCTGTCCTGCGTTTAAAGCGCTGCTAGATTTTTCAAACATTGATAATGTGTCTATTCATGATATGACGAAAACTAGACATAGTGATAAGAAAAAGCAAAATTGTACCATTGCAGCATAAAATTAAAAATATTAACTGTATAAGAAAATAATATATAGTAATATACATTGCCAATTCATATTACAAAACTTAATAAATCGCTGGTTTTTAGTTCAGAATAGCACTTTGTTGTATAGGTTGGTAACAAAAATTGCTTCAATCAGCAAGAGTTATCTTTCTTTATCATAGATAATTGAAGGTTTTATATACACGGCATAATAAATTGCCACAATTTCTAATTTTCCAAAAAAAGATTTTCTGTTTTTAGCTCACCTGAGCTGAAAGCTCAAGTAGGCTTTTCTGATCTGTCGTCCGTCTGTCTGTAAACTTTTCACATTTTCGACATCTTCTCCAGAACCACTGGGCCAATTTCAACCAAACTTGGCACAAAGTACCTTTAGGCAACGGGGATTCAAAGTAGTGAAAATTAAGGACCACGCCCTTTTACAAAGGGAGATAAATAGAAATTTTCGTGAAATTTTCAAAAATCTTCTTCTCAAGAACCATTGAGCCAGGAAAGCTGATACTTGTGTGAAAGCATCCTCAGGTAGAGTAGATGCAAAGTTGTGAAAATCATGACCCCCGGGGGTAGGCTGGGGCCACAATGGGGGGTCGAATTTTTACATAGGAATATATAGAGTAAATCTTTAAAAATCTTCTTTTCAGAAACTAATCAGCCAGGAAAGCTGATACTTATGTTGAAGCATCCTCAGGTAGTGTAAATTCAAAGTTGTGAAAATCATGACCCCCGGGGGTAGGGTGGGGCCACAATGGGGGGTCAAATTTTTACATAGGAATATATAGAGTAAATCTTTAAAAATCTTCTTCTCAGAAACTAATCAGCCAGGAAAGCTGAAACTTATGTGGAAGCATCCTCAGGTACAGTAAATTCAAAGTTGTGAAAATCATGACCCCCGGGGGTAGGGTGGGGCCACAATGGGGGGTTGAACTTTTACATAGGAAAATATAGAGTAAATCTTTAAAAATCTTCTTCTCAGAAACTAATCAGCCAGGAAAGCTGATACTTATGTGAAAGCATCCTCAGGTAGTGTAAAATCAAAGTTGTGCAAATCATGACCCCCGGGGGTAGGGTGGGGCCACAATAAGGGGGTCGGCTTTTTACATAGGAATATATAGAGTAAATCTTTAAAAATCTTCTTCTCAGAAACTAATCAGCCAGGAAATCTGAAATTTATGTGGAAGCATCATCCGGTAGTTTAGATCCAAAGTTATGAAAATCATGACCCCCGGGGGTAGGTTGGGGGCACAATGGGGGTTGAATTTTTACATAGGAATATATAGAGTAAATCTTTAAAAATCGTCTTCTCAGACACCAATCCGGTAGTTTAGATCCAAAGTTATGAAAATCATGACCCCCGGGGATAGGGTGGGGGCACAATGGGGGGTTGAATTTTTACATAGGAATATATAGAGTAAATCTTTTAAAAATCTTCTTCTTAGAAACCAATCAGCCAGGAATGCTGAAACTTATGTGGAAGCTTCATCAGTTACTGTAGATTCAAAGTTGTAAAAAACATGACCCCCGGGGGTAGGGTGGGGCCACAATAGGGGGGTCGACTTTTTACATAGGAATATATAGAGTAAATCTTTAAAAATCTTCTTTTCAAAAACTAATCAGCCAGGAAAGCTGAAACTTGTGTGGAATCATTATCAGGTAGTGTATATTTAAAGTTGTGAAAATCATGACCCCCAGGGGTAGAGTGGGGCCACAATTGTGGATCGAATTTCTACACAGGAATATATAGAGTAAATCTTTAAAAATCCTCTTCTCAGAAACTAATCAGCCAGGAAATCTGAAACTTGTGTGGAAGCATTATCAGGTAGTGTATATTTAAAGTTGTGAAAATCATGACCCCCATGGGTAGAGTGGGGCCACAATTGGGGATCGAATTTCTACATAGAAATTTATAGAGTAAATCTTTAAAAATCGTCTTCTCAGAAACTAATAAGCCAGGAAAGCTGAAACTTGTTTTGGAGGCATCCTCAGGCAGTGTAAATTCAAAGTTGTAAAAATCATGATTCCTGGGGGTAGAGTAGGGCCACAATGGGGGTGGAATTTTTACATAGGAATATTAATAGTAAATCTTTAAAAATCTTCTCAAAAACTAATCAGCCAGGTGATTATTTAATATTGTTTAGACTTTGGCCTCTAGATGATTCCTGGACGATTGGGTCTCACAAGGGGTTCAGGGTTTGATGTAGGTTTATATCCCACAATTGTTTAGGATCTTTTTTATAGCTGCAATGCTCAACATGTGATATTACTATAAAATCATCCTGTTAGAAAAGGGACTAATGATAATAAACATTAGTTTATCCAGTGGAAAAAATAGATTTTTACTTATACAGGATCTACATGTATTATACTACATTGTCCAGATAGTTTGTATTATGACTCCATTAAGCTGATTTTATCATACCTATTGTTCCTCAGGTGAGCGATGTGGCCCATGGGCCTCTTGTTAAATTTGGATGAGATAATAGTAAATGGATCCATATGTTTTAGAAATGCTAAAAATGTAAACCAGAGCATTTTGTTATAACACAAAAAGGGGAACAAATGAATGATCTTCCCGTAATTGGTATGATCTCAATATAGGGATATATTTTCTTGAATAAAATGTGATATTGGGGGTTTTTTTTGGTTTGTTTTTTTTTGTCCCATATCTGCTCTCTAAGAATAGAAAACCCTTTTTCAATTTTAAACATTTGAAAAGTTATAATATAACTAAGTCTAGAGTTTGCAATTGTCTGGGTCACGTTTTTCCCAATTATAATTTATTCACCTTTGTGAACGAGCTATAAATAGAGAGAGAAAAAATTTCGTCCAAAAATTGTCTAGCCTATAACACCAAACACGCACTGTTCATGTACTGAACTACATGTAGTACATAAACTTTAGTTCTATTTTTTAAAAACATTAATCCATTGGGGGGGAGGGGTATGCAAGTAGATATTGCCTCATAAAAAATTTGATCAATAAGATTCGCTTCTTGCAATTTTTCGTAAAAGTCTTCTTTAATTTTTCCCCCTGCTAAAAGTTGGGGTTCAGTTCGTTCCGTTCAAATTTTCTTTTTCTATATTTGAATATAAAAAATATCGCCTTCTAACATAAATTTGGGTCCAGCACCGCCTCCAGATCCCTTGTTGCTACATGGCTTAATAATTGTGAATTTGGGGACATTTTGGGTCCTTTAGATTTAGGCTGAAACAATCCGTCTTTTACGTTACACGCGGTTGGTTTTTAGGATTTCTTGGTCTCAATAGATCGTCATTATACTTTATCCATATGAATATGCAGTAAGCAAATCCACCTTCCGATGAAACTTTCACAAATAATTTAAAGGATTCAAAGCCATTATACGATATGTTGTTTGACAGACGGCGGGGGGAGACACATCACAGACAGACTTTATTGCAGTGTCTAATGGGTGATTAAAGGAGGACTGCTATAGATTAACAAGAGGCACTTGGGACGCAATGTACCACTAACCCGTGAGAGAAGCTTTAGAAGCAAAGCACAAACGGTTCTCCCGAGAGTTCCCGAAAAGCCCCTTTGCATAATGGTAGAATTTACTTGACAATGGCATTTTTGCGTATGTCCAACATGCAGTTTTCGGCATCTTTATATATTAATGTATGATGATGAACTATATTTATTTCATTTATTGTGCAAACACTTGCAAACTCTTGAATACAAATATTGTGTTGAGTTTTGGCTTAATAATGATAAGTTACAGCACGTGTTAATGAAAAACGTATCCATCCACCAACTGCTCGTTTGATGAAAAGAATTACGCAAGAATCTATAAAGCTGTATGATGCGATAAGTTGCATTATTTTTGGAAGATAAAATCTGTTAGATATCTTGTTCAATTTAAGCATTAGTTAACTTATGAAAGGTTTGATAATTATAGATTTCGGCAGTCTATACTGTCATATATTGCACAGGTGTGTGCTAGTAATGTTTGTATTCTAAAAAATACAATTTATTGGTGTAAACAATGTACCAGTATTTATAGATGTAAACAATGTACCAGTATATACTGCATGCACTTTTATTTTAAAGGAAATTTTCTTTTCATGTCTGCCAAAGCAATTTATTCCGTTCTCTCGTTCTCTTTATGGTGATTGCAGGGACAGTGAAAATTAAGTTTAATTTTTATTTTGTTATGGAACAAAGATTTCCTCATATTGATGCAACCAACCCAACCACGCTTTATAAGAAAAAAAAATCGTTCGCTGATAGTGCATACGTTCATTAGTACTCACGGATATTGCATTGGTAGCTTATTGTTCGATTTCGTTCAGCTGCATACAAAGGATTTTTTTAAAAACCCACACACACAAGTTAAGGTGAAATTATAAAGTGTTTGTAAGCTAGGTGAAAAAAGAGGTATTAATTATGCCAAGCAAAGTGTGTATTTCTTTTGTAATATAACTATAATACAATAATTTATATTCTGACATTTTATTCATAGATAACAAAAAAGAAAACAGCTTTTATAGAATTATTACAACACACACACATATATATATATATATATATATATATATATATATATATATATATATATATATATATATATATATATATATATATATATATATATATCACAGAGTAAAAGTAAAATGTTAGAATATATTATTAAACAACACAGAGTAAAATATAGATGATTTAATATATTAATTAATATTGTAATGTAAAAATCATGTCTACCCAATTCAAGGGGCTCTTCTCGGGATTATCCTTGTGTTATTGATGTCGTTGTGATATGAAAACAGAAGTACGTAGACCATTCTCAAAGAGTCTACGATAAAAGGGGCACAACCCTGAATCGTGCACGTTTTGTGTTTATTTGGAAGTGCTATGCGCTCTCCTCAATTCTAGATTATTTTGGCGATGAAATGTTATGCACAGCCAAATTCTATAAAATTGGTAATTTGATAATGAATACCCTAGAAAAAAATGTACATGTATATATTCTTTGTAATTTTTAATTAAGATAATGGCGTGTCATGCACATTCCTTCTGTTTGTAAGCAAATATTTCCCGGAATTTCGATAATGAATCTATTAATATGTGTTTGGTTATTTTATACATCTTTCATACAGTTCTTATGCAAGAAGAAGCTGACACCACTCTCTTGGATGGTCCACTCACTCATTCAAGTATTATAACTGTGCATGGTGTAACCGTAGACTTTAATCGTTAATTGCCTTGTAAGCCTGTGAAGTGTTTATTAGTTTGGAATGAAAACATCTCTCATTATCACAATTTTTATTTTCTTTGTACATAAATGATAAAAAAAAATTACCTTGTTGATAAAAATATAGCTGGCTTACAAAGTTTTATCACATCAACAGAATGCGATGTATGTAAAACTCTTACAATTCATTTTACTACTGATACTGTAATCTTGGCAGAATCTGTCGATAATTAGAACGGGTGAACTGATTTTGGGGCGTGAAAAGTTGTAAAAGATATTGATTTTTTTTTTTCAAAGTGATCATTGTGATTGAATTAGTTGTTTTGGTTTTTTTTTTTTTAGATCTGTTCCCTTTTTAACAGCCAATAAACATATAAGTGGCCAAACCCTGAAAGCAATGTTTGGAATGATCTGTGTGGTTTTTTTTAATATTATTAATCAAAAATTATACAGGGGATATAGGACCAATATTAAAATTTCATCCAATAGCGTTATGTATAACATGTTTAAGAGTACTGAAGTGTTTTACCCATGAAAAATAAATGTACTTTTCTTACCTCATATCACCATCTTCTAGCCGAGAAGGAAAGATGGGGCGCTTATACCATAAAATGAAAGGTTTTGCACATTTCGTGAAACAAAACATTCAGTCGATGGATTTTATTACATGTACATATACTATA
Source organism: Magallana ariakensis (assembly GCA_020458035.1). Classification (NCBI taxonomy): domain Eukaryota; kingdom Metazoa; phylum Mollusca; class Bivalvia; order Ostreida; family Ostreidae; genus Magallana; species Magallana ariakensis. The sequence continues at coordinate 6,857,181 of CM035817.1, read as the reverse complement.
TAACATGCAGTGCACTGTCACACATATTGGGAGGTAGTTTGTTGTTTAAAATATTATGTTAGACAATAGCAAGTTCAATATTTATCAATCAAACCAAAGAACTCGTGGTACATGTATACAAGATTAGTACACTCCATAAAATTTAACGAAGTTTTTTTTTAGTTGAAATTGATTTGAATATATTCATTTATTCATCAGATATGAAGGTATTCAAGTGGTTTCAAAGTGTTTGTAACAATTTTTATGCACATGTTTTGCTTAGAGTATTTTATAGAAAAGTTTAAACATAACAAGGAACATACGAGAATCGATCAAAAAGTACATAGACCGGGTCCCTGTCTGTCATATTTTTTATGAAATGGCGTCTTTACTAGCACATTAATTTATGCACAAACTTTTATTTTGCTGATGTATGAATTCCATGTGATTAAAAAGTTTCTTCGTTTCCCGATTTTAAAGCTTAGAAGTTATTGGCATCATGTTTTGGACGTTTGTCGTATTGTACATTTTGTATTTCCACCCACCTACAATGTAGTAAATTCAAATTAACTAAAGCTCGTTTTAAAAATTATGTATATGTGTCATTTCGATGTAGCATTTTTGATTGTAGTTTTAGTCTTATAAATTTTGCTTTACGGTTTTGTAAATTTTGTTCGAAAACTGAAATTGGTGATGAGTTCCACTACTGTTAAACTGTTAATACCCATAGATTTTGTAATGCAGATTGCCAAAGTACTGCAATTTTTATCCAAATTGTTTAAATTTTAGTAACTTTATAATGTAAAAAAAAAATACCAAAAAAACACTGATGAAAATATGTAAATTTATAAAAACTATTTTGGATAGAGTTAGCTCTCCTAGTAAGCTAATACTTCATTCATTTCTTTGTCATTTTTCTCTCTCATGAATGCATATATTTAACAATGTTCATTATGTGACTTATCTGTCTCTACACTGTGCTCTGTCAGTTTATGACAATAACTCCATTGTCATTGGTATTGATGTATACTTTGATAAACATGTAGAAAGGAAAACTCCCCTATCTTTTCACGTAAGATGTGTTGTACTTTTTAAAAATTAAAATATGCGTTAAATAACTTTGATGTACACGTTCGATTACATTTAGGTTCTCGTAACATTGGATCTATAAGACCAAGTGTGCTGGAATTTTCGAATCATCCAACGTTAATTTAGAAACAATTTAAAATCAATTTGGAAATTAAAGTCTCTCCTCCATAATTTTTCATCATGCACCATTTCTATGTCAATTCTCTGTTATTATGAAACTTTTTCTTTACCTCTGACCCAATTTATACATGTACCGTATACATGTATGTACCTGTAACATTGTTTTGTTGTCCGCTTGTACCATATGTTAGGCAGACGGAAGCATTTACCCAAAATGGTAACAACTCTTCAGTCGAAATAGAGCAGAATCTAAATAGAGGTGTATGACCCTTCATATTTTTCCTGTTATGTCAAAATACACTTCTTTTAATAATTTTTTGTTTATTTCAATGACATATGCGTATAAGCCATTATTTTCCTGTTTGATTCCCTGGGTGATGATCTGGTTTGGAGTTATCGCTCTTTGATTGATTACTTGGTATACCGTGAAGAAAGCCAATCTACACAGAGGTGCTAGATTTCGGTCCTTATCGCTTTAACCTCGTTAACCGATTGTGAATCGAGTCAAAAGCTGGTCCAACAATTTCTCCCCAGTGTGAATTTCTTATTTATGCAGGTTATGGTAGCTGTTTTATCATAGCGTGAATTCTCAATTTCCAAACCGGCGAGTTCAAACAGGCGACCATGGGTCAATTAATCGACCTTTGTGTCTTCACGGACAACTTTCAGGCTACAAGTTGTTAGATTCCATTTTGAAGTTAATTAATCTGCCTAATTAGTTGATATGGAGAGGACAGCCCTGGAGATCGGCCGGGTTTGATGTTATGTACAATTGGGTTGGATTTACTGTTAACCGTATTGTTGCCATTGATATTATTAAGTCCTTTATTCACATCTGTCTGTGTTTTTATTTCTACGGTTTGTTTTCTTGTAAGATATTTATTTCGATTGCTCCTTTCTTTAGGCAAAACAATCACTTTCAGTCCAAGTCTTTGTCGACATTTTTCGATCTTTTATCAATGGAAACAGAAGCACGCAATAATGAATTCTTCAAATGATTTTGGATTTGGCAAATATCTAATATTGAGCACTACTATTGAACAAAAAGTTCGCATTCTTTTCTCTTTTCTTTTTTTTTTTTTTTTTTAATTATCAAAGGAGCCTTATGGGTGATTTATATTTCAAGAAATAGAATATGTTTTACACATAATAAAATGATAACCTTTCATTTTTATACCTCTTTTTTAATATAGTTTTGAGAAGAAAATGTTTTATGAAATGTGTTGTACATAAATGCGTACTTCATATATATTACCTGTCATGAATTATGGACATTAAGAACTTCTTACAGAATTTTCAAAGCACATAACTGCTTGTAAAATAAATGTGGTCAGTATTTGGAAAATTGAGTTAGAATGCATGTTATTTCAAATTTCACGCAATTTCGCCAATATCTTCCCTTCTCGATATCTCAATTTGATACTTCCTCAGAATATGACAGAAAGATGATATGGCATTCTTCACTCCCACAGTAATAACAATGCTCCTCTCGCTCGGTCTTAATTTATTGGCGGTAAAATCTAATTTAATGCAAAGTCGACAAAAAACGAAAGTTGTAAATCTACTCCCGTCCCCTGGACAGAATTAATAACGCGTGCTTAATGGTGAAATCATTATGAAACAAGAATACCGAATTCATTTAATATGCATAGAAATGCATATTCCATTGCAGTAAAAAACACCTTATAATACATGTAAATGCATTTGCGGACAATCTGAAATGAATTAGCGTCTTGGATCTCTCTGTAATCGACCGGTTCTTTGGTTTTGCTGCACTTTGTGCATTGTACATTGGACCTGGAGGTGCAACTAATCTCTTTGGTATTTGTTACTAAACAAGAGGACACGAAGAAAGACGAGTCAAAAATCTATTAATAGTTTTGACAGTCTCGCAAAATTCAAAGGGAGAATTCGGACGTGTGTGTTATTAATTTCGTTTTAATTCTTTGGATATTCTTAATAATGTTTCCCCGCTCTTGGAAACATTGCTACGAATCACGCATCTCATCGATCCCCCGTATACAACGGAGAGAAGGAATTCTTCATCGGTCCCCGAAAATAGCGAGAATAATTAGAATCTAAATATCAGGCGCTGGGTAGAAAGGGGTACCGGCATGAAGTTTATGACAGTGCTGGTCTGGCAAAAAATAATAAGACCTGTTATGGTTGCTCGGTAGAAATCCAGAATAAAACAGGATTTAATAAGGGTGAAAATATTAAAGAATTAAGCATTGCGACATTCCGAATCGCTGGAAGATCAAGCGGGCAGGTGGCCACTTGCCTTTGAAGCGATGGTAGACAGTATAAAATCCCTTTGAATTAGGAAGTAATAATTTTGCTTCGATGGCTACATTTTATAAAAGAAGTTGTCAGTCATATGAATCCTTGATTATATAAATTTTGTCATAATATTTGGTCAGAGTATGAAAAAACTGGATTCAGATTAGCTTAACACGCGCTATTGAAGGGCACGTGCTGTAGTTCATCTAAAGACCCCGGCACGTGGCACAAATTCTTAGCGCCTTCTAACTGTCGCGTGTGCGTGTAGTTAATCTGAAAGAGTCCTTTTGGCAAATTAGTTTAGAACACATTAAGATCATGAGCTTATGATGTCACTCAAAATTTTCTATGTCGTTTATCTTAAGTGTTTACTCTCTCTCTCTCTCTCTCTCTCTCTCTCTCTCTCTCTCTCTCTCTCCTTTTATTGATTTGTAGATTAATTCAAAATTCAAACAATGAACAAAGTTCGATGCTTTAACGGCTTTTTGATAAGTGATCTCCCCATAGGGCAGGGGTATCTTTGTCGGCTCTTCACCAAGCCTACGGAAGTATTAAACCGAACGCTGCCCGCGCGGGAGCCGCCTTAAATCCCCCCGAGTGTATTTGTTCATGGTCAGATGGGACTATCTCTAATGTTCAACAGGGTTGAATGTCAGACCTCAAACCTGGGCCCGCTTTGTCGCCGGGGGATCGGTTTCATCATCATTTGTGACCAGGGACCGACGCGGGCTCATCTTCTGCACCATCCCTTCATAAAATAAATGCTATCTCCTTTATTTCTGAAATAATACTCCACTGTCAAACGATCGAAGCTTTCTGACAAGTGGTCCCCATAATTTACACACGTCTTTGATTTTCCATTTTTTTAAGACGATCGTTTACATGTTTCCTCGCACCAAAAGTGGAAGAAAAAAATCATAACGTTTGCCACGAGAAAAAAGTACAATTATTAGAATGAGGTTCACGCCACTGCCTTTGTTGATACCAGGATTAATTTCATTGCTTTTTTTTTACATCACGAAAATACAAATTTAGGGCTCAAATATTTTTTTCGTGTTTTACTTTTTTTTCGATTCTGAACAAAACGTGGAAATTAGTGTCATTCTATTCAGAAAATAAAACACATTAAATCAGCCTCTTTAAATATTTAAGTCAATAAATGTCAATGTACATCTACTGGGAGAAGCATATATTCGCGAAACTTGGCAGCAATGTGCGAAAAATCGAAAGGAGTTCATTATGTATTAGGGATCGCCTAAACCTAGGGACTAGGTACCCATTGTCACATTGACAGCTAAAGGTTTCACTCCAGGGAAAGCTTTTATTATATCTTTGTCTGGAGACCAGTTGTAAATGTTTTATTTCAGTATCTCGCCAGTTTTTACATGCTGGACTACAAATTTTTCACCATACAAATTCAGGGGGAAATCGTGAGTACATGAATGAAATTTATAAATGGGGAAGCAAATTAACGAAAATCTCATTAATTAAACTTCATCAGACGGTAAAATCCGATCATAATACATTCAGTCCATCGAGGGATGCACCCTGGGGTGACAATGCTTGTCAGGTTCTATGGTCATCATATCTGCTCTCCGCTCGAGACGGACCCAAAACAGGATCCCTTAAATCCAAGAATAAGACGAACATTGGAGAGAGAGGACAGCCCGCTGTTCGGTTCGATTTTTTGTCAATTCTTCTATCAGCGACTAATTGGGAGACTGATCAGTAGTAAAAACAAGTCGTTCCGTTAGAGAACTGATTTACAATGGCGCTATAATGGCCCCGGACAAACAAGGTAACGAGTCTGCTCTCAGCTTTTAAAAACTTTCATTGTGGGTCACCGCGAAATATCACACCTTCTGCACAAGGTGCGCCCCGTTTCCAGGTAAAAATCGTACCTGCTCCCTGCCTTAAATAAAGAATATTGTGGAATTGATGCTCGTTGACACTTTAAAGTTTATTTAATATAAAATCACTCGGTTTGTTTGACATTTCGGGATTCCATTCATACATTTACCGGTGTTACAAATATTTAATCATGTCATCGGAGCCGGGTAGATTGCTATCACGTACACCCGTACAAGTTGATCGGGGAGGGGGGTGGGGCAATAACTCGCACGGTGTATTAGTGTATCAACACATGTAGTTGTGTACTGTGGGGCATTTTCACGCAATATGCATATCAAACCGCAGTAAAACATGAATTTGACAGTATTTTTATCTTGTCCATCAATATCAGATTAATTTCGAAATTGCTTGTAAAAAAGATATGAAAAATGCCTCGCATTTTTATTGACCAATTTGAAATTAGGCATAAAACATGCGAGTTTTTTTTTTTAATACATTAATGCAGAAAAGTTAAATTAAGTTTGCGTTCTTGCCTTATTTCAAATTATTACATTCAATCCTTTCTAATATTTGTGAAACCGAGTCTTAGAATAATAAAACATTAAGACCAAATTCGGTTTATAAAATATATTCATATCAAAAAATATATCCATACATGTAATGCTTCTCACATACTTTTTAATACAATAATTTACAAAAATATCACAATGTGCTCTCTGCATAAAGTCCGATATCATGGAAACATCTCGTATGAATAGCCTTCGGAAGTATCCGAGAATTCCTCGGCCGTCACGGATTGGAGGCGTCCATTGTACATCGTATTGTTCCAGGCACTGTGTCCGCAGACCATGTTCGAATGTGTCGGAGAGACATCGGAGTAGGTGGAGAGGGGCGAGGTTACAGGAGAGGCGCTGGTGATACTTTCCGGGGACGTGGGGTAAGACGGAAATAAAGAATGGAAGACGACGTTGTTTGGAGTTGGAACACTGTTTCCCTGGGGTAGCACTCTTGTAGCCATGAAGTCTACAAACTGTCCACTGATGGCAGTGGGTTCACTGGTCGGTGTCACAAAGTCGTTATAACACCGGCTATGTTTATCATTCACGGCACACGGCGCCGGACCCACCTCCTGCTTCAGTCCGGAATTAACCAGCATCTGAGTGTCAGGAACTCCGTCTTGGTCGGGAATTTTTTCCAGAAGTTCCAGGGTCTTTGATAGAGTCCATATGTAGTTGTATGCCATCCTAAGGGTCTCGATCTTTGTCAGTTTGTTGTCCCCTGTTGCACTCTCCGGAAGGACTTTCCTCAGACTCTCCAGTGCGTCGTTTAGTCCGTGCATTCGGTTTCGCTCTCTGTCGTTTGCTTTAATTCTCCTGGTCTTCTTGATTTTCTCCACCAATGCCGGACTTCGGTCTCTTTTTCTGGACTTGTTGTAGCGTTTGCGCTTCGTTGTAGAGGTTTCTGTCGTCAGTTTGGAGGAAGCGTTGACGCCTGGTGAATTTTCGTTGGTAAAAACATCGCTGTAATCTGCATCCAAAAAGTCTATCTCTGATACCGACCCAGTTCTAGACACTGAGGATCTGGACGAGTACGATGAAGCAGAGCTGAAGTTTGTCTCTGTTCTTGGCGAAAACACCATGTCGTTGCTAAATTCAGCAGTCATAGTTGTCTAAATAAGGCACAATTGTATTCGGACTAGAAGCAGTTAGTTGTAACTCTGACGATTTCGTTTTGACCAAAATTGGACAGGACGATTTTTATATCCAAATCGGGAAAAATTGTGAGCATCTCAGTTCTCCAGCCGTTGATTGACAGACAAAGAGAGGCCTCAATTAATGGGCGGGATTATCGCCTGGGCAGCCAATCAGAAGAGCCTTCGAGGTCTTGGCCACGTGCGCACGCGTCGCTCTCGCGATCAAAGGCAGGGACGATTTACTGTCAAAACATCTCCATATCATCTTTGCCTCAATAAGTTAGTGAAATTCAATTAGAGCGGTACTTGGATAATTTTATCTACGGTAAACTATGTCACACCTTTTTAAATAGATCGGCACGAGCCGCCAAATATACCAGAGGTAATTGGCCTGAATGTTTATTTAGGAAAACAAGCATATTGTTTAACAAAACACATTTCAATTGAATTATAAAGAAAAGCAATTTCAAACACAAACTTTCAATCTAAAACACATGTTCGCGGCAAGATCTGACAAAACTGTCTAACCAAAAACAAAATATGACAGATTGTTGTTTAATGAAATGATTTAACAAAGAATATATTATTTTTATTGTATTACAACTATTTTGATTGATAAATTAAATGTAGAAAATATAAAGAATTTTAAATGTGTATAATATATTTCGTCATACTAACAACGGAGAAATTTGAATTATAGCAATATTCTATATATTGGATGGGTTTAGAGTTTTTAGAGATTCGGGGCACGCTTGTAGAGTGCATGTTTATATTGAGTATTTTATTAAAGTTTAAAGCGTGACTCCTAATCCAGCAGCCCCCCACTTGATCCGACAGACAGGTAGCTGTCCCGGACTACTGGACACGGCTAATGGATTTCTTTGTCGCGCGTTTACCTGTATTTGACGCGTGGGGATGATAACCCCCCGTGATCAAGTCGGCATGTAGTCCAAACCTCGGGGATTATACAGTCATGACATATAGGAAAAAGAATACGTTATAAGATTTGTCTAAAAAAGGCGATAGATGGGGACTTTTCAATGTAACAAAAACTTCATGACAAACAGAAAAAAGGGGGGGAGGCACACTGTCTCCGTGTTCCAATGGCCTATGTACATATAAATATTCATATATATAAAAAAAAGTCGGGGAGTGAAATACTAACACGTTCATTTATTATAAATTAAAAAAATTGGGGTTTTCTTTCTTTTTCTCTTGTTTGCTTTCTGAATTCAAAGATAGAAACATTTTTGTTTAAAACGCTGCTTATGATCTATAATATGAACGCCATAAATTTGAACATTTGAAGTATAATTTTCAAAATCAAGTTAAACCCCGACCACATTGATTCATGCTAGATATACCTGTATATACCTGATGTTCATCTCGTTTTCATTTATAGTTGCTTGTGTTGGAACCATTATGTAATTCACATGAGACTACTGGCAAAATTAAGATTCTTCAGCGTCCAAACACCAAGGATTCGTCGATTCAATGACAAATACCAGTTATAGATTTTATCTATATTTTCAACAAATTCTTAAATTGAACAAATTCTGCTCTCAAATTTAACAAATTGAGTTTGTTCGTGGGGATACAGTGTTGTTTACGGGAAATTGTTGTTTATTATACGTGTCTTTCATTGAAGTTTTTTTTGTTGAAATGTTTTACGTTTGAAAGAAAAAAAAAATTTCTGACTTTGGAGAAAGCTTGGTTCTCATTCCTACATTTTCCCACCTTTTGCAGACTTGAAGTTATCTATATTTTACGGGTAACAAAACGCCAAGACCGCAAAGAAAACGTACAGACAGGAGAAACGCTGGGCGAGTGTTCCAAGACAAAGATATATATAGAAACTGTAAATTACTGGACTATCTCTGTATAAAGATTTTCTGAACACAGAAATTTCCAACAATAGATATTGAAAGGATTGAGGAACGTTCAAATAGGAAAAGTGAGTGTCAAATAGAAAATGAAGCTAAATATATACATGTATTTAGGTTTATCCTTTGTTGTTGGTGTTTTGGGGTTTTTTTTTAACTTAATGTTATACAAATCGAATTGAATTTCGCAAGGAGTATAGAAACTTTTAGTAAAAAAATTTAATTTTGAAAATTAATAGTGAAGGATTTCTTGAAGAGAAATGAAATTGTTTTAACATTAATTTTAACATATTTTTTAGGAACTTCGAGTTTACTCCATAGAAATTTACGATAGTACTAACAGCAGATCTATAGTTACAGCGATACATTCTTTTAAGGTTCCTTTATATTTTACTTTTTAAATATATGCACGGGCAAAACAATAACTATATGCGATATCCTACTCAATCCAGACTCATTTATGCATAACCCTTTTAAGTCCGATAATTTAAAATGTAAAGAAAGAAAGACTCTTTAATTATATCGAATTTATTTCAAAGGTAAATGAATTTTTTTTTAAATGAAAGCTTAAATAATCTATCCTGTTTATTGAAAAATTATATTTATACCAAGATTCAATTTAAAATAGCTAAAACAAAGGAAATTCTACAAGTTTCG